>OY726522.1:7500-362500 GCA_963383655.1 Bathymodiolus septemdierum | reverse complement strand
TTACATTTGTTTTATATTGATGGTGATAATAAAAGATATCTTAAAGAATTAATACAAAAAATAAAATACTTTAAAAACATTTTTTTCCACATTTTGTTCATTGTTATGTTCATTTATAAAGCGTAAATTAAAAAACAATACTGCTTAAATGTTTAAATTGAAATTAATCATGTAAAGTTAATCAGAAATTGTTTTTATTGATAAACAATAGATAATTACCTTTTTAACCTTTGAACTTATTAAAAGTAATCAGTGAGTTATTTTCTTGATGATGGTTGTTGTGGTTCTTTAAACAAATGTTTTAATTGTTTATCATATCTTTAAGTTCCAAAAAAAAACTTATTATGAAATATAATATTCAAAAATAATGTTCATCCATAAATAGCAGTCCAATAAGTCCAAAATGTGTGCAAAGATACAAATATATAACCAGAGGCTCTCAAGAGCCTGTATCGTTCACCTGGTTATAAAAAAAAACCAATTGGTCCTATGTAAAAACTATGTCCTGCAGTGGTAGTCATCTTGGAATTACGATCAACATAAAAAACACAAAGTTTGTAAAGGACCTTCCAATGATTGATGCACAGTTTAGGTTCAATCAGTGCAATAGCTTCAGAGAAGAAGATATTTCTGTATTTTCCCGATATGGTCCTGTGTTAATACTATGACCTGTGGTGGCAGCCATCTTGGATTTCCGATCGGCATAATAAAACAGAGGACCTTCCAATGATCATTCCTGGGCAGTTTGGTTTCAGAGAAGAAGCGTTTTGAAACATTTTTCCCATAGGGTCCAATGTTAAACAAGTCCCGCCGTAGCCGCCATTTTGAATTTCATATCAGAACAAAAAACGTAATGTTTGTAGAGGACCATCCAATGAACATTCATGTACAGTTTGGCTTTAATCATATTTGTAATTTCTGAGAAGAAGTCATTTGAACATTTTCCCATAGGGTCCATTGTTAATCTATGTATTGCGGTGGCGGCCATCTTGGATTTCCGATCGGCATAAAAAACATAAAATGTAGAGGACCTTCCAATGATTATTCCTGGGAAGTTGGGTTTCAACTGTCCAAGTGGTTTCAGAGAAGAAGCGTTTTGAAACATATTCCCCATAGGGTCCAATGTTAAACTAAGTCCTGCCGTAGCCGCCATTTTGAATTTCATATCGGAACAAAAAACGTAAAGTTTGTAGAGGACCATCCAATGAACATTCATGTACAGTTTGGCTTTAATAATATTTGTAGTTTCTGAGAAGAAGGCATTTGAACATTTTCCCATAGGGTCCAATGTTAATCTATGTATTGCGGTGGCGGCCATCTTGGATTTCCGATCGACATAAAAAACATAAACTTTGTAGAGGACCTTCCAATGATCATTCCTGGGCAGTTTGGTTTCAATTGTTCAAGTGGTTTCAGAGAAGAAGCGTTTTGAAACATTTTTCCCATAGGGTCCAATGTTAAACTAAGTCCTGCCGTAGCCGCCATTTTGAATTTCATACCGGAACAAAAAATGTAAAGTTTGTAGAGGACCATCCAATGAACATTCATGTACAGTTTGGCTTTAATAATATTTGTAGTTTCTGAGAAGAAGGCATTTGAACATTTTCCCATAGGGTCCAATGTTAATCTATGTATTGCGGTGGTGGCCATCTTGGATTTGCGATCAACATAAAAAGCAAAAACTTTGTAGAGGACCTTCCAATGATCATTCCTGGGCAGTTTGGTTTCAATTGTCCAAGTGGTTTCAGAGAAGAAGCGTTTGAAACATTTTCCCCATAGGGTCCAATGTTAAACTAAGTCCTGCCGTAGCTGCCATTTTGAATTTCATACCGGAACAAAAAACGTAAAGTTTGTAGAGGACCATCTAATGAACATTCATGTACAGTTTGGCTTTAATCATATTTGTAGTTTCTGAGAAGAAGGCATTTGAATATTTTCCCATAGGGTCCAATGTTAATCTATGTCCTGCGGTGGTGGCCATCTTGAATTTTCGATCGGCATAAAAAAAAACATAAACTTTGTAGAGAACCTTCCAATGACTATTCCTGGGCAGTTTGGTTTCAATTGTCCAAGTGGTTTCAGAGAAGAAGCGTTTTGAAACATTTTTCCCATAGGGTCCAATGTTAAACTAAGTCCTGCCGTAGCCGCCATTTTGAATTTCATATCGGAACAAAAAACGTAAAGTTTGTAGAGGACCATCCAATGAACATTCATGTACAGTTTGGCTTTAATAATATTTGTAGTTTCTGAGAAGAATGCATTTGAACATTTTCCCATAGGGTCCAATGTTAATCTATGTCCAGCGGTGGCGGCCATCTTGGATTTCCGATCAACATAAAAAACATAAACTTTGTAGAGGACCTTCCAATGATCATTCCTGGGCAGTTTGGTTTCAATTGTTCAAGTGGTTTCAGAGAAGAAGCGTTTTGAAACATTTTTCCCATAGGGTCCAATGTTAAACTAAGTCCTGCCGTAGCCGCCATTTTGAATTTCATACCGGAACAAAAAACGTAAAGTTTGTAGAGGACCATCCAATGAACATTCATGTACAGTTTGGCTTTAATAATATTTGTAGTTTCTGAGAAGAAGGCATTTGAACATTTTCCCATAGGGTCCAATGTTAATCTATGTATTGCGGTGGTGGCCATCTTGGATTTGCGATCAACATAAAAAGCAAAAACTTTGTAGAGGACCTTCCAATGATCATTCCTGGGCAGTTTGGTTTCAATTGTCCAAGTGGTTTCAGAGAAGAAGCGTTTGAAACATTTTCCCCATAGGGTCCAATGTTAAACTAAGTCCTGCCGTAGCTGCCATTTTGAATTTCATACCGGAACAAAAAACGTAAAGTTTGTAGAGGACCATCTAATGAACATTCATGTACAGTTTGGCTTTAATCATATTTGTAGTTTCTGAGAAGAAGGCATTTGAATATTTTCCCATAGGGTCCAATGTTAATCTATGTCCTGCGGTGGTGGCCATCTTGAAATTTCGATCGGCATAAAAAAAAACATAAACTTTGTAGAGAACCTTCCAATGACTATTCCTGGGCAGTTTGGTTTCAATTGTCCAAGTGGTTTCAGAGAAGAAGCGTTTTGAAACATTTTTCCCATAGGGTCCAATGTTAAACTAAGTCCTGCCGTAGCCACCATTTTGAATTTCATATCGGAACAAAAAACGTAAAGTTTGTAGAGGACCATCCAATGAACATTCATGTACAGTTTGGCTTTAATAATATTTGTAGTTTCTGAGAAGAATGCATTTGAACATTTTCCCATAGGGTCCAATGTTAATCTATGTCCAGCGGTGGCGGCCATCTTGGATTTCCGATCAACATAAAAAACATAAAATTTGTAGAGGACCATCCAATGATCATTCCTGGGCAGTTTGGTTTCAACTGTCCTAGTGGTTTCAGAGAAGAAGCGTTTTGAAACATTTTTCCCATAGGGTCCAATGTTAAACTAAGTCCTGCCGTAGCCGCCATTTTGAATTTCATATCGGAACAAAAAACGTACAGTTTGTAGAGGACCATCCAATGAACATTCATGTACAGTTTGGCTTTAATAATATTTGTAGTTTCTGAGAAGAAGGCATTTGAACATTTTCCCATAGGGTCCAATGTTAATCTATGTATTGCGGTGGCGGCCATCTTGGATTTCCGATCGACATAAAAAACATAAACTTTGTAGAGGACCTTCCAATGATCATTCCTGGGCAGTTTGGTTTCAATTGTTCAAGTGGTTTCAGAGAAGAAGCGTTTTGAAACATTTTTCCCATAGGGTCCAATGTTAAACTAAGTCCTGCCGTAGCCGCCATTTTGAATTTCATACCGGAACAAAAAATGTAAAGTTTGTAGAGGACCATCCAATGAACATTCATGTACAGTTTGGCTTTAATAATATTTGTAGTTTCTGAGAAGAAGGCATTTGAACATTTTCCCATAGGGTCCAATGTTAATCTATGTATTGCGGTGGTGGCCATCTTGGATTTGCGATCAACATAAAAAGCAAAAACTTTGTAGAGGACCTTCCAATGATCATTCCTGGGCAGTTTGGTTTCAATTGTTCAAGTGGTTTCAGAGAAGAAGCGTTTGAAACATTTTCCCCATAGGGTCCAATGTTAAACTAAGTCCTGCCGTAGCTGCCATTTTGAATTTCATACCGGAACAAAAAACGTAAAGTTTGTAGAGGACCATCTAATGAACATTCATGTACAGTTTGGCTTTAATCATATTTGTAGTTTCTGAGAAGAAGGCATTTGAATATTTTCCCATAGGGTCCAATGTTAATCTATGTCCTGCGGTGGTGGCCATCTTGAATTTTCGATCGGCATAAAAAAAAACATAAACTTTGTAGAGAACCTTCCAATGACTATTCCTGGGCAGTTTGGTTTCAATTGTCCAAGTGGTTTCAGAGAAGAAGCGTTTTGAAACATTTTTCCCATAGGGTCCAATGTTAAACTAAGTCCTGCCGTAGCCGCCATTTTGAATTTCATATCGGAACAAAAAACGTAAAGTTTGTAGAGGACCATCCAATGAACATTCATGTACAGTTTGGCTTTAATAATATTTGTAGTTTCTGAGAAGAATGCATTTGAACATTTTCCCATAGGGTCCAATGTTAATCTATGTCCAGCGGTGGCGGCCATCTTGGATTTCCGATCAACATAAAAAACATAAACTTTGTAGAGGACCTTCCAATGATCATTCCTGGGCAGTTTGGTTTCAATTGTTCAAGTGGTTTCAGAGAAGAAGCGTTTTGAAACATTTTTCCCATAGGGTCCAATGTTAAACTAAGTCCTGCCGTAGCTGCCATTTTGAATTTCATACCGGAACAAAAAACGTAAAGTTTGTAGAGGACCATCCAATGAACATTCATGTACAGTTTGGCTTTAATAATATTTGTAGTTTCTGAGAAGAAGGCATTTGAACATTTTCCCATAGGGTCCAATGTTAATCTATGTATTGCGGTGGTGGCCATCTTGGATTTGCGATCAACATAAAAAGCAAAAACTTTGTAGAGGACCTTCCAATGATCATTCCTGGGCAGTTTGGTTTCAATTGTCCAAGTGGTTTCAGAGAAGAAGCGTTTGAAACATTTTCCCCATAGGGTCCAATGTTAAACTAAGTCCTGCCGTAGCTGCCATTTTGAATTTCATATCGGAACAAAAAACGTAAAGTTTGTAGAGGACCATCTAATGAACATTCATGTACAGTTTGGCTTTAATCATATTTGTAGTTTCTGAGAAGAAGGCATTTGAATATTTTCCCATAGGGTCCAATGTTAATCTATGTCCTGCGGTGGTGGCCATCTTGAATTTTCGATCGGCATAAAAAAAAACATAAACTTTGTAGAGAACCTTCCAATGACTATTCCTGGGCAGTTTGGTTTCAATTGTCCAAGTGGTTTCAGAGAAGAAGCGTTTTGAAACATTTTTCCCATAGGGTCCAATGTTAAACTAAGTCCTGCCGTAGCCGCCATTTTGAATTTCATATCGGAACAAAAAACGTAAAGTTTGTAGAGGACCATCCAATGAACATTCATGTACAGTTTGGCTTTAATAATATTTGTAGTTTCTGAGAAGAATGCATTTGAACATTTTCCCATAGGGTCCAATGTTAATCTATGTCCAGCGGTGGCGGCCATCTTGGATTTCCGATCAACATAAAAAACATAAAATTTGTAGAGGACCATCCAATGATCATTCCTGGGCAGTTTGGTTTCAACTGTCCTAGTGGTTTCAGAGAAGAAGCGTTTTGAAACATTTTTCCCATAGGGTCCAATGTTAAACTAAGTCCTGCCGTAGCCACCATTTTGAATTTCATATCGGAACAAAAAACGTACAGTTTGTAGAGGACCATCCAATGAACATTCATGTACAGTTTGGCTTTAATAATATTTGTAGTTTCTGAGAAGAAGGCATTTGAACATTTTCCCATAGGGTCCAATGTTAATCTATGTATTGTGGTGGCGGCCATCTTGGATTTCCGATCGACATAAAAAACATAAACTTTGTAGAGGACCTTCCAATGATCATTCCTGGGCAGTTTGGTTTCAATTGTTCAAGTGGTTTAAGAGAAGAAGCGTTTTGAAACATTTTCCCCATAGGGTCCAATGTTAAACTAAGTCCTGCCGTAGCCGCCATTTTGAATTTCATACCGGAACAAAAAATGTAAAGTTTGTAGAGGACCATCCAATGAACATTCATGTACAGTTTGGCTTTAATAATATTTGTAGTTTCTGAGAAGAAGGCATTTGAACATTTTCCCATAGGGTCCAATGTTAATCTATGTATTGCGGTGGTGGCCATCTTGGATTTGCGATCAACATAAAAAAAAACATAAACTTTGTAGAGAACCTTCCAATGACTATTCCTGGGCAGTTTGGTTTCAATTGTCCAAGTGGTTTCAGAGAAGAAGCGTTTTGAAACATTTTTCCCATAGGGTCCAATGTTAAACTAAGTCCTGCCGTAGCCGCCATTTTGAATTTCATATCGGAACAAAAAACGTATAGTTTGTAGAGGACCATCCAATGAACATTCATGTACAGTTTGGCTTTAATAATATTTGTAGTTTCTGAGAAGAATGCATTTGAACATTTTCCCATAGGGTCCAATGTTAATCTATGTCCAGCGGTGGCGGCCATCTTGGATTTCCGATCAACATAAAAAACATAAACTTTGTAGAGGACCTTCCAATGATCATTCCTGGGCAGTTTGGTTTCAATTGTTCAAGTGGTTTCAGAGAAGAAGCGTTTTGAAACATTTTTCCCATAGGGTCCAATGTTAAACTAAGTCCTGCCGTAGCCGCCATTTTGAATTTCATACCGGAACAAAAAACGTAAAGTTTGTAGAGGACCATCCAATGAACATTCATGTACAGTTTGGCTTTAATAATATTTGTAGTTTCTGAGAAGAAGGCATTTGAACATTTTCCCATAGGGTCCAATGTTAATCTATGTATTGCGGTGGCGGCCATCTTGGAATTCCGATCGGCATAAAAAACATAGAATTTGTAGAGGATCTTCCAATGATCATTCCTGGGCAGTTTGGTTTCAATTGTCCTAGTGGTTTCAGAGAAGAAGCGTTTTGAAACATTTTCCCCATAGGGTCCAATGTTAAACTAAGTCCTGCCGTAGCCGCCATTTTGAATTTCATATCGGAACAAAAAACGTAAAGTTTGTATAGGACCATCTAATGAACATTCATGTACAGTTTGGCTTTAATCATATTTGTAGTTTCTGAGAAGAAGGCATTTGAATATTTTCCCATAGGGTTCAATGTTAATCTATGTATTGCGGTGGTGGCCATCTTGAATTTTCGATCGGCATAAAAAAAACATAAACTTTGTAAAGGACCTTCCAATAACTATTCCTGGGCAGTTTGGTTTCAATTGTCCTAGTGGTTTCAGAGAAGAAGCGTTTTGAAACATTTTTCCCATAGGGTCCAATGTTAAACTAAGTCCTGCCGTAGCCGCCATTTTGAATTTTATATCGGAACAAAAAACCTTGAGATTGTAGAGGACCGTCCAATGAACATTCATGTACAGTTTGGCTTTAATCATATTTGTAGTTTCTGAGAAGAATGCATTTGAACATTTTCCCATAGGATCCAATGTTAATCTATGTCCTGCGATGGCGGCCATCTTGGATTTCCGATCGGCATAAAAAACAGAAACTTGGTAAAGGACATTCCAATGATCATTCATTTACAGTTTGGGTTCAGTCAGTTCATTAGTTTCAGAGAAGAAGATCTTTGAAATTTCAGCCAATCAGAGCATATTATTGGCCCTGGCAGTCATATTGAATATCCGACTGGAACGAAAAACAGTCATTTTGTAGAGGACCATCCAAGGAACATTCCTGCTAAGTTTGGTTCCAATCGGCCCAGTGGTTTCGGAGAAGAAGTTTGAAATGTGAAAAGTTTACAGACGACAGACAACAAACGACGGACGCCAAGTGATGGCAATAGTTCACATGGACCTTTGGTTTGAGGTAAAAAAAAAGTCTTGAATCATGTTATAAAATACAAAGAAAATTTTACATATCCGAACAGTTAAACAAAGAAACAGAAATAAAAAAAATACATACGACACAAAAAAAACCCATTAACTTATACTTTTCATTATTGAGGGGTTTTTTGTCGTGGGGGGCTTTTGTCCAGGGGCTTATGTCCAGGGGGCTTTTGTCCTAGACCCCTCTTTCACACACTATTAATTACATATACAGTACACTCCAAGTGTATCAACGATCATACTCTCAGGTCCGACATGTTCCTCCTAAAATGTCCAACAAATGTCCGATAAATTTGAGAGTCAACACTCTCTAAGTCCGACTATTTGGTCGGACATTTTGGTCGGACGTGAGAGTGGATATTAAAAGATTTTTTTTTACATTTCTCGAGGTGAATATGTCAAACATTTTGTGATCGATGCGTATTTGTAAGCGTACTTTCTTTCCGGTGTGTAAAATGTGCGGGTACATAAATACCCTAGTGTATTTTTACCTTGCACCATATTCGCGCCAGGAAAGGTAGCTCCAAGGTCAATATTTGTCACGCTCGGGCACAACAGTCGTTCGTTGCATAGGAGCACCTCATAATCAAAGAATTGTACAATAATTTCGAGCTACACCGTTTGTGTTTCGTTAATCTGTTTAATTTTAATAGATCTTTCTAGTACATTTAAATTTTACGATTACAATCGGAATGCTAGAAATATCGTAACTTTTCCGAAATCTAAACTTTAAAATTATATACGCCGAGTCCAGCCTGGCTTGGATTTCTCGAAAAAAGTTTTCTTAACAAATCAAATTAAATTTGAGTAAAAACGCGACTTAAGTTTGCGTTTTGACTTTGTTTGTTTGGAGAAATCACTGACGATTTAAAAAAAAATAATCTGTTGTCACTTAAAACAGTCAGTGAGGCCGGTACGGCTGTGTACATGAATGAATAAGAAATAATTCTTTGTGAGTGTGATATCCATATAAAGGTGAAATAACGGATGCAAAAATCACCGGCTAAAGTTACACAATATTCCGTTTACAAATATTTCAAGTCCCTATACTTGTTCATCTGTGACGGCAATATGTGTATTGGACTAGGTATTACAGCCAGCTTGATATGAATTAATTAGCTCAGGTTACAGGTGTCAATAATGGAAGGAACATCTTGTTGACACAAATTTCCAGGTGCCAGTGGGAGAACAATTATAATTAATTCTATTTAATGTTGTTGTTTTTTATTACTATTTGTTTGTAGGTACATTTGCAATCATTGAAGTAAATTTAATTTGAGAGTCAACACTCTCTAAGTCCGACTATTTGGTCGGACGTGAGAGTGGATATTTAAAGATTTTTTTTTACATTTCTCGAGGTGAACATGTCAAACATTTTGTGATCGATGCATATTTGTAAGCGTACTTTCTTTCCGGTATGTAGAATGTCCGGTTACGTAAATACCCTAGTGTATTTCTACCTTGCACCATATTCGCACCAGGAAAGGTAGCTCAAAGGTATAACTGAAATATTGTTGAAAAGTGACGCTTAAACACCCATAGCCTCATATAAATTATTGCAATAAAATATCGATTAAGTAACGAAATTGATATAAATTATTTTCCAGTATATTTAGTATAAAAAGCTTGTTCTACATGTTCACTGTGAGATGTATTGCAACCGCCATTTTTAACTACAATCACGTTCGCATGCTCGTGTTTGATGGAAAGCTATAGCTATATTTAGATATTTTGTGATAATAATTTTATATTGTTAATCGATCCACCCTGTGATTTTTTTCAACAAGATACATTTTTTATAGTATATATTTTATTATAAAATACAATATTGAACTGATTTTCGATAACACTTCAATCATTGAATATTGATTTTTTCGAATGTTGAATATTTTATCCCCAGAATTGCACCCCCTGTTAGTATACTTTTATTGCTTTATTTAAAAAAAAAAATAACACCAAGAACATCGATGATACAAGTCTTCTTATTCAGAAATAAACCTACAGCAAAATAAAGGTAGACATTTTTTGTACTGTGAACAAAATTGTCATTTTTATCTAGATTTATCGTCTGAAAAATACGGTACTCCTCTACTATACTAATTTGGATTAGGTGATGAGAATTAGGTGCCATCATCAAAATAAAGATTAAAAAATGTATTTCATGATAATGATGGCTGATTAAAATTGTTTGTCATGCATTAGCTGTCAGTTGTAATATACAGGATGTAACCAATATACAGGGAGAGCCCCTACTGTGAAGCCATCTATTTTGAGATGCCATTCAATGAAAATAACAACCTGACCATGTTGTTAAATAAGAATAAGAATTAGATAAGTAATTAAAATATATATAAGGCAAGGATTTATATAATTAACACATTAAGTCACATTTGATTTATTTAGCTTGGGTCAGTTATCAATTAAAAAGACAAAAATGGTTTTAAAAAAAATCTGTCTAATAAGTATTTACCTAAATAACGATATCATGACGTATAATAATTTCTCACCGTAAATGTATTTATTTTATTAAGATATTTATACACATATATAAGAAAAAAGATATAAATTTATTTTTTAAGTACAAATAAATTGGAAGACGGCTTGAAAATCGAAAACGCAGAATAGTTATCTATGTTTATAAGTCTTAGTAAAAAGAGTCTTGAGCAACGTTTTTTTTCACACCTGTGATAGGTGTATTTGTATATCATGAATGCACGATGCGACAACATGCTGAGATGGGTGATGTTTTGACAGGTAAACTGGAAAAAAAAAACGTAGAATACACTAATAAAATATTATTTCACCTATATCAGGACTCTGCAGACTGCCAATTTTCAAGAAAAAAAAACGGGATTTACGGATTTATGACCCATTCGCCATGAACAAAATAAAACTTAAATTTTACTAAATAATTTTAATCCAAATTTGCCTTTAAAGAAATAAATGTATAAATTAGAATTATTTACCCGGATTCGTTCGCCCTACATTTGGCAAACACGTAAAAGAGCAAACGCACCCGATATCGTAAACTGGCAACTGTCTGCAGCAAGTGAAAGGGCCTTGGCATCGATTGTCGCGAGTACATAGGGACATATTAATATATTCACTTCTAGTGCACTTAAAACATGGGTACTGCATGTTAATACATTTTATTCATGGATATTATTGTATATATCGTCCGTGACAGCCGTTAACATATCTATACTTTCCGTACCACTGTATATCACTCATTTACTTCAGCTTTACTAAGATACGCATGTTTCTTTATGCACAAATTTATTGCTTAGCAGAATTTGGGGACGTTTCCTGTTTACAGTTTAACTATCTGAGAGTGGAGACTCTCACTCCGACCTGGGAGGATTTGGTCGGACAATTTGGTCCGACATTTGTCGGACAATTTTAAGAGTGAAGTCCGACAAAACTCTGTGTCCAACCTGAGTGTTTGATCGTTGATACACTTGGAGGGATCTGTACCTACCATCTAATAGACATCCAAAATGTTGACATTGCAAATATTCTCTCTCCCTCATAAATCCATTGAGGGGCGTTGCCCATCCTTCTGACAACACCTGTACCCATTGTGTATCAAGCTGCAAAAAAAGGAAATCAATTACTTAAATAAAAGGTTTTCTTGATATTCAAGGGTCACTTTTATGAATTTCTAGAGACAAGTCATACATTGTGTATATTTCATTAGAATAGGGTTCATTGTCACTCAAAGATGTTTATTGTATTATAAAAATATCATGGGGAATATTAATTTATGATTGATCAAGAAATATATATACTATCGTTTATTTGTTTTGTGAGAATGGATTTCTATTGGCAATATCACATCGAAGGTAAATAAACAAACAAATACGCAAGTCTTATTTTATATCACAAAATCTTAATAATGTACAATATCTTGCTGGTTTCTGTGTACAAACTACTTATGCTTTGTAAAATGTTTTGACTACCAGTATATTAAAACAGGACCAAAATTGGTTCATATTCATATACAGTAGTCCCCTTCTTAAATAAGGCCAACCATTCTGCAATGGAAAAATGGATTTATAAGAGAGTGGCTATTTGACTTTCAGAAATTTGGTTTGATAAGATATATGTGGCCTTTGGTGAGTGTGGCCTTATAAGATGGAGACTACAGTACTGACCTCTGATGTCTCTTTACTCATTATTGATGGAAAAGGAAGAGAGTGTTCAGACTGATTTTACCCATGTATCTAAAACCCTGGACATGTATTAATTTTTTCCATTTTTATTTGTCTGTAATAGTACAAGAAAATAAAGGGAGATAATTTGATGATCAAATTAAAGGGAAATAATTACCTTACTAATTTCCATGCATGGTAGAGCTTCAGCCTCAACTTTGGCATCTTCAAGTTTGTTTTCTGGTACAAATAATTCCTTAACATTTCTAACAGCAGTAGAGGGAACTACTCCCTATAAATGAAGGAAACTAATGTAATTCATTGAATGATAAAATATGAATTTATGAATTTAGTTAATAATAAACATGAGTAACAATCAAATTCATGAAACAAAATAAATGGACCATTTTAAGAATTCATGATAGGAAAGCACGTTCACGCACGCAGTGGGTTCCAGCAAATGTTTTTTACAACTTATTAAGTCTTCTCCCAAATACAACAATTTACAATACGTGTTGGTATGTCCAAATAAAATGATATAATATGATTATAAATAAACACAGAACGATTATATACATAGGTAGAGACTAAATATTAAAAGAAAAGAAAAACTTGTGAAAATGTATGTTGGTTACTTTTCAGTGTCCTTTATCAGATAATTTTAGGTAGATCCTCTTAATCATTTGCAATGAATTAGGGCTAGAGGGTTGTGGTGTTTAACTCCACTTTCAACAATATTTCAGTTATATCGTGGCGGTCAGTGCTCAGAGAAAACTACGGACCTGCCTCAAGTCACTGATAAACTTTATCACACAATGTTGTAGCGAGTACTCCTTGCCACATGCGGGATTCAAACTTACAATGTCAGTGGTGATAAGCACTGATTGCACAGGTTGTTGTAAATCCAACTACCATACGATCACGACCAAGACGGCCCCTATAACGAAATAAATTTCCTAGCAAACATATAAATCTTATACATACCAGTTCCATTAGATGTTGAACAATTTGTTGAATACACTCATCTGGAATTAATTCCCCTGCCTTGACTCTCACATCTGGCATTGGTGGAGGCTCATAAACTGAATCTACTCCAGTGAATCCTGTAAATCAAAACAAACTTACTTTTATGTTTCCTTGGCAATTTTTTATTCAATAAATGCTCATCTTCCATTATAGATATGCATCATTTACAAATTTGATTGGATGGGATAGACAAAGGGCATTTAATTTCACTTTTAACAATATTTCAGTTGACATTTTTCTTTGATCTCACAGTGATATTGTCAGTAACAACGAACTGACTCTTGATACTGAAAATTATCTTACCAGTGATATTGTCAGTAACAACTAACCTCTCTTTGATCTCACAGTGATATTGTCAGTAACAACGAACCTCTCTTTGATCTCACAGTGATATTGTCAGTAACAACGAACTGACTCTTGATACTGAAAATTATCTTACCAGTGATTTTGTCAGTAACAACTAACCTCTCTTTGATCTCACAGTGATATTGTCAGTAACAACGAACCTCTCTTTGATCTCACAGTGATATTGTCAGTAACAACTAACCTCTCTTTGATCTCAGTGATATTGTCAGTAATAACTAACCTCTCTTTGATCTCAGTGATATTGTCAGTAACAACTAACCTCTCTTTGATCTCACAGTGATATTGTCAGTAACAACTAACCTCTCTTTGATCTCAGTGATATTGTCAGTAACAACTAACCTCTCTTTGATCTCAGTGATATTGTCAGTAACAACTAACCTCTCTTTGATCTCAGTGATATTGTCAGTAACAACGAACCTCTCTTTGATCTCACAGTGATATTGTCAGTAACAACTAACCTTTCTTTGATCTCACAGTGATATTGTCAGTAACAACGAACTGACTCTGATATTGAAAATTATCATTCAGAGTGACATTAAACACATTATGACATTATTTATAAAAACAATAATGTCAGTCTTGAAGGGATTGACATATACTATTACTACATGTAGTATTGCAGCTAGTCCTGTCTTACTCGATGTGATACTAGTGATAATGGCTGTCACTACTTCCAAAAATACTGCTTAAACATATTTATAATGGTCTGGTCAGTTTAACTGGTGCATGAAACCCATAAAAAAACCCACTATCTTTCGTAAGACAGAGTTAAATTAAGTGTACCTTTAATTTCTCCTGCTCTGGCTTTCTTGTAAAGTCCCTTAACATCTCTTTCTTCACAGATTTCTAATGGTGTATCTACATACACCTCTACAAACTTTAAACCTGCTTTCTCATGAAGTTCTCTAGCTCTTGCTCTGTCCTTAAATTAGGAGATACATATATTATCACAAATTGTTATTTACACATTTAAAATTATATGTACTATTGATTAATGGAAAAAAATTACGGCTGCTTTTATAGGCAGTGATTTGTTATTAATATATATTACACTTTACGTTTTTATTTTCCCCATTTGTCTTTGTTAGCGCAGCCGGTCACTATTTTCGTATATGGACCGGCCAGGTACCTGCATTATTTTAGATAAAAAGTATAATATAGCAAATAGTTCATGTCACTTCGGGTCATACGGCAGTATATGGGCCGGTCCGTCACCCAAAAAATATTATATAGACCTCAGAAGCTTCGGTCCATATAATATTTTTTTGGTGACGACCGGTCCATATACTGCCATATGACCCTCCGTGCCACGAACTATTTGCTATATAGGTGCCCTTTAAGGCAGGTTTCATTGTTCATATGTAAATATACAGTCAAAAGAAGTTGCTAAGGTTAAAGTATAAACAATATAAGTTGCTAAGATTACCACACATTTCTGACTTGATTCTAAAATTATACATTTTTACAGGAGTTATTTCCCATGCAAATTTCAAGGAAAATAATACATGTTTCCTATAATCTGTACCCTATTTTAATGTTGTAACAACCTATGAAGTTTCAAGTAAAATAATACATGTTTCCTATAATCTGTACCCTATTTTAATGTTGTAACAACCTATGAAGTTTCAAGTAAAATAATACATGTTTCCTATAATCTGTACCCTATTTTAATGTTGTAACAACCTATGAAGTTTCAAGTAAAATAATACATGTTTCCTATAATCTGTACCCTATTTTAATGTTGTAACAACCTATGAAGTTTCAAGTAAAATAATACATGTTTCCTATAATCTGTACCCTATTTTAATGTTGTAACAACCTATGAAGTTTCAAGTAAAATAATACATGTTTCCTATAATCTGTACCCTATTTTAATGTAACAACCTATGAAGTTTATAGCTATAAAATTTTCCACTGAATTTTTACAAATATCTATAAATTGTAAAAAAAAATTATTCAAATTCTTTCTTTCCTGAACGCTCTAATTAGAAATGATACCAAGGGAAATAACTCCTATCAAAAATAGAAATATTCATATAATTTTAGAATCAAGAATGTACAAAAGGTCAATTGTCATATAATAAATATAAATACTGTTTTTTTTTTATTCAGATGCATTTCAAAAAAATGTAAACTAGTCAGTGGTCTACCTTTTCATATGGACTGATGAAGGAAGTCAAGCATACAATGCCACCATCAGCAAATAACTTGGCTACTTCAGAAATACGTCTGATATTCTCTTCACGGTCCTCCTGTGAAAATCCAAGGTTCTTGTTTAAACCAGTCCTGACATTGTCTCCATCTAAACTGTATGATGGAATTCCTTGGCTGACCAAATAATTCTCTAGAGCAAATGACAGAGTTGTCTTCCCAGCTCCAGATAATCCAGTCAACCATACGGTACATCCTAAAAAGTGGTTACTTTTTCCCAGCACCTGTCCTCGCTTGTCTCTACTAACTAAGTTGTCCTGGAATTTGACATTGGTCGCCTTGTTCACTGCCTGAAACATATAACTATAATAAAACTTCTTCCTCCAGATTTCTGAATTATTAATCGTGTCTTCAGTTTGTAACATATTGCCTATGTAGATAAATCTATCACATGACTTGTATGTATTTTATAAACAAAAACATTTGATTTGATCAGAAGACATGTAAAAGAATAATCTCTTTGTCACAGTGACATATGATTGATGTCTAAATACTTGTCAATATAAAAAACCTCATGTATGTACAAGGACCTTAAATTTATACAATTTTACAAACTAATTACAAAAATGTATACAGAAACAAGTACAAATGTACAAATGTAATGTACGTCATGTATGTACAAGGTGCCTAAATTACACAGGTAATATTTTTTTAGTAACGTAATTTCTAAGAAATAAGCAACAATTTTATGGGATATCTATTTTTAGAATAAAATAACATATATCCAGAAGTCTTTTTAGGGTTTTAATTACAATTTGAAGTAATTTAACTTAATCATTTTTATTTACTACATGCATATTAAATTGAGACTGGAAACTAGAGGTTCCCAGGAGCCTGTATAGCTCACCTGGGTATAATAACTTCGGTAAAAAAAATTAACAAATGTAGCCCTCGTCATTGCAGACCCCTTCTACAAAAAAATTTGAGCAGGGGTTCCCCCTTTAATGTAAGTTATCAAAATTGCTGTAAAAAAACATATATGTCAATGATTCTCAAAATTTAGCTTTTGCTACATCACATTTTGTAATAGAGTTGCTTCCCTTTGATTATTTGAGTAACCAAAAGCAGTGAGTCAACAAAAAAATGCATTTCAAGAGGAATAACTCTTCACACAGTTGTCGCACATTTTCAACTGTGGGAAATTGTTTGTAGATCTTGACATGCTGAACATTTTTGCAGTTTAAACTTTCCCTCTATCTCTAATAGTTTTTGAGATATAAGATGAAAGTATTAAAATTTAGAACATTTTGATGAAAAAAGGACAATAACTCCAAGATGGGTATTCAGATTTACTTCAAAATTGCAGGCTAGGTAGATCTTGACATACTGAACATGTTTCCTGTTTAAACTTAACATCTATCTTTTATAAATTTTGAAATAAAAGACGAAAACTTTTAAAATTTAGAAAATTTGATGAAAAAAGGGCAATAACTCCAAAATGGGTAATGGGATTTACCTAAAAATTGCAGGGTAGGTAGATCTTGACATGGTGCACATTTTTGCAATTTAAACTTAACATCGATCTCTTATAGTTTTTTAAATAAAGGACAAAAAGTATTAAAATTTTGAAAATTTGATGAATAAAGGGCATTAACTCCAAAATGGGTAATGGGATTTACTTCAAAATTGCAGGGTGGGTAGATCTTGACATGCTGCACATTTTTGCAATTTAAACTTAACCTTTATCTCTTATAGTTTTTGAAATATAAGACGAAAAGTATCAAAATTGCAGGGTAGGTAGATCTTGCTGTGCTGATCATTTTTACCCCATGTCAGATTTTTGATATTATTAACGGTTTTTGAGTTATTACCCAAAACCTGCAATTTTACCATGTTCTATTTTTAGTAACAGTGGCCATGTTGGTTGGTGCACGGCATCACCGGACACAATTTTGCAACTAGACACCCTAGTGATGATTCAGACCAAGTTTGGTTTCCATTGGTCTAGTACTTTCAGAGGAGAAGATTTTTGAAAAAGTTTACGACGGATGACGACGACGGACGCCAAGTGATGGCAATAGCTCACCTGACCCTTTGGGTCAGGTGAGCTAAAAAGTGGGTAGTCATGAATGATGATCAATTGATTTCCAGGTAATTTACCAAGCCTTCTTAAAGAATAATTCCTCTTCAATAAATAAAGGAAAGGTTTATTTTCAAACGAAATTTCGATAAAACCATAGTTTTGCTGAGAAGTACATGTACATTATTAGTGCACATTTTTAGTGTATGATATATATGCTTGCCTCTTTCATTGTAGATAGAGCTAGAAGGTTTAACAGCACATTAGTACTATTATTCCAAAGTAAACTACCCTTTCAAAAATCAATTGATTGTTGTATGCAAAATGTATGTTAGAAAATGCTCCAGTGCTGAGAAGATTAATGTACCTGCAAGTTTTGAGTTTCTGTTTATCTATACATAAATACTGCATAGCAATAAAATAAAGGTTAACAGATGACTGATTAAGCATGAAAGTACATCCTATACAATATTTGTTTAAATCTGTAGAACATAGCATATAGTACATGAAAAAAACAAAACAATGAGAGATCCATGTCCCCCCTTCTTATCTGAGGAAATATTTCTTAAAATAAGAAGGTATTCTGACCATTTCTTTAGTTCTGGCCACTCATTATAGAGCAAAACAATATAAGCATAAAACCCCTACCACTCCACCCACCCTTTTTCAATGTCGGTACACCTCTGATCTTTGCTACACAGAAATGCATAGAAACAAAAATAAACAGCTTAAACTAAATGTTGATGCAATTTCCAATGCAAATAAAATCCCATTTCTCTATTTGTACAAATGACATTACCACCCCCAAACCCCCACCTACCCAAACCTCATATGAGATTTCAAAGATATAGCAGTATATATATAATATGTATCTATATTCTGTTTCTTCACATAATATGCCCTCATATTCCAATAGTTAGATGGACAGTCATGGCTGTAATTGTATGCTAGTTGAATTTACACCTACCTGTATCTATGTATTTACTAAGGGGCCGACCATTTAACTTGCAGGGGGGGAGGGGGGGGTTATGGTTTTTTGTTTCGTTCAGAATTCTTTTTTTCGAACAACACGAGAGTTAGAATATTTATTTTTTTTGTCGCGCAAAGTGCGAATTTTTTTTCCAGAATTTAACATTAGGTTATATGATAAAAACTCTGAATCAGATTATTTTTTTTTTCCTCCACCAAAATCAGAATATTTTTTTCAGCAACATTGGGAATCAGAATATTTTTTTAGAAAAAAACCATAACCCCCCCCCCCCCCCCCCCCTTCAAGTTAAATGGTCTGTCCCTAACTAGCAGCACACACTGTACTCATACAACTTTATATAAATATAACAAAGTTAATCAGTGACCTGCGACAGGTCAGTGGTCTGGTTTCCACCACCAATAATTGACTACAATAGTAACTGAAAAATTGTTGAAAGCACTATTTAAATACCAGTAACCTTAACCCAAAAATGAGTCTACAGGTAAAATTGTAACATTTATCTCGAAAGGTGAAATATCATCAACCCAGACAAATGTAACATCTTTCATCAACAAATGAAGATATATAACATACCATATTAGAACTGTGTCTTTGAAAAATAACAACACCCCCTCCAACCCCAGCCCCACTAAGAAAAGTTTGAAGATAGTGAAGGGGTAAATCGAAGAAAACATAATAGAAAAATGACAGACAATACAATGGCCCAGAGAAAAAATGACAGACAATACAATGGCCCAGAGAAAAAATGACATACAATACAATGGCCCAGAGAAAAAATGACAGACAATACAATGGCCCAGAGAAAAAATGACAGACAATACAATGGCCCAGAGAAAAAATGACAAACAATAAAATGGCCCAGAGAAAAAATGACAAAGAATGGTTCACTAGATATTACAGAGAAAACTAAAGATTGAGTAACAGGAACCCTACTAAGAACTGGGGGTGACTCAGGTGCTCTGGAAGGGTAATTCCCTGCTCCAATTGTGACATCGGTCATGTTACTCATGTTAAAAATCTGGTTATAAGTTATGCATGAGGAAAGAAGAAATGTTAAAAACTCCAGTGCCTCTTATAGTAAGTGGAGCACTGGTTAACCTCTGATAAATGTACCGGTACTTATTCTACCTCTATATACATAATACAGAGATAAGGACAAATAGTGCTTTTGAAATTTGATAATATTAAAATATAACATAGAATTTAGTGGCTGTTAATTTAAAGAACAAGTGGTAATAATAATTTGGAGGTACAATGATATGCTTGAAGCTTTTAATAATTTTTAAGATTAGGGTGGTTGGAGGAATTTGTCTTCATCTAATACAGGGTATCCACCATTACATGTTACAACATCTGATAGTACAATGATGGAGGAATTTGTCTTCATCTAATACAGTGTATCCACCATTACATGTTACAACATCTGATAGTACAATGATGGAGGAATTTGTCTTCATCTAATACAGTGTATCCACCATTACATGTTACAACATCTGATAGTACAATGATGGAGGAATTTGTCTTCATCTAATACAGTGTATCCACCATTACATGTTACAACATCTAATACAGGGTATCCACCATTACATGTTACAACATCTGATAGTACAATGATGGAGGAATTTGTCTTCATCTAATACAGTGTATCTACCATTACATGTTACAACATCTGATAGTACAATGATGGAGGAATTTGTCTTCATCTAATACAGTGTATCCACCATTACATGTTACAACATCTGATAGTACAATGATGGAGGAATTTGTCTTCATCTAATACAGTGTATCCACCATTACATGTTACAACATCTGATAGTACAATGATGGAGGAATTTGTCTTCATCTAATACAGTGTATCCACCATTACATGTTACAACATCTGATAGTACAATGATGGAGGAATTTGTCTTCATCTAATACAGTGTATCCACCATTACATGTTACAACATCTGATAGTACAATGATGGAGGAGTTTGTCTTCATCTAATACAGTGTATCCACCATTACATGTTACAACATCTGATAGTACAATGATGGAGGAGTTTGTCTTCATCTAATACAGTGTATCCACCATTACATGTTACAACATCTGATAGTACAATGATGGAGGAGTTTGTCTTCATCTAATACAGTGTATCCACCATTACATGTTACAACATCTGATAGTACAATGATGGAGGAATTTGTCTTCATCTAATACAGTGTATCCACCATTACATGTTACAACATCTGATAGTACAATGATGGAGGAGTTTGTCTTCATCTAATACAGTGTATCCACCATTACATGTTACAACATCTGATAGTACAATGATGGAGGAGTTTGTCTTCATCTAATACAGTGTATCCACCATTACATGTTACAACATCTGATAGTACAATGATGGAGGAATTTGTCTTCATCTAATACAGTGTATCCACCATTACATGTTACAACATCTGATAGTACAATGATGGAGGAGTTTGTCTTCATCTAATACAGTGTATCCACCATTACATGTTACAACATCTGATAGTACAATGATGGAGGAATTTGTCTTCATCTAATACAGTGTATCCACCATTACATGTTACAACATCTGATAGTACAATGATGGAGGAGTTTGTCTTCATCTAATACAGTGTATCCACCATTACATGTTACAACATCTGATAGTACAATGATGGAGGAGTTTGTCTTCATCTAATACAGTGTATCCACCATTACATGTTACAACATCTGATAGTACAATGATGGAGGAATTTGTCTTCATCTAATACAGTGTATCCACCATTACATGTTACAACATCTGATAGTACAATGATGGAGGAATTTGTCTTCATCTAATACAGTGTATCCACCATTACATGTTACAACATCTGATAGTACAATGATGGAGGAATTTGTCTTCATCTAATACAGGGTATCCACCATTACGTGTTACAACATCTGATAGTACAATGATGGAGGAATTTGTCTTCATCTAATACAGTGTATCCACCATTACATGTTACAACATCTGATAGTACAATGATGGAGGAATTTGTCTTCATCTAATACAGTGTATCCACCATTACATGTTACAACATCTGATAGTACAATGATGGAGGAATTTGTCTTCATCTAATACAGTGTATCCACCATTACATGTTACAACATCTAATACAGTGTATCCACCATTACATGTTACAACATCTGATAGTACAATGATGGAGGAATTTGTCTTCATCTAATACAGTGTATCCACCATTACATGTTACAACATCTGATAGTACAATGATGGAGGAATTTGTCTTCATCTAATACAGTGTATCCACCATTACATGTTACAACATCTGATAGTACAATGATGGAGGAATTTGTCTTCATCTAATACAGGGTATCCACCATTACGTGTTACAACATCTGATAGTACAATGATGGAGGAATTTGTCTTCATCTAATACAGGGTATCCACCATTACATGTTACAACATCTGATAGTACAATGATGGAGGAATTTGTCTTCATCTAATACAGTGTATCTACCATTACATGTTACAACATCTAATACAGTGTATCCACCATTACATGTTACAACATCTGATAGTACAATGATGGAGGAATTTGGCTTCATCTAATACAGTGTATCCACCATTACATGTTACAACATCTGATAGTACAATGATGGAGGAATTTGTCTTCATCTAATACAGTGTATCTACCATTACATGTTACAACATCTAATACAGTGTATCCACCATTACATGTTACAACATCTGATAGTACAATGATGGAGGAATTTGTCTTCATCTAATACAGTGTATCCACCATTACATGTTACAACATCTGATAGTACAATGATGGAGGAATTTGGCTTCATCTAATACAGTGTATCCACCATTACATGTTACAACATCTGATAGTACAATGATGGAGGAATTTGTCTTCATCTAATACAGTGTATCCACCATTACATGTTACAACATCTGATAGTACAATGATGGAGGAATTTGGCTTCATCTAATACAGTGTATCCACCATTACATGTTACAACATCTGATAGTACAATGATGGAGGAATTTGTCTTCATCTAATACAGTGTATCTACCATTACATGTTACAACATCTGATAGTACAATGATGGAGGAATTTGTCTTCATCTAATACAGGGTATCCACCATTACGTGTTACAACATCTGATAGTACAATGATGGAGGAATTTGTCTTCATCTAATACAGGGTATCCACCATTACATGTTACAACATCTGATAGTACAATGATGGAGGAATTTGTCTTCATCTAATACAGTGTATCTACCATTACATGTTACAACATCTAATACAGTGTATCCACCATTACATGTTACAACATCTGATAGTACAATGATGGAGGAATTTGGCTTCATCTAATACAGTGTATCCACCATTACATGTTACAACATCTGATAGTACAATGATGGAGGAATTTGTCTTCATCTAATACAGTGTATCTACCATTACATGTTACAACATCTAATACAGTGTATCCACCATTACATGTTACAACATCTGATAGTACAATGATGGAGGAATTTGGCTTCATCTAATACAGTGTATCCACCATTACATGTTACAACATCTGATAGTACAATGATGGAGGAATTTGTCTTCATCTAATACAGTGTATCCACCATTACATGTTACAACATCTGATAGTACAATGATGGAGGAATTTGGCTTCATCTAATACAGTGTATCCACCATTACATGTTACAACATCTGATAGTACAATGATGGAGGAATTTGTCTTCATCTAATACAGTGTATCTACCATTACATGTTACAACATCTGATAGTACAATGATGGAGGAATTTGTCTTCATCTAATACAGTGTATCCACCATTACATGTTACAACATCTGATAGTACAATGATGGAGGAATTTGTCTTCATCTAATACAGTGTATCTACCATTACATGTTACAACATCTAATACAGTGTATCCACCATTACATGTTACAACATCTGATAGTACAATGATATAGGAGATTATTATTCTATTAAATCAAATCAAAAACAACAAACACCAGACTTTGGAAACAGTTCTAAAATCTAATATAAAAATCAAAGAAAGATGCAAAATATATAACCCACAAAAACTAAAACTTTTCCTGGGTAACTCTAATAAAGAGTGGTAATCATCTGGTCATCGCAAGTGATTTCCACATGTTAGTAAAATGTCAACCCTCACATATAACCGGTGAACAGTGTTATTAAAAAGAATGCTATAAAAACAAACTGAAACAATCCAAACCAACTACAAAGTAGAGTTCAGCTATGTCTTAAGTACAAATTAAATCACATTACCATTATATAACTGAGAAGCCATTAACTAAAAAATTTAAATCTAAATTAAATCTAATAAAATGAAATTTACATTTAAAAAAGAAATGAACTACTTACAGGCATAATCAGCTGTTTCTCTGACATAGTGTGTGTGTGATAAGCAAAGGAGTCTCATCCAATAAATAGATCTCAATATTGATCTTTTAAATAAAACTTCTATGATATGATGATGTGGCAATCCACTCTATAAGTTTACTTAAGTATTTTCTCTCAATTATCTGTATAACAGATGGTTTGTTCTATATAAATGTGTATATATAGTCTCGTCATATCACTGGATGACTGATTTTCTAGACTGAAAGGTCATTATTTATGTTGTAAACAGTTAGTGTTATCATGTGTCAAGTCAAATTTTACTAAGATATATATGTACAGGTACATTGCATGATCCATTCCACCTATTCCCCATGGATTTATTTTATCTTGTTATTGTAAAAAAGGGTTAAATGACAGTTACCTTGCAGTACATTCCACCTTTTTACCTTTTATTTACTTTTTAGTACAGTAAATTCTACCATTCTTTTTATTTACTTTTTAGTACAGTAAATTCTACCATTCTTTTTATTTACTTTTTAGTACAGTAAATTCTACCATTCTTTTTATTTACTTTTTAGTACAGTAAATTCTACCATTCTTTTTATTTATTCTTTAGTATAATTAAAAAAAAAAATTCAATGCAATTAATTTTGGTCAATGCAAAATTTCCCCTACAAATGATGCCTACATAATTATGTTTAATGTATTCACATTTTAAAAAAAAAAAATTCTGTAATATATGAACATATTAATACATTTTGTCTTTTACATGTACCTTTTTGAGTAAGTATTTTTATCAATGCTATTTGTGAAAAATATGATTGATGTCCCATTGACTTTCATTTAATAATTTGCGATGTATTATTTTAATCTTACATAAAATAGATGATTGCATAATTCTAAGTATTTTTCCTTAATACATTATTTAATCTTTGTAGTACTGATTGAATATTTAAATTAAAAAATAAATAAATAATAAAAACAAACTTAATTCTAATGTAAAATATTCAATGAAATCAACCAAAGTTTGTAAATAAAATGAATTACAAGAAGTTTGTTTTTGTTAGAGATTTTATCTTATTCTAAAATAACTCTTAAATCCCAATAAGGTAAGTATAGCTTATATACAGGTTCTGAATTGAGTATTGAATTGAATTGAGTACCTGAATCAAAGTATATCTTTCTCCAGGTATTAAGTCCTCCTTTAATTTTCTATTCCACTCATGAATAGTCATGATCATACATTAATGTTATATATAAATTTTTAGACCAATCTAATTAAAATTAGATCTCTGAACTTGCTCCCTACTTTCCATTGGTTATTTTGTAGTCGCCGTGTGGAAGCTACTAATACCATACGATCACGGCCACATAGGATTTTGTTTCAACACTAGATAACATATATCTAAAATTATCCAACAGATATTCACAGATAAATTTGGTGCAAAATATTCAAATTGATCTGAAGTTCTGAACTCAAACTGGAAAGAACACATTGATTCTCATAAATTTTAATACCTTTTCTCTTTACAATGATGAGTGATAAAAACATTTTAGAATTTTCACTTCAGATCTCCCAACACGTGGGTCAAAAACGAAAGTAAATAAAAGAAATATCAAACCCTAATGGGTAGTTTACGGATAGGGATTAATATAAGTTCTTGTAACTTGTTTCCCAATCCTATTAATTACTTCTTATTATGTAATGTATATACCTGTAGCTGAATATTGTAATGTTATATTGAATTAATTAATAAAATATGCTTAAAATAATGGGCAGTTTAAAAACTATGGCTTTGTAAAAAAGATGTACCAGGAGTGCAACAAACATTTATTTTTTACAAAGCCATATTTTTATGCAATAATAAATGTGAAGCACGATCTATTGCTATCTTAAAGTACATTGTATGTCAACATATCAAAGTTTGTGATGAAATAGATTTTGATAACATTGTTTGATTTAGCACTGTGGTAGGTTGTTGAAAATTAAGGATTTTTTTAAAGTGTCACAGAAAAGTGTTGCACTCCTGACAATTTTGACATGTTTTTTGGACATATTTTTTTTGTTATTCTAGATATCTTAAAGATATTTTGCAGTAACAAACATCAAATCATTACAGACCTTTTGAACTATTTAGATCCAATAAAATCATAAAAATGAGTAAATTAGACAGCTATAAGCAGTAGGTGCCATTTTTTTTAAACTGCCCTAATAAGACCCAAATTAGAATACTGCTGCACTGTTTGGGATCCTCACACAAACGAAAACATAAACTCGCTAGAAAAGGTACAGCGACGGGCAGCCAGGTATACATGCAACAGACATCATAACACCAGCAGTGTGTCTGAAATGTTAAACACCATGAATTGGCAAACTCTACAAGAACGCTGACTAAGAACTAGGCTCATAATGTTTCACAAAGTAATAAATGAAAATATCGCTATCCCTACACAAAATATATTACTTCAGAGCCAGTCTACGACAAGATCTTCCTGGAAAGATTCCTACAGACAAATCCAATGCAATAAAGACAGTTATAAATTTTCTTTCTTTTGTCAAACCATTAAAGACTGGAACAAATTATCCCCTCGACATAACCAATAACACCACTACAGAATCCTTCAAGGGTGCACTCACTAACGATGTGCTCCTTGATACTTATCCACACCTTAAATAAACAGAAATCACGTTTTTATCTTAATAAATGTAAAAATAAAAAAAATAAAAATTGTAAAATCCAAAATTAAAAGAAAAAATTGTAAAAACTGATAATATATTTAACTAAAAAAAAAAAAAAAATAATAACAATTATATCAAACTAATTTACTATGTTCCAATTTTTTTTTACAAATTTGGAAACATTTTACCAGGCATGCGCCGGAAAGTAAACAACAGTACGTTGATGGTTTTCCGTATCCAAAGTAACTCGAATAATACTGCACCCTCTATCGGCACTATCACTGGATTTTTACCTTTTACATTTTTGTACAAGTTTTGCATTTTAGTACAATTCAAATTATTGTAAGTAGATGGGAGTTTTTCAAAATAAATTTTCACCTACAAATGATGAATTTCACATTTTTTTTCTCTCATTTTTCTGTAACATTTGAACATATTTTACATTTTGACTATTTATTTTTATCAATACTATTTACGAAAAAAGACATTCTTGAAAATAATATGATTGATGTCCTATTGAAATGAATAACTTGCTTTAACTTTCATCTAACTGATGTCCTATTGAAATGAACAACTTGCTTTAACTTTCATCTAACTGATGTCCTATTGAAATAAACAACTTACTTTAACTTTCATCTAACTGATGTCCTATTGAAATGAACAACTTGCTTTAACTTTCATCTAACTGATGTCCTATTGAAATGAACAACTTGCTTTAACTTTCATCTAATGATATCCTATTGAAATAAACAACTTACTTTAACTTTCATCTAACGATATCCTATTGAAATGAACAACTTGCTTTAACTTTCATCTAACGATGTCCTATTGAAATAAACAACTTACTTTAACTTTCATCTAACGATATCCTATTGAAATGAACAACTTACTTTAACTTTCATCTAATGATATCCTATTGAAATGAACAACTTGCTTTAACTTTCATCTAACGATGTCCTATTGAAATAAACAACTTACTTTAACTTTCATCTAACGATATCCTATTGAAATGAACAACTTACTTTAACTTTCATCTAATGATATCCTATTGAAATGAACAACTTGCTTTAACTTTCATCTAACGATGTCCTATTGAAATAAACAACTTACTTTAACTTTCATCTAACGATATCCTATTGAAATGAACAACTTACTTTAACTTTCATCTAATGATATCCTATTGAAATGAACAACTTGCTTTAACTTTCATCTAACTGATGTCCTATTGAAATAAACAACTTGCTTTAACTTTCATCTAACGATGTCCTATTGAAATGAACAACTTACTTTAACTTTCATCTAATGATATCCTATTGAAATGAACAACTTACTTTAACTTTCATCTAATGATATCCTATTGAAATGAACAACTTACTTTAACTTTCATCTAACTGATGTCCTATTGAAATGAACAACTTACTTTAACTTTCATCTAATGATATCCTATTGAAATAAACAACTTGCTTTAACTTTCATCTAACTGATGTCCTATTGAAATGAACAACTTACTTTAACTTTCATCTAACGATATCCTATTGAAATGAACAACTTACTTTAACTTTCATCTAATGATATCCTATTGAAATGAATAACTTGCTTTAACTTTCATCTAATGATATCCTATTGAAATGAACAACTTACTTTAACTTTCATCTAACTGATGTCCTATTGAAATGAACAACTTACTTTAACTTTCATCTAATGATATCCTATTGAAATGAACAACTTGCTTTAACTTTCATCTAACTGATGTCCTATTGAAATGAACAACTTACTTTAACTTTCATCTAACTGATGTCCTATTGAAATAAACAACTTAGTTTAACTTTCATCTAATGATGTCCTATTGAAATGAACAACTTACTTTAACTTTCATCTAACTGATGTCCTATTGAAATGAATAACTTGCTTTAACTTTCATCTAACTGATGTCCTATTGAAATGAACAACTTGCTTTAACTTTCATCTAACTGATGTCCTATTGAAATGAACAACTTGCTTTAACTTTCATCTAACGATGTCCTATTGAAATGAACAACTTGCTTTAACTTTCATCTAACTGATGTCCTATTGAAATGAACAACTTACTTTAACTTTCATCTAATGATATCCTATTGAAATGAACAACTTGCTTTAACTTTCATCTAACTGATGTCCTATTGAAATGAACAACTTACTTTAACTTTCATCTAACTGATGTCCTATTGAAATGAACAACTTACTTTAACTTTCATCTAACTGATGTCCTATTGAAATGAATAACTTGCTTTAACTTTCATCTAATGATATCCTATTGAAATGAACAACTTACTTTAACTTTCATCTAACTGATGTCCTATTGAAATGAACAACTTACTTTAACTTTCATCTAATGATATCCTATTGAAATGAACAACTTGCTTTAACTTTCATCTAACTGATGTCCTATTGAAATGAACAACTTACTTTAACTTTCATCTAACTGATGTCCTATTGAAATGAACAACTTGCTTTAACTTTCATCTAACTGATGTCCTATTGAAATGAACAACTTACTTTAACTTTCATCTAATGATGTCCTATTGAAATGAACAACTTACTTTAACTTTCATCTAACTGATGTCCTATTGAAATGAACAACTTGCTTTAACTTTCATCTAACGATATCCTATTGAAATAAACAACTTGCTTTAACTTTCATCTAACTGATGTCCTATTGAAATGAACAACTTGCTTTAACTTTCATCTAACTGATGTCCTATTGAAATGAACAACTTACTTTAACTTTCATCTAATGATGTCCTATTGAAATAAACAACTTACTTTAACTTTCATCTAACGATGTCCTATTGAAATGAACAACTTACTTTAACTTTCATCTAATGATATCCTATTGAAATGAACAACTTGCTTTAACTTTCATCTAACTGATGTCCTATTGAAATGAACAACTTGCTTTAACTTTCATCTAACGATATTCTATTGAAATAAACAACTTGCTTTAACTTTCATCTAACTGATGTCCTATTGAAATAAACAACTTAGTTTAACTTTCATCTAACTGATGTCCTATTGAAATAAACAACTTGCTTTAACTTTCATCTAACTGATGTCCTATTGAAATAAACAACTTAGTTTAACTTTCATCTAACTGATGTCCTATTGAAATGAACAACTTGCTTTAACTTTCATCTAACGATATTCTATTGAAATGAACAACTTGCTTTAACTTTCATCTAACTGATGTCCTATTGAAATGAACAACTTACTTTAACTTTCATCTAACGATATCCTATTGAAATAAACAACTTGCTTTAACTTTCATCTAACTGATGTCCTATTGAAATGAACAACTTGCTTTAACTTTCATCTAACTGATGTCCTATTGAAATGAACAACTTACTTTAACTTTCATCTAACGATGTCCTATTGAAATGAACAACTTGCTTTAACTTTCATCTAACTGATGTCCTATTGAAATGAACAACTTGCTTTAACTTTCATCTAACGATATTCTATTGAAATAAACAACTTGCTTTAACTTTCATCTAACTGATGTCCTATTGAAATGAACAACTTACTTTAACTTTCATCTAACTGATGTCCTATTGAAATGAACAACTTGCTTTAACTTTCATCTAACGATATTCTATTGAAATAAACAACTTGCTTTAACTTTCATCTAACTGATGTCCTATTGAAATGAACAACTTGCTTTAACTTTCATCTAACTGATGTCCTATTGAAATGAACAACTTACTTTAACTTTCATCTAACGATGTCCTATTGAAATGAACAACTTGCTTTAACTTTCATCTAACTGATGTCCTATTGAAATGAACAACTTGCTTTAACTTTCATCTAACGATATTCTATTGAAATAAACAACTTGCTTTAACTTTCATCTAACTGATGTCCTATTGAAATGAACAACTTGCTTTAACTTTCATCTAACGATATTCTATTGAAATGAACAACTTACTTTAACTTTCATCTAACGATGTCCTATTGAAATAAACAACTTGCTTTAACTTTCATCTAACTGATGTCCTATTGAAATGAACAACTTACTTTAACTTTCATCTAACTGATGTCCTATTGAAATGAACAACTTACTTTAACTTTCATCTAACGATATCCTATTGAAATAAACAACTTACTTTAACTTTCATCTAACTGATGTCCTATTGAAATGAACAACTTGCTTTAACTTTCATCTAACGATATTCTATTGAAATAAACAACTTACTTTAACTTTCATCTAACTGATGTCCTATTGAAATAAACAACTTGCTTTCACTTTCATCTAACTGATGTCCTATTGAAATAAACAACTTAGTTTAACTTTCATCTAACGATATCCTATTGAAATGAACAACTTACTTTAACTTTCATCTAACGATATCCTATTGAAATGAACAACTTGCTTTAACTTTCATCTAACGATTTGTTATTATTTAACTGTACTGTAAAGTCTACTAATTTGGTACAAAATAATCACTGATCTGAAGTTCTGAACTCAAAATGGAAAGAACAAATTTAATTATCATATAATTTAATGCATTTTCTCTATACATTGAGTGATTGTTGTTTAATGCCATGTAAGCAATTTTTCAAATATACAATGGAAAGTAAAATTTTGATGATATGATGATGTCCGCTTTGTACTAGACCAGTAATTGTTATACTGCTAAGCTCATTGAAACAACAGTCTGCTGGTAGACATGTCACACTATTCAGACACGTTATACTGCTAGCTCACTGAAACAACAGTCTACTGGTAGACATGTCACACTATTCAGACACGTTATACTGCTAGCTCACTGAAACAAGAGTCTACTGGTAGATATGTCACACTATTCTGCTAGCTCACTAAAACAACAGTCTACTGGTAGACATGTCACACTATTCAGACACGTCATACTGCTAGCTCACTGAAACAACAGTCTACTGGTAGACATGTCATACTATTCTGCTAGCTCACTAAAACAACAGTCTACTGGTATAGACATGTCACACTATTCAGACACGTTATTACAACAATCTACTGGTAGACATGTCACACAATTCTCTAGCTCACTAAAACAACAGTCTACTGGTAGACATGTCACACTATTCTGCTAGCTCACTAAAACAACAGTCTACTGGTAGACATGTCACACTATTCAGATACTGGTAGACATGTCACACTATTCAGATGCTGGTAGACATGTCACACTATTCAGATACTGGTAGACATGTCACACTATTCAGATACTGGTAGGCATGTCACACTATTCTGCTAGCTCACTAAAACAACAGTCTACTGGTAGACATGTCACACTATTCTGCTAGCTCACTAAAACAACAGTCTACTGGTATAGACATGTCACACTATTCTGCTAGCTCACTAAAACAACAGTCTACTGGTAGACATGTCACACTATTCTGCTAGCTCACTAAAACAACAGTCTATTGGTAGACATGTCACACTGTTCTGCTAGCTCACTAAAACAACAGTCTACTGGTATAGACATGTCACACTATTCAGATACGTTATTACAACAGTCTACTGGTAGACATGTCACACTATTCAGATACTGGTAGACATGTCACACTATTCAGATACTGGTAGACATATCACACTCTTCAGATGTTGGTAGACATGTCACATTATTCAGATACTGGTAGACATGTCACACTATTCAGATACTGGTAGACATGTCACACTATTCAGATACTGGTAGACATGTCACACTCTTCAGATACTGGTAGACATGTCACACTATTCAGATCTGGTAGACATGTCACACTATTCAGATGCTGGTAGACATGTCACACTATTCAGATACTGGTAGACATGTCACACTATTCAGATGCTGGTAGACATGTCACACTATTCAGATACTGGTAGACATGTCACACTATTCAGATGCTGGTAGACATGTCACACTATTCAGATACTGGTAGACATGTCACACTATTCAGATGCTGGTAGACATGTCACACTATTCAGATACTGGTAGACATGTCACACTATTCAGATACTGGTAGACATGTCACACTATTCAGACACGTTATTACAACAGTCTACTGGTAGACATGTCACACTATTCAGACACGTTATTACAACAGTCTACTGGTAGACATGTCACACTATTCAGACACGTTATTACAACAATCTACTGGTAGACATGTCACACTATTCAGATGCTGGTAGACATGTCACACTATTCAGACACGTTATTTGGATTTCAAGACAATCAGGCTTTGCTCTATCTCCTAAAATGCTATGTGCTTAGCAGAGAAGCAGAAAATATTTTTCTTTATAAATACAATGATGAATTGACGAAATTCCCCAAGATTCAAATCAATCTTTAGGGGCCCGGGTGGCTCAATGAGTTAGGTCGTTGGATCTAACAACTCATACAAGCCTATCACCAATACGGCGTGGGTTGGCGCCCGGCTTTGTAAATTACAAACTAGAGGCTCCCAGGAGCCTGTATAGCTCACCTGGGTATAATAACAACATCAGTCAATAAAACTTGATAACTTCGGCAAAAAAAATTAACAAATGTAGCCTTCGTCATTGCAGACCCCTTCTACAAAAAAATGTGGGCAGGGGTTCCCCCTTTAATGTAAGTTATCAAAATTGCTGTAAAAAAACATATATGTCAATGATTCTCAAAATTTAGCTTTTCCTACTTCACATTTTGCAATAGAGTTGCTTCCCTTTGATTATTTGAGTAACCAAAAGCAGTGAGTCAACAAAAAAATGCATTTCAAGAGGAATAACTCTTCACAGTTGTTGCATATTTTTAACTGTGGGAAATTTTTTGTAGATCTTGACATGCTGAACATTTTTGCAGTGTAAACTTTCCCTCTATCTCTAATAGTTTTTGAGATACAAGATGATAGTATTAAAATTGAGAACATTTTGATGAAAAAAGGGCAATAACTCCAAAATGGGTAATGGGATTTACTTCAAAATTGCAGGGTAGGAAGATCTTGACATGCCGCAAATTTTTGCAATTTAAACTTAACCTTTATCTCTTATAGTTTTTGAAATATAAGATGAAAAGTATTAATTTTTTTTTATAAATTTGATGAAAAAAGGGCAAGAACTCCAAGATGGGTAATCAGATTTACTTCAAAATTGCAGATAAAAAAAAAATTGATCGAAGGGCCGAACAGCCAGACACATTTTTGGAAGAGAACCATCCAATGACTATTTCATCAAAATTTTGTTCTTATTGAGCAAATGGTTTCAGACAAAAAGATTTTTATGGGAATTTCCCATAGGGTCCTATGTTAAATTAAGTTCGACTGTGGTGGCCATCTTGGTCGGTGTTCTCAAATGCCGGACACAATTTTGGAAGAGGACCACCCAAGGATCATTTCAGCAAAGTTTGGTTGAGATTGGCACAGCAGTTTCAGAGGAGAAGATTTTTTTTAAATTTCATCCCCCCTTTTTTCTAATTTGCATAATCGGTCAAAATAGGCAAAAGTTCAAAGTTCATAAAAAATCCCGTAATATATGTTAAAAAGCTCATCATTATGCTTATACAGTTCAAATTTGGGCACTTTCTGGCTCAAAGTAGAGCAGTTTTGGCCATTTGAAGAAATTTCTATTTTTAGTCATGGTGGCCATCTTGGATACAGGACGGGGGTGATGGACAAAATTTTGAAAGGGGACCACCCAAGGATCATTTCAGCAAAGTTCGGTTGAGATTGGCACAGTCGTTTCAGAGGAGAAGATTTTTTTAAATTTCATCCCCCCCTTTTTTCTAATTTGCATAATCGGTCAAAATAGGCAAAAGTTCAAAGTTCATAAAAAATCCCATAATATATGTTAAAAAGCTCATCATTATGCTTATACAGTTCAAATTTGGGCACTTTCTGGCTTAAAATAGAGCAGTTTTGGCCATTTGAAGAAATTTCTATTTTTAGTAATGGCGGCCATCTTGGATACAGGACGGCACTGACGGACACAATTTTGAAAGGGGACCACCCAAGGATCATTTCAGCAAAGTTTGGTTGAGATTGGCACAGTAGTTTCAGAGGAGAAGATTTGTTTTTAATTTCATCCCCCCTTTTTTCTAATTTGCATAGTCGGTCAAAATAGGCAAAAGTTCAAAGTTCATTAAAAATCCCGTAATATATGTTAAAAAGCTAATCATTATGCTTATACAGTTCAAATTTGGGCACTTTCTGGCTTAAAATAGAGCAGTTTTGGCCATTTGAAGAAATTTCTATTTTTAGTCATGGCGGCCATCTTGGATACAGGACCGCACTGACGGACAAAATTTTGAAAGGGGACCACCCAAGGATCATTTCAGTAAAGTTTGGTTGAGATTGGCACAGTAGTTTAAGAGGAGAAGATTTTATTTTAATTTCATCCCCCCTTTTTTCTAATTTGCATAATCGGTCAAAATAGGCAAATGTTCAAAGTTCATAAAAAATCCCGTATATATGTTAAAAAGCTCATCATTATGCTTATACAGTTCAAATTTGGGCACTTTCTGGCTTAAAGTAGAGCAGTTTTGGCCATTTGAAGAAATTTCTATGTTTAGTCATGGCGGCCATCTTGGATACAGGACGGCGGTGATGGACACAATTTTGAAAGGGGACCACCCAAGGATCATTTCAGCAAAGTTCGGTTGAGATTGGCACAGTAGTTTCAGAGGAGAAGATTTTTTTAAATTTCATCCCCCCCTTTTTTCTAATTTGCATAATCGGTCAAAATAGGCAAAAGTTCAAAGTTCATAAAAAATCCCATAATATATGTTAAAAAGCTCATCATTATGCTTATACAGTTCAAATTTGGGCACTTTCTGGCTTAAAATAGAGCAGTTATGGCCATTTGAAGAAATTTCTATTTTTAGTAATGGCGGCCATCTTGGATACAGGACGGCACTGACGGACACAATTTTGAAAGGGGACCACCCAAGGATCATTTCAGCAAAGTTCGGTTGAGATTGGCACAGTAGTTTCAGAGGAGAAGATTTTTTTAAATTTCATCCCCCCCTTTTTTCTAATTTGCATAATCGGTCAAAATAGGCAAAAGTTCAAAGTTCATAAAAAATCCCATAATATATGTTAAAAAGCTCATCATTATGCTTATACAGTTCAAATTTGGGCACTTTCTGGCTTAAAATAGAGCAGTTTTGGCCATTTGAAGAAATTTCTATTTTTAGTAATGGCGGCCATCTTGGATACAGGACGGCACTGACGGACACAATTTTGAAAGGGGACCACCCAAGGATCATTTCAGCAAAGTTTGGTTGAGATTGGCACAGTAGTTTCAGAGGAGAAGATTTTTTTTTAATTTCATCCCCCCTTTTTTCTAATTTGCATAGTCGGTCTAAATAGACAAAAGTTCAAAGTTCATTAAAAATCCCGTAATATATTTTAAAAAGCTCATCATTATGCTTATACAGTTCAAATTTGGGCACTTTCTGGCTTAAAATAGAGCAGTTTTGGCCATTTGAAGAAATTTCTATTTTTAGTCATGGCGGCCATCTTGGATACAGGACAGCGCTGACGGACACAATTTTGAAAGGGGACCACCCAAGGATCATTTCAGCAAAGTTTGGTTGAGATTGGCACAGTAGTTTCAGAGGAGAAGATTTTTTTTAAATTTCATCTCCCCTTTTTTCTAATTTGCATAGTCGGTCTAAATAGGCAAAAGTTCAAAGTTCATAAAAAATCCCATAATATATGTTAAAAAGCTCATCATTATGCTTATACAGTTCAAATTTGGGCACTTTCTGGCTTAAAATAGAGCAGTTTTGGCCATTTGAAGAAATTTCTATTTTTAGTAATGGCGGCCATCTTGGATACAGGACGGCACTGATGGACACAATTTTGAAAGGGGACCACCTAAGGATCATTTCAGCAAAGTTTGGTTGAGATAGGCTCAGTAGTTTCAGAGGAGAAGATTTTTTTCAAATTTCATCCCCCTTTATTTTTAATTTGCATAATCGGTCAAAATGGGTAATGGGATTTACTTCAAAATTGCAGGGTAGGTAGATCTTGACATGCTGCAATTTAAACTTAACATCTATCTCTAAATAGTTTTTGAAATATAAGACGAAAAGTATTAAAAAAAAAAAAAAAAATTAATGAAAAAAGGGCAATAACTCCAAGATCGGTATTCAAATTTACTTCAAAATTGCAGGGTAGGTAGATCTTGACATGCTGAACATGTTTGCAGTTTCAACTTACCACCTGTCTCTTATAGTTTTTGAAATAAAGGACGAAAAGTATTAAAATTTTGAAAAGTTGATGAAAAAAGGGAAATAACTCCAAAATGGGTAATGGGATTTACTTCAAAATTGCAGGGTGGGTAGATCTTGATATGCCGCACATTTTTGCAATTTAAAGTTAACCTTTATCTCTTATAGTTTTTGAAATATAAGACGAAAAGTATTAAAATTTTACAAATTTGATGAAAAAAGGGCAATAACTCCAAGATGGGCAATCAGATTTACTTCAATATTGCAGGGTAGGTAGATCTTGATGTGCTGATCATTTTTACCCCATGTCAGATTTTTGAAATTATTAACGGTTTTTGAGTTATTGCCCAAAACCTGCAATTTTACCATATGTTCTATTTTTAGTGACAGCGGCCATGTTGGTTGGTGCACGGCATCACCGGACACAATTTTGAAACTAGACACCCTAGTGATGATTCAGATCAAGTTTGGTTTCCATTGGTTTAGTACTTTCAGAGGAGAAGATTTTTGAAAAAGTTTACGACGTACGACGGACGACGGACGACGGACGACGACGACGGACGCCAAGTGATGGCAATAGCTCACATGACCCTTTGGGTCAGGTGAGCTAAAAAGGGTGCACTCGACTCGCAGCCACAAGTGATCAAGTTGACCAGTTGCTTGCCCATGATCAGTGGTTCTCTCTGGGTACTCCTGCTTCCTCAACCACTAAAACTGGTCGCCATGATATAGCTGAAATCTTGTCGAAAGTGGCATTAAAACACCAAAAATCTAATCAATCAAATTAATCTTTGATTTTCACTCAACATAAAAACTTATTGAATGGTCATCTAATATTGAATAAAACCAATGGGTTATCATTAATAATTCAGGTAACAGCTGACATCACCATTAGCCACGTAGCAATGCTCAATACAATTCATGTCTATATCAAAAACATTTAATGTTGGTTTCAATCAATATATTTATCAATTTAGAAAACACAGATGACATTCACTGATATTGGATTATAAAATTTTTCTCAGAATCGCATGCTGTCATTTTCTAATACTCAAATGTTTTTAACAGACCTTTCAATAAGGGGCGGTACCAGGTACTTTTACCCACCTAAAATGGTCTTTGGTACCTCCTGATTTTAAAGAGTGTTGTATATAAGGGGAGATACCAGGTACTTTTACCCTCCTAAAATGGTCTTTGGTACCTCCTGATTTTAAAGAGTGTTGTATATCAGGGGCGGTACCAAGTACTTCTACCCACCTAAAATGGTCTTTGGTACCTCCTGATTTTAAAGAGTGTTGTATATAAGGGGCGGTACCAGGTACTTCTACCCACCTAAAATGGTCTTTGGTACCTCCTGATTTTAAAGAGTGTTGTATATAAGGGGCGGTACCAGGTACTTCTACCCACCTAAAATGGTCTTTGGTACCTCCTGATTTTAAAGAGTGTTGTATATAAGGGGCGGTACCAGGTACTTTTACCCACCTAAAATGGTCTTTGGTATCTCCTGATTTTAAAGAGTGTTGTATATAAGGGGCGGTACCAGGTAATTTTACCCACCTAAAATGGTCTTTGGTACCTCCTGATTTTAAAGAGTGTTGTATATAAGGGGTGATACCAGGTACGTCTACCCTCTTAAAATGGTCTTTGGTACCTCCTGATTTTAAAGTGTTGTATATAAGGGGTGATACAAGGTACTTCTACCCTCCTAAAATGGTCTTTGGTACCTCCTGATTTTAAAGAGTGTTGTATATCAGGGGCGGTACCAAGTACTTCTACCCACCTAAAATGGTCTTTGGTACCTCCTGATTTTAAAGAGTGTTGTATATAAGGGGCGGTACCAGGTACTTCTACCCACCTAAAATGGTCTTTGGTACCTCCTGATTTTAAAGAGTGTTGTATATAAGGGGCGGTACCAGGTACTTTTACCCACCTAAAATGGTCTTTGGTACCTCTTGATTTTAAATAGTGTTGTATATAAGGGGCGGTACCAGGTACTTTTACCCACCTAAAATGGTCTTTGGTATCTCCTGATTTTAAAGAGTGTTGTATATAAGGGGCGGTACCAGGTACTTTTACCCACCTAAAATGGTCTTTGGTATCTCCTGATTTTAAAGAGTGTTGTATATAAGGGGCGGTACCAGGTAATTTTACCCACCTAAAATGGTCTTTGGTACCTCCTGATTTTAAAGAGTGTTGTATATAAGGGGTGATACCAGGTACGTCTACCCTCTTAAAATGGTCTTTGGTACCTCCTGATTTTAAAGTGTTGTATATAAGGGGTGATACAAGGTACTTCTACCCTCCTAAAATGGTCTTTGGTACCTCCTGATTTTAAAGAGTGTTGTATATAAGGGGCGGTACCAGGTACTTTTACCCACCTAAAATGGTCTTTGGTACCTCCTGATTTTAAAGAGTGTTGTATATAAGGGGCGGTACCAGGTACTTTTACCCACCTAAAATGGTCTTTGGTACCTCCTGATTTTAAAGAGTGTTGTATACAAGGGGCAGTACCAGGTACTTTTACTCACCTAAAATGGTCTTTGGTACCTCCTGATTTTAAAGAGTGTTGTATATAAGGGGCTGTACCAGGTACTTTTACTCACCTAAAATGGTCTTTGGTACCTCCTGATTTTAAAGAGTGTTGTATATAAGGGGCTGTACCAGGTACTTTTACCCACCTAAAATGGTCTTTGGTATCTCCTGATTTTAAAGAGTGTTGTATATAAGGGGCGTTACCAGGTACTTTTACCCACCTAAAATGGTCTTTGGTACCTCCTGATTTTAAAGAGTGTTGTATATAAGGGGCGGTACCAGGTACTTTTACCCACCTAAAATGGTCTTTGGTACCTCCTGATTTTAAAGAGTGTTGTATATAAGGGGTGATACAAGGTACTTCTACCCACCTAAAATGGTCTTTGGTACCTCCTGATTTTAAAGAGTGTTGTATATAAGGGGCGGTACCAGGTACTTTTACCCACCTAAAATGGTCTTTGGTATCTCCTGATTTTAAAGAGTGTTGTATATAAGGGGCGGTACCAGGTAATTTTACCCACCTAAAATGGTCTTTGGTACCTCCTGATTTTAAAGAGTGTTGTATATAAGGGGTGATACCAGGTACGTCTATCCTCTTAAAATGGTCTTTGGTACCTCCTGATTTTAAAGAGTGTTGTATACAAGGGGCAGTACCAGGTACTTTTACTCACCTAAAATGGTCTTTGGTACCTCCTGATTTTAAAGAGTGTTGTATATAAGGGGCGGTACCAGGTACTTTTATCCATCTAAAATGGTCTTTGGTACCTCCTGATTTTAAAGAGTGTTGTATATAAGGGGCGGTACCAGGTACTTTTACCCACCTAAAATGGTCTTTGGTACCTCCTGATTTTAAAGAGTGTTGTATATAAGGGGCGGTACCAGGTACTTTTACCCACCTAAAATGGTCTTTGGTACCTCCTGATTTTAAAGAGTGTTGTATATAAGGGGATGTACCAGGTACTTTTACCCACCTAAAATGGTCTTTGGTACCTCCTGATTTTAAAGAGTGTTGTATATAAGGGGCAGTACCAGGTACTTCTACCCACCTAAAATGGTCTTTGGTACCTCCTGATTTTAAAGAGTGTTGTATATAAGGGGCGGTACCAGGTACTTTTACCCACCTAACATGGTCTTTGGTACCTCCTGATTTTAAATAGTGTTGTATATAAGGGGCGGTACCAGGTACTTTTACCCACCTAAAATGGTCTTTGGTACCTCCTGATTTTAAAGAGTGTTGTATATAAGGGGCGGTACCAGGTACTTTTACCCACCTAACATGGTCTTTGGTACCTCCTGATTTTAAAGAGTGTTGTATATAAGGGGCTGTACCAGGTACTTTTACTCACCTAAAATGGTCTTTGGTACCTCCTGATTTTTAAGAGTGTTGTATATAAGGGGCTGTACCAGGTACTTCTACCCACCTAAAATGGTCTTTGGTACCTCCTGATTTTAAAGAGTGTTGTATATAAGGGGTGATACCAGGTACTTCTACCCACCTAAAATGGTCTTTGGTACCTCCTGATTTTAAAGAGTGTTGTATATAAGGGGCAGTACCAGGTACTTCTACCCACCTAAAATGGTTTTTGGTACCTCCTGATTTTAAAGAGTGTTGTATATAAGGGGCGGTACCAGGTACTTTTACCCACCTAACATGGTCTTTGGTACCTCCTGATTTTAAAGTGTTGTATATAAGGGGCAGTACCAGGTACTTTTACCCACCTAAAATGGTCTTTGGTACCTCCTGATTTCAAAGAGTGTTGTATATAAGGGGCGGTACCAGGTACTTTTACCCACCTAAAATGGTCTTTGGTACCTCCTGATTTTAAAGAGTGTTGTATATAAGGGGCGGTACCAGGTACTTCTACCCACCTAAAATGGTCTTTGGTACCTCCTGATTTTAAAGAGTGTTGTATATAAGGGGCGGTACCAGGTACTTCTACCCACCTAAAATGGTCTTTGGTATCTCCTGATTTTAAAGAGTGTTGTATATAGGGGGCGGTACCAGGTACTTCTACCCACCTAAAATGGTCTTTGGTACCTCCTGATTTAAAGAGTGTTGTATATAAGGGGCGGTACCAGGTACTTTTACCCACCTAAAATGGTCTTTCGTACCTCCTGATTTTAAAGAGCGTTGTATATAAGGGGCGGTACCAGGTACTTCTACCCACCTAAAATGGTCTTTGGTACCTCCTGATTTTAAAGAGTGTTGTATATAAGGGGCGGTACCAGGTACTTCTACCCACCTAAAATGGTCTTTGGTACCTCCTGATTTTAAAGAGTGTTGTTTATAAGGGGCGGTACCAGGTACTTCTACCCACCTAAAATGGTCTTTGGTACCTCCTGATTTTAAAGAGTGTTGTATATAAGGGGCGGTACCAGGTACTTTTACCCACCTAAAATGGTCTTTGGTATCTCCTGATTTTAAAGAGTGTTGTATATAAGGGGCGTTACCAGGTAATTTTACCCACCTAAAATGGTCTTTGGTACCTCCTGATTTTAAAGAGTGTTGTATATAAGGGGCGGTATCAGGTACTTTTACCCACCTAAAATGGTCTTTGGTATCTCCTGATTTTAAAGAGTGTTGTATATAAAGGGCGTTACCAGGTAATTTTACCCACCTAAAATGGTCTTTGGTATCTCCTGATTTTAAAGAGTGTTGTATATAAAGGGCGTTACCAGGTAATTTTACCCACCTAAAATGGTCTTTGGTACCTCCTGATTTTAAATAGTGTTGTATATAAGGGGTGATACCAGGTACTTCTACCCTCCTAAAATGGTCTTTGGTACCTCCTGATTTTAAAGAGTGTTGTATATAAGGGGCAGTACCAGGTACTTTTACCCACCTAAAATGGTCTTTGGTACCTCCTGATTTTAAAGAGTGTTGTATATAAGGGGCTGTACCAGGTACTTTTACCCACCTAAAATGATCTTTGGTACCTCCTGATTTTAAAGAGTGTTGTATATAAGGGGCTGTACCAGGTACTTTTACCCACCTAAAATGGTCTTTGGTACCTCCTGATTTTAAAGAGTGTTGTATATAAGGGGCGGTACCAGGTACTTTTACCCACCTAAAATGATCTTTGGTACCTCCTGATTTTAAAGAGTGTTGTATATAAGGGGCGGTACCAGGTACTTTTATCCATCTAAAATGATCTTTGGTACCTCCTGATTTTAAAGAGTGTTGTATATAAGGGGCGGTACCAGGTACTTTTACCCACCTAAAATGATCTTTGGTACCTCCTGATTTTAAAGAGTGTTGTATATAAGGGGCGTTACCAGGTACTTTTACCCTCCTAAAATGGTCTTTGGTACCTCCTGATTTTAAAGAGTGTTGTATATAAGGGGCGGTACCAGGTAATTTTACCCACCTAAAATGGTCTTTGGTACCTCCTGATTTTAAAGAGTGTTGTATATAAGGGGTGATACCAGGTACTTCTACCCACCTAAAATGGTCTTTGGTACCTCCTGATTTTAAAGAGTGTTGTATATAAGGGGCAGTACCAGGTACTTTTACCCACTTAAAATGGTCTTTGGTACCTCCTGATTTTAAAGAGTGTTGTATATAAGGGGCAGTACCAGGTACTTTTACCCACCTAAAATGGTCTTTGGTACCTCCTGATTTTAAAGAGTGTTGTATATAAGGGGCTGTACCAGGTACTTTTACCCACCTAAATGGTCTTTGGTACCTCCTGATTTTAAAGAGTGTTGTATATAAGGGGCTGTACCAGGTACTTTTACCCACCTAAAATGGTCTTTGGTACCTCCTGATTTTAAAGAGTGTTGTATATAAGGGGCTGTACCAGGTACTTTTACCCTCCTAAAATGGTCTTTGGTACCTCCTGATTTTAAAGAGTGTTGTATATAAGGGGCGGTACCAGGTAATTTTACCCACCTAAAATGGTCTTTGGTACCTCCTGATTTTAAAGAGTGTTGTATATCAGGGGCGTTACCAGGTACTTCTACCCACCTAAAATGGTCTTTGGTACCTCCTGATTTTAAAGAGTGTTGTATATAAGGGGCGGTACCAGGTAATTTTACCCACCTAAAATGGTCTTTGGTATCTCCTGATTTTAAAGAGTGTTGTATATAAGGGGTGATACCAGGTACTTCTACCCACCTAAAATGGTCTTTGGTATCTCCTGATTTTAAAGAGTGTTGTATATAAGGGGCAGTACCAGGTACTTTTACCCACCTAAAATGGTCTTTGGTACCTCCTGATTTTAAAGAGTGTTGTATATAAGGGGCTGTACCAGGTACTTTTACCCACCTAAAATGGTCTTTGGTACCTCCTGATTTTAAAGAGTGTTGTATACAAGGGGCAGTACCAGGTACTTTTACTCACCTAAAATGGTCTTTGGTACCTCCTGATTTTAAAGAGTGTTGTATATAAGGGGTGATACCAGGTACTTTTACCCACCTAAAATGATCTTTGGTACCTCCTGATTTTAAAGAGTGTTGTATATAAGGGGCGGTACCAGGTACTTTTACCCGCCTAAAATGGTCTTTGGTACCTCCTGATTTTAAAGAGTGTTGTATATAAGGGGTGATACCAGGTACTTTTACCCACCTAAAATGGTCTTTGGTACCTCCTGATTTTAAAGAGTGTTGTATATAAGGGGCGGTACCAGGTACTTTTACCCGCCTAAAATGGTCTTTGGTACCTCCTGATTTTAAAGAGTGTTGTATATAAGGGGTGATACCAGGTACTTTTACCCACCTAAAATGATCTTTGGTACCTCCTGATTTTAAAGAGTGTTGTATATAAGGGGCGGTACCAGGTACTTTTACCCACCTAAAATGATCTTTGGTACCTCCTGATTTTAAAGAGTGTTGTATATAAGGGGAGATACCAGGTACTTTTACCCACCTAAAATGGTCTTTGGTACCTCCTGATTTTAAAGAGTGTTGTATATAAGGGGTGATACCAGGTACTTTTACCCACCTAAAATGGTCTTTGGTACCTCCTGATTTTAAAGAGTGTTGTATATAAGGGGCGGTACCAGGTACTTTTACCCGCCTAAAATGGTCTTTGGTACCTCCTGATTTTAAAGAGTGTTGTATATAAGGGGTGATACCAGGTACTTTTACCCACCTAAAATGATCTTTGGTACCTCCTGATTTTAAAGAGTGTTGTATATAAGGGGCGGTACCAGGTACTTTTACCCACCTAAAATGATCTTTGGTACCTCCTGATTTTAAAGAGTGTTGTATATAAGGGGAGATACCAGGTACTTTTACCCACCTAAAATGGTCTTTGGTACCTCCTGATTTTAAAGAGTGTTGTATATAAGGGGCTGTACCAGGTACTTTTACCTACCTAAAATGGTTTTTGGTACCTCCCGATTTTAAAGAGTGTTGTATATAAGGGGAGGTACCAGGTACTTTTACCCACCTAAAATGGTCTTTGGTACCTCCTGATTTTAAAGAGTGTTGTATATAAGGGGCGGTACCAGGTACTTTTACCCACCTAAAATGGTCTTTGGTACCTCCTGATTTTAAAGAGTGTTGTATATAAGGGGCGGTACCAGGTACTTTTACCCACCTAAAATGGTCTTTGGTACCTCCTGATTTTAAAGAGTGTTGTATATAAGGGGCGGTACCAGGCACTTTTATCCATCTAAAATGGTCTTTGGTACCTCCTGATTTTAAAGAGTGTTGTATATAAGGGGCGGTACCAGGTACTTTTACCCACCTAAAATGGTCTTTGGTACCTCCTGATTTTAAAGAGTGTTGTATATAAGGGGCGGTACCAGGTACTTTTACCCACCTAAAATGGTCTTTGGTACCTCCTGATTTTAAAGAGTGTTGTATATAAGGGGCGGTACCAGGTACTTTTACCCACCTAAAATGGTCTTTGGTACCTCCTGATTTTAAAGAGTGTTGTATATAAGGGGCAGTACCAGGTACTTTTACCCACCTAAAATGGTTTTTGGTACCTCCTGATTTTAAAGAGTGTTGTATATAAGGGGCTGTACCAGGTACTTTTACCTACCTAAAATGGTTTTTGGTACCTCCCGATTTTAAAGAGTGTTGTATATAAGGGGCGGTACCAGGTACTTTTACCCACCTAAAATGGTCTTTGGTACCTCCTGATTTTAAAGAGTGTTGTATATAAGGGGCTGTACCAGGTACTTTTACCTACCTAAAATGGTTTTTGGTACCTCCCGATTTTAAAGAGTGTTGTATATAAGGGGAGGTACCAGGTACTTTTACCCACCTAAAATGGTCTTTGGTACCTCCTGATTTTAAAGAGTGTTGTATATAAGGGGCGGTACCAGGTACTTTTACCCACCTAAAATGGTCTTTGGTACCTCCTGATTTTAAAGAGTGTTGTATATAAGGGGCGGTACCAGGTACTTTTACCCACCTAAAATGGTCTTTGGTACCTCCTGATTTTAAAGAGTGTTGTATATAAGGGGCGGTACCAGGCACTTTTATCCATCTAAAATGGTCTTTGGTACCTCCTGATTTTAAAGAGTGTTGTATATAAGGGGCGGTACCAGGTACTTTTACCCACCTAAAATGGTCTTTGGTACCTCCTGATTTTAAAGAGTGTTGTATATAAGGGGCAGTACCAGGTACTTTTACCCACCTAAAATGGTCTTTGGTACCTCCTGATTTTAAAGAGTGTTGTATATAAGGGGCGGTACCAGGTACTTTTACCCACCTAAAATGGTCTTTGGTACCTCCTGATTTTAAAGAGTGTTGTATATAAGGGGCAGTACCAGGTACTTTTACCCACCTAAAATGGTTTTTGGTACCTCCTGATTTTAAAGAGTGTTGTATATAAGGGGCTGTACCAGGTACTTTTACCTACCTAAAATGGTTTTTGGTACCTCCCGATTTTAAAGAGTGTTGTATATAAGGGGAGGTACCAGGTACTTTTACCAACCTAAAATGGTCTTTGGTACCTCCTGATTTTAAAGAGTGTTGTATAGGATATTTATGAAAATTGTTCAAATTTTAGTAAAAAGTACTGCCTGTAAATAGTTGACTTGAAAAATATTGAAAACCCTGTTTTATGTGAAATCGGATAGAAATTTTACACTTAACTCCTATATAGCAACAAAATACTAACATGTAAATGGTACATGGTATTTTTTTAGAATGAATTGAAAGCGATCAATTCAATTCCATATTTCGCTTTTTGAAGACCTTTACATTTCAAGATGTAAAATTTCAAAATTTGTGTAAAAAACTAATCCGGTTATTGATCTGTTTGACACCTTTACAGGTAAATTGGGTCATGGAGATTAATTAAGGTGTTGATGATTATACAACAATTATCCACTGATTTGACAGTTAATTGGGGATAAGGAAGTGGGTTTGTGGCACATGCTTAGATGTGATAGCGGCAATTATAAATAGTTATAAACCGTTGTGCAAACAGGAGTCGGACAACCCTTGATACCGAGGAAAACTTCTTATTTCGATCAAACGTGCAATGAATTCATCTCGGATTGAGTTGTTATGGCTTGTTTGGGACCAAAGCCGATCAAAGTATTATTTAAGGACCAAGTTCCAGGATGGAACTGATAAACCACAAAAATGCCGAAACGTATGCTATCACCCAACGCACCAGCAGCAAAGTGACTTTTTAATTTTAGTGCTCTATGACTTTATTGTTCAGAACATTCTGTCTTCATTGTTATTGCTTTGTTATAACCTTATGATTATGAATGATTATGAATAAATTATAAATACAGTTTTTATCCTTCATTCATCATATGAAACACTACTAATAAGACAGAAATGTAAACAATATATATTGAAATGGGATGCAGTTGGTTCAATACTGAAACAAACAAAAAGAAAACATCAATTAACAATAAAAACATGCATCAAATACCTCGATAAAAAATCTCCAGCCAAAAATTTACAAATCTCCAGTTGTAGCATAGCAACTCTATCACATGTATGAAACTACAAGGTACAATTTTGTGCATTAAAGGCGATGCACACAATCTCCCCCTTAGAAGAGTTGGTAGGGGGGAGATCTCCCCCCTAGCAGTTCCCAGAGGTTAACAGGTATGTCATAGCCTCCTCCCTCTCCCAAGGGATATAAAATTGTATCATTAATAATAAATTAATAAATAATAAATTCAGATGTTCTATTTAAAATAAATCTCATTTACAAAACCACTGATTTTTAATGCTGATTTAAGCTTTTAGTCGCAACAATTTTTTTTTTCTCTTTAAACTGTCGAAACTATTTAACTGTAAAATTCACCCCCCCCCCCCCCCCCCCCCCCTTTTTCCCTTTTTTCTTGTTTAAATCAATGATCAACAATATTCCAGAATCAAACAAATGAATAAATATAACATAGATTTCTTTTACATCCACTTTTTACCATGCGGAGTCAGTGTGTTTTAAATCAGTCATCCAATCAGGACGCTCATTATTCTTGTCCAAGATAAAAATACATCGCTAAAATTACCTGTGGGTGTTTCCCCACTTCAACTCCTAAATTTACATAGAAATCGGAGATATTTCGTCATAAAACTTCACACATGGTTTTGTCTTTCATATTTCTTGAAGACAAACATAACATTTTATTGCATTTATCAATATTTTATGAGTATCAACAGTTTTTTCAACACCGTATCTGTTTCTCGATACAGCCGCAACTTCAACTCGTAAATTTACATAGAAATCGGAAACAAAATTGAATAGAACAGAACCATATGATCAACTTTATAAGTTCACATTTTTATATTTTATTTATATAAGCAACATGTTTCAAAAATAATTATAATTTAATAAGGAAAACAAGAAAAATAAACAGAAAAATTAAAAGAATTGGTAACAAATACAGGTCCATGATATCAAAAATCACTGAAATCCATAATCAGGCCTTTCAATAAGAGGGGTACCAGGTACTTTTACCTGTATCAATAAGAGGGCTACCAGGTACTTTCACCTGTATAAAATGGTATTTGGTACCTCCTGATTTTAAAGAGTATTGTAATTTGTATAAGATATAGTGAAGTACTGGTGCACTTGTAACATATTGAAAGCTCTGCATACATAATACTTCTAAAAGATTAATTATTTAAATCATTTGACACACTCACTGGTCAGATAATGTCGTAAATAATAATTACGTCTTAAGTGTAAATACTTAAAATAGCTTTGTACATCAAAATTTTCACACACAATGAAAAACCACAAAATAATTAACATTAACCATGTTAACACTAAAACAAAATGTTTTGAAATGACTTTTTGATCGTGGGAAATGTACTCTAAATGTAAATATTTGTTCTGCCACTTTATAATATAAAGTTAAGCATGTCTATAATTCTCACTAGTCAATAGTATTTAAATTTTACACCATTGTAAATACACATTAAAATTTACTTCTTTTGAATAAATCGTAAGTTATTTCAAAACATGGACCAAATATGCTGAGTCTATTTAGGTTGTAGGGTAATACAGAAACAAACCTGATCACCAAAACTTGACGTAAAGTTAAAAAGGCAGTAGACCATGAAAATGAAGTCAAGGTCAGATGACACATGCCTGGCTGACATGTACCCTCCATGAAAGATCTATGGGCCAAATATGATGATACTAGGTTGTATGGTTATAGAGATACTGACCTTTAAGACTTTTTGTGAAAAATTTACATTATTAACACTGTCGTCACTGGAAAAGCAATACCTCCCAGGCCTTTTTTACCCTCAGTGACGACATTCTGTGACTTCCATCACAGACAAAAACTGATTTCTTTTATTGTAGTCAATCTTTGGTTCTTATTAATATTATGCATTAAGCATAAAAAAATCCAAATTACACTGATGTAAAAAACATAATCAAATGTTACGAAACAGTACTGTGATTGCTGCTCATCACGTCAGAATCACTAGATGATGAAAATTTGTAAACTTTATTGAAATTTGGAAATTTTCCATAACTTTAGATGGAATATATATATAATTACAAACTGAAAAGTATAATGTTTGCTTGATCTTACTCAATTTTGAGGCAGCAAACAAGAAAAAGAAGCAGCATGCACAAGGTATATCATGAGAAACGAGCCATTGAACATATGTGGCCAAAAGTATTGCAACATGTAAACAAAATCCCTATATAATCAACCAAAACCACATTTTTTCAAAAAATTATTGTGAAGTCATTTCTGGATAGATATTAACCAATTTTACACCAAAACATTCAGAATTGTCTATATTTTGATTGTTTATTTGCTCACTATGTTTATATGAGTGGTTTTTATTTGTTCATAATTTAAACAGGATTGTTAATTTTTGGGATTTATTTTTAGTTGAAATATATAGGAAAATCAAAGTCAATTTGTATTTGTTATGTTTAAATTATGAACAAATACAAACCACTCATATAAACATAATGAGCAAATAAACAATCAAAATATAGACAATTCTGAATGCTTTGGTGTAAAATTTGTTAAAATCTATCCATAAATGACTTCACAATAATTTTTTGAAAAAATATGGTTTTGGTTGATTATAGGGATTTTTTTACATGTTGCAATACTTTTGGCCACATACTGTACATGTTCTTAAATTTTGTGGAAGGAATTAAGGGAGGACGGGAAATATCTAATCCAAAAGTCATCACTAAAACTTACCTGATGCAGAGCATAAGTAAAATTAAAAGCAGACATGTCAGGTTGTTACAACAAAATATTTGTTGCTCTCTAGTAGTATATATTCAAAGGTGAAATTTTTCTGTGCCAAATATCAGATTAAATAAAACTGATACAGGTACAGAGATAACACAAGGACTCCAGTTATTGTGACATCTGATTGTTAAACAAGAGTTTATATATCCCCATGTGTTTACATGTATATAAATATAAGATATATATAATTTTTCATTCCTCAACATCTGTTGCCTCAGTGGTGATGTGTGCAGTAAAGAGAAATAAATAGTCCTTACTTAACGTGAAATCAATGCATGTCAATAGTCCTTACTTAACCTGAAATCAATGCATGTCAATCACATAATAAAATGTTTGTTTCATGAATAAAGTACTTTCCAGAGCCTAGATCATAGATGAGTCCTGGACTCACCATTTTCAGCTGGGACTCACCAAAGTTTATAAATTTTTATGATTTTAGATTCTTACAATGGTGAGACTTGCCAAAAGTTCAGACATGTCTTCTGGACTTGTCAAATTAAATTGTATTCCTGTTTTTTTCAAATAAAGTTAAAATCTGATGTCACGTGATCATGCAGCCTATGATCTGTGTGCAAATAAAATTTGTAATTTCTGTATCAAACTTGAAACTATTAAATTCCTTAAGTTTCATTATCCTATTGTTTTTTTTGTTTTATTATAAATACTTTTTTCACTCCAGAAAAAAATCCCTATACATACAGTCAAATATGTATTAAGAGGTCACCTAGAGGTCACCTTTGCAACAAATAAAAAGTGGCCTTATAAGATGGGTGACCTCTTAAAAGAGGTTCAAATCATATGAAACTTTCTATGACAGAACAAGAAAAAGGTAACCATTTAATAGACGTGACTGTTTAATAGAGGTGACTGTTTAAGAGGTGACTGTTTAATAGAGGTGACTGCTTAATACAAGTGACTGTTTAATAGAGGTGATTGCTTAATAGATGTGACTGTTCAATAGAGGTGACTGTTTAATAGACGTAACTGTTTAATAGAAATGACTGTTTAATAGAGGTGATTGCTTAATAGATGTGACTGTTTAATAGAGGTGACTGTATAATAGAGATGACTGTTTAATAGAGGTGACTGCTTAATAGAGGTGACTGTTTAATACAACTGACTGTTTAATAGAGGTGACTGTTTAATAGAGGTGACTGTTTAATAGAGATGACTGTTTAATAGAGGTGACTGTTTAAGAGGTGACTGTTTAATAGAGGTGACTGCTTAATACAAGTGACTGTTTAATACAAGTGACTGTTTAATAGAGGTGATTGCTTAATAGATGTGACTGTTCAATAGAGGTGACTGTTTAATAGACGTAACTGTTTAATAGAAATGACCGTTTAATAGAGGTGATTGCTTAATAGATGTGACTGTTTAATAAAGGTGAATGTTTAATACAAGTGACTGTTTAATAGAGGTGACTGTTTAATAGAGGTGACTGCTTAATAGAGCTGACTGTTTAATAGAGGTGACTGCTTAATAGAGGTGACTGTTTAATAGAGATGACTGTTTAATAGAGGTGACTTTTTAATAGAGGTGACTGTTTAATAGAGGTGACTGCTTAATAGAGGTGACTGTTTAATACAAGTGACTGTTTAATAGATGACTGTTTAATACAAGTGAATGTTTAATAGAGGTGACTGTTTAATACAGGTGACTGTTTAATAGAGGTGACTGTTTAATAGAGGTGACTGTTTAATACAAGTGACTGCTTAATAGAGGTGACTGTTTAATAGAGGTGACTGTTTAATAGAGATGCCTGTTTAATAGAGGTGACAGTTTAATAGAGGTGACTGTTTAATACAAGTGACTGTTTAATAGAGGTGACTGTTTAATACAAGTGACTGTTTAATAGAGGTGACTGTTTAATAGAGGTGACTGTTTAATAGAGGTGACTGTTTAATACAAGTGACTGCTTAATAGAGGTGACTGTTTAATACAAGTGACTGCTTAATAGAGGTGACTGTTTAATAGAGGTGACTGTTTAATAGAGATGCCTGTTTAATAGAGGTGACAGTTTAATAGAGGTGACTGTTTAATACAAGTGACTGTTTAATAGAGGTGACTGTTTAATAGAGGTGACTGCATGGGCAGGTTTGACTGTATATGATATCTTACTGTGGCCAAATCTGATGGCTAGAAATGTTCAAATTCACATTCAAACATCTATAAAAATGTGTCTCACCAAAAGTTTATTCATTCCACCATTATCAACAAAACGAACAACTACCTCTCTGACATCTCCAACCATTGAACAAAAAAGAGCCACTAAATATACAAGGTATGTCAGAGGTAATTTTAATGGATTCCAACCATCCCCTTCTATAAATTGGGTCTCCTATGACAATACAGATATCCCCCTTTATAAATTGGGTCTCCTATGACAATACAGATATCCCCCTCTATAAATTGGGTCTCCTATGACAATACAGATATCTCCCTCTATAAATTGGGTCTCCTATAACAATACTGATATCCTTCTCTATAAATTGGGTCTCCTATGACAATACAGATATCCCCCTCTATAAATTGGGTCTCCTATGACAATACAGATATCCCCCTCTATAAATTGGGTCTCCTATGGCAATACAGATATCCCCCTCTATAAATTGGGTCTCCTATGACAATACAGATATCTCCCTCTATAAATTGGGTCTCCTATGACAATACTGATATCCTCCTCTATAAATTGGGTCTCCTATGACAATACAGATATCTCCCTCTATAAATTGGGTCTCCTATGACAATACAGATATCCCCCTCTATAAACTGGGTCTCCTATGACAATACAGATATCCCCCTCTATAAATTGGGTCTCCTATGACAATACAGATATCTCCCTCTATAAATTGGGTCTCCTATGACAATACAGATATCCCCCTGGCCTCTATAAATTGGGTCTCCTATGACAATACAGATATCCCCTTCTATAAATTGGGTCTCCTATGGCAATACAGATATCCCCCTCTATAAATTGGGTCTCCTATGACAATACAGATATCCTTCTCTATAAATTGGGTCTCCTATGACAATACAGATATCCCCCTCTATAAATTGGGTCTCCTATAACAATACTGATATCCTTCTCTATAAATTGGGTCTCCTATGGCAATACAGATATCCCCCTCTATAAATTGGGTCTCCTATGACAATACAGATATCCCCCTCTATAAATTGGGTCTCCTATGACAATACAGATATCCCCCTCTATAAATTGGGTCTCCTATGACAATACAGATATCTCCCTCTATAAATTGGGTCTCCTATGACAATACAGATATCCCCTTCTATAAATTGGGTCTCCTATGACAATACAGATATCCCCCTCTATAAATTGGGTCTCCTATGACAATACAGATATCTCCCTCTATAAATTGGGTCTCCTATGACAATACAGATATCCCCCTCTATAAATTGGGTTTCCTATGACAATACAGATATCCCCCTCTATAAATTGGGTCTCCTATGACAATACAGATATTTCCCTCTATAAATTGGGTCTCCTATTACAATACAGATATCCCCCTCTATAAATTGGGTCTCCTATGACAATACAGATATCCCCCTGGCCTCTATAAATTGGGTCTCCTATGACAATACAGATATCCCCTTCTATAAATTGGGTCTCCTATGACAATACAGATATCCCCCTCTATAAATTGGGTCTCCTATGACAATACAGATATCCCCCTCTATAAATTGGGTCTCCTATGACAATACAGATATCCCCCTCTATAAATTGGGTCTCCTATGACAATACAGATATCCCCCTCTATAAATTGGGTCTCCTATGACAATACAGATATCCCCCTCTATAAATTGGGTCTCCTATGACAATACAGATATCCCCCTCTATAAATTGGGTCTCCTATGACAATACAGATATTCCCCTGGCCTCTATAAATTGGGTCTCCTATGACAATACAGATATCCCCCTGGCCTCTATAAATTGGGTCTCCTATGACAATACAGATATCCCCTTCTATAAATTGGGTCTCCTATGACAATACAGATATCCCCCTCTATAAATTGGGTCTCCTATGACAATACAGATATATCCCTCTATAAATTGGGTCTCCTATGACAATACAGATATCCCCCTCTATAAATTGGGTCTCCTATGACAATACAGATATTTCCCTCTATAAATTGGGTCTCCTATTACAATACAGATATCCCCTCTATAAATTGGGTCTCCTATGACAATACAGATATCCCCCTCTATAAATTGGGTCTCCTATGACAATACAGATATCCCCCTCTATAAATTGGGTCTCCTATGACAATACAGATATCCTCCTCTATAAATTGGGTCTCCTATGACAATACAGATATCTCCCTCTATAAATTGAGTCTCCTATGACAATACAGATATCCTCCTCTATAAATTGGGTCTCCTATGACAATACAGATATCTCCCTCTAAAAATTGGGTCTCCTATGACAATACAGATATCCCCCTCTATAAATTGGGTCTCCTATGACAATACAGATATCTCCCTCTATAAATTGGGTCTCCTATGACAATACAGATATCCCCCTCTATAAATTGGGTTTCCTATGACAATACAGATATCTCCCTCTATAAATTGGGTCTTCTATGACAATACAGATATCTCCCTCTATAAATTGGGTCTCCTATGACAATACAGATATCCCCCTGGCCTCTATAAATTGGTCTCCTATGACAATACAGATATCCCCTTCTATAAATTGGGTCTCCTATGACAATACAGATATCCCCCTCTATAAATTGGGTCTCCTATGACAATACAGATATCCCCCTCTATAAATTGGGTCTCCTATGACAATACAGATATCCCCCTCTATAAATTGGGTCTCCTATGACAATACAGATATTCCCCTGGCCTCTATAAATTGGGTCTCCTATGACAATACAGATATCCCCCTGGCCTCTATAAATTGGGTCTCCTATGACAATACAGATATCCCCTTCTATAAATTGGGTCTCCTATGACAATACAGATATCCCCCTCTATAAATTGGGTCTCCTATGACAATACAGATATATCCCTCTATAAATTGGGTCTCCTATGACAATACAGATATCCCCCTCTATAAATTGGGTCTCCTATGACAATACAGATATTTCCCTCTATAAATTGGGTCTCCTATTACAATACAGATATCCCCTCTATAAATTGGGTCTCCTATGACAATACAGATATCCCCCTCTATAAATTGGGTCTCCTATGACAATACAGATATCCCCCTCTATAAATTGGGTCTCCTATGACAATACAGATATCCTCCTCTATAAATTGGGTCTCCTATGACAATACAGATATCTCCCTCTATAAATTGAGTCTCCTATGACAATACAGATATCCTCCTCTATAAATTGGGTCTCCTATGACAATACAGATATCTCCCTCTAAAAATTGGGTCTCCTATGACAATACAGATATCCCCCTCTATAAATTGGGTCTCCTATGACAATACAGATATCTCCCTCTATAAATTGGGTCTCCTATGACAATACAGATATCCCCCTCTATAAATTGGGTTTCCTATGACAATACAGATATCTCCCTCTATAAATTGGGTCTTCTATGACAATACAGATATCTCCCTCTATAAATTGGGTCTCCTATGACAATACAGATATCCCCCTGGCCTCTATAAATTGGTCTCCTATGACAATACAGATATCCCCTTCTATAAATTGGGTCTCCTATGACAATACAGATATCCCCCTCTATAAATTGGGTCTCCTATGACAATACAGATATCCCCCTCTATAAATTGGGTTTCCTATGACAATACAGATATCCCCCTCTATAAATTGGGTCTCCTATGACAATACAGATATCTCCCTCTATAAATTGGGTCTCCTATGACAATACAGATATCCCCTTCTATAAATTGGGTCTCCTATGACAATACAGATATCCCCCTCTATAAATTGGGTCTCCTATGACAATACAGATACCCCCCTCTATAAATTGGGTCTCCTATGACAATACAGATATCCCCCTCTATAAATTGGGTTTCCTATGACAATACAGATATCGCCCTCCATAAATTGGGTCTCCTATGACAATACAGATATCTCCCTCTATAAATTGGGTCTCCTATGACAATACAGATATCCCCCTCTATAAATTGGGCCCCCTTTGACAATACAGATATCCCCCTCTATAAATTGGTCTCCTATGACAATACAGATATCCCCTTCTATAAATTGGGTCTCCTATGACAAAACAGATATCCCCTTCTATAAATTGGGCCCCCTATGACAATACAGATATCCCCCTCTATAAATTGGGTCTCCTATGACAATACAGATATCCCCCTCTATAAATTGGGTCTCCTATGACAATACAGATATCGCCCTCTATAAATTGGGTCTCCTATGACAATACAGATGTCTCCCTCTATAAATTGGGTCTCCTATGACAATACAGATATCCCCTTCTATAAATTGGGTCTCCTATGACAATACAGATATCCCCCTCTATAAATTGGGTCTCCTATGACAATACAGATATCCCCCTGGCCTCTATAAATTGGGTCTCCTATGACAATACAGATATCTCCCTCTATAAATTGGGTCCCCTATAACAATACAGATATCCCCCTCTATAAATTGGGTCTCCTATGACAATACAGATATCCCCCTCTATAAATTGGGTCTCCTATGACAATATAGATATTAAAAACCTGCACAGATTCACTTCCATTCAAAAAGACCGAATACTATCACAAAAATGAATGACAAAATAAACATGGACAGTACAATAGCAGGGTCAATGAATGTTCATAGGTAACTGACTACTTGCTAATAGGGTAGAATCTGTCGTTTAAACACCATTACTCTTTAGACAAAAATTCATTACTGATACTTCTAAAAGTCAAACAGATTTAATAGAAAAGTTTTACTACACATTCATCTAATATACAAACAATCTTGATCCGAAAAACGCTGTTTCAATTCAGCATGTTCAGAACTCCAAATTTATTATAATCCAGGGAACATTTTCAGAGGTCCTGATTGTACATGTACAACCATCTAGGCTAATTAGACACATCTGCTAATTAGACTCATCAGCATTATTTCAATAATTGTCTTTGAAGTTTTGCTTAGGTGCTTTTAATTTGATAAATTAGACATGAAAAATATCATTTTAGGTTATAAGTTGAAAAATTCTTATTATATGTGGATTTGTTGTGAGAAAATTTAGCTAAGATTGCACCTTGGGGTATGATGAACGTTCTCCTACAGACAAAATTTAGCTGAGGTTGCACCTTGGGGTATGATGAACGTTCTCCTACAGACAAAATTTAGCTAAGGTTGCACCTTGGGGTATGATGAACGTTCTCCTACAGACAAAATTTAGCTAAGGTTGCACCTTGGGGTATCATGAAAGTTCTCCTAGATTTAGCTAAGGTTGCACCTTGAGGTATCATGAAAGTTCTCCTAGATTTAGCTAAGGTTGCACCTTGGGGTATCATGAAAGTTCTCCTAGATTTAGCTAAGGTTGCACCTTGGGGTATCATGAAAGTTCTCCTAGATTTAGCTGAGGTTGCACCTTGGGGTATGATGAACGTTCTCCTACAGACAAAATTTAGCTAAGGTTGCACCTTGGGGTATCATGAAAGTTCTCCTAGATTTAGCTAAGGTTGCACCTTGGGGTATCATGAAAGTTCTCCTAGATTTAGCTGAGGTTGCACCTTGAGGTATCATGAAAGTTCTCCTAGATTTAGCTAAGGCTGCACCTTGAGGTATCATGAAAGTTCTCCTAGATTTAGCTGAGGTTGCACCTTGAGGTATGATGAAAGTTCTCCTAGATTTAGCTAAGGTTGCACCTTGGGGTATCATGAAAGTTCTCCTAGATTTAGCTGAGGTTGCACCTTGGGGTATCATGAAAGTTCTCCTAGATTTAGCTAAGGCTGCACCTTGGGGTATCATGAAAGTTCTCCTAGATTTAGCTAAGGCGGCACCTTGAGGTATCATGAAAGTTCTCCTAGATTTAGCTAAGGCTGCACCTTGGGGTATCATGAAAGTTCTCCTAGATTTAGCTAAGGTTGCACCTTGGGGTATCATGAAAGTTCTCCTAGATTTAGCTGAGGTTGCACCTTGGGGTATCATGAAAGTTCTCCTAGATTTAGCTAAGGTTGCACCTTGGGGTATCATGAAAGTTCTCCTAGATTTAGCTGAGGTTGCACCTTGGGGTATCATGAAAGTTCTCCTAGATTTAGCTAAGGCTGCACCTTGGGGTATCATGAAAGTTCTCCTAGATTTAGCTAAGGCTGCACCTTGAGGTATCATGAAAGTTCTCCTAGATTTAGCTAAGGCTGCACCTTGGGGTATCATGAAAGTTCTCCTAGATTTAGCTGAGGTTGCACCTTGGGGTATCATGAAAGTTCTCCTAGATTTAGCTAAGGTTGCACCTTGGGGTATCATGAAAGTTCTCCTAGATTTAGCTAAGGTTGCACCTTGGGGTATCATGAAAGTTCTCCTACAGACAAAATTTAGCTAAGGTTGCACCTTGGGGTATCATGAAAGTTCTCCTAGATTTAGCTAAGGTTGCACCTTGGGGTATCATGAAAGTTCTCCTAGATTTAGCTAAGGTTGCACCTTGGGGTATCATGAAAGTTCTCCTAGATTTAGCTGAGGTTGCACCTTGGGGTATCATGAAAGTTCTCCTAGAGTTACCTAAGGTTGCACCTTGGGATATGATGAAAGTTCTCCTACAGACACAATTTAGCTAAGGTTGCACCTTGAGGAATCATGAAAGTTCTCCTAGATTTACCTAAGGTTGCACCTTGGGGTATCATGAAAGTTCTCCTAGATTTAGCTAAGGTTGCACCTTGGGGTATCATGAAAGTTCTCCTAGATTTACCTAAGGTTGCACCTTGGGGTATCATGAAAGTTCTCCTAGATTTAGCTAAGGTTGCACCTTGGGGTATCATGAAAGTTCTCCTAGATTTAGCTAAGGCTGCACCTTGAGGTATCATGAAAGTTCTCCTAGATTTAGCTAAGGTTGCACCTTGGGGTATCATGAAAGTTCTCCTAGATTTAGCTAAGGTTGCACCTTGGGGTATCATGAAAGTTCTCCTAGATTTAGCTGAGGTTGCACCTTGAGGTATCATGAAAGTTCTCCTAGATTTAGCTAAGGCTGCACCTTGGGGTATCATGAAAGTTCTCCTAGATTTAGCTAAGGCTGCACCTTGGGGTATCATGAAAGTTCTCCTAGATTTAGCTAAGGTTGCACCTTGGGGTATCATGAAAGTTCTCCTAGATTTAGCTAAGGCTGCACCTTGGGGTATCATGAAAGTTCTCCTAGATTTAGCTAAGGTTGCACCTTGGGGTATCATGAAAGTTCTCCTAGATTTAGCTAAGGTTGCACCTTGGGGTATCATGAAAGTTCTCCTAGATTTAGCTAAGGCTGCACCTTGAGGTATCATGAAAGTTCTCCTAGATTTAGCTAAGGTTGCACCTTGGGGTATCATGAAAGTTCTCCTAGATTTAGCTGAGGTTGCACCTTGGGGTATCATGAAAGTTCTCCTAGATTTAGCTGAGGTTGCACCTTGGGGTATCATGAAAGTTCTCCTAGATTTAGCTAAGGTTGCACCTTGAGGTATCATGAAAGTTCTCCTAGATTTAGCTGAGGTTGCACCTTGAGGTATCATGAAAGTTCTCCTAGATTTAGCTAAGGTTGCACCTTGGGGTATCATGAAAGTTCTCCTAGACACAATTTTGGTTACCTTGGGGTATCATGAAAGTTCTCCTAGATTTAGCTAAGGTTGCACCTTGGGGTATCATGAAAGTTCTCCTAGACACAATTTTGGTTACCTTGGGGTATCATGAAAGTTCTCCTAGATTTAGCTAAGGCTGCACCTTGAGGTATCATGAAAGTTCTCCTAGATTTAGCTAAGGTTGCACCTTGAGGTATCATGAAAGTTCTCCTAGATTTAGCTAAGGTTGCACCTTGGGGTATCATGAAAGTTCTCCTAGATTTAGCTAAGGTTGCACCTTGGGGTATCATGAAAGTTCTCCTAGACACAATTTTGGTTACCTTGGGGTATCATGAAAGTTCTCCTAGATTTAGCTGAGGTTGCACCTTGGGGTATGATGAACGTTCTCCTACAGAAAAAATTTAGCTAAGGTTGCACCTTGGGGTATCATGAAAGTTCTCCTAGATTTAGCTAAGGTTGCACCTTGGGGTATCATGAAAGTTCTCCTAGATTTAGCTGAGGTTGCACCTTGAGGTATCATGAAAGTTCTCCTAGATTTAGCTAAGGTTGCACCTTGGGGTATCATGAAAGTTCTCCTAGATTTAGCTGAGGTTGCACCTTGGGGTATCATGAAAGTTCTCCTAGATTTAGCTAAGGCTGCACCTTGAGGTATCATGAAAGTTCTCCTAGATTTAGCTAAGGCTGCACCTTGGGGTATCATGAAAGTTCTCCTAGATTTAGCTGAGGTTGCAACTTGAGGTATGATGAAAGTTCTCCTACAGACAAAATTTAGCTAAGGTTGCACCTTGGGGTATCATGAAAGTTCTCCTAGATTTAGCTGAGGTTGCACCTTGAGGTATCATGAAAGTTCTCCTAGATTTAGCTAAGGTTGCACCTTGGGGTATCATGAAAGTTCTCCTAGATTTAGCTGAGGTTGCACCTTGGGGTATCATGAAAGTTCTCCTAGATTTAGCTAAGGCTGCACCTTGGGGTATCATGAAAGTTCTCCTAGATTTAGCTAAGGCTGCACCTTGAGGTATCATGAAAGTTCTCCTAGATTTAGCTAAGGCTGCACCTTGGGGTATCATGAAAGTTCTCCTAGATTTAGCTAAGGTTGCACCTTGGGGTATCATGAAAGTTCTCCTAGATTTAGCTGAGGTTGCACCTTGGGGTATCATGAAAGTTCTCCTAGATTTAGCTAAGGTTGCACCTTGGGGTATCATGAAAGTTCTCCTAGATTTAGCTGAGGTTGCACCTTGGGGTATCATGAAAGTTCTCCTAGATTTAGCTAAGGCTGCACCTTGGGGTATCATGAAAGTTCTCCTAGATTTAGCTAAGGCTGCACCTTGAGGTATCATGAAAGTTCTCCTAGATTTAGCTAAGGCTGCACCTTGGGGTATCATGAAAGTTCTCCTAGATTTAGCTGAGGTTGCACCTTGGGGTATCATGAAAGTTCTCCTAGATTTAGCTAAGGTTGCACCTTGGGGTATCATGAAAGTTCTCCTAGATTTAGCTAAGGTTGCACCTTGGGGTATCATGAAAGTTCTCCTACAGACAAAATTTAGCTAAGGTTGCACCTTGGGGTATCATGAAAGTTCTCCTAGATTTAGCTAAGGTTGCACCTTGGGGTATCATGAAAGTTCTCCTAGATTTAGCTAAGGTTGCACCTTGGGGTATCATGAAAGTTCTCCTAGATTTAGCTGAGGTTGCATCTTGGGGTATCATGAAAGTTCTCCTAGATTTACCTAAGGTTGCACCTTGGGATATGATGAAAGTTCTCCTACAGACACAATTTAGCTAAGGTTGCACCTTGAGGTATCATGAAAGTTCTCCTAGATTTACCTAAGGTTGCACCTTGGGGTATCATGAAAGTTCTCCTAGATTTAGCTAAGGTTGCACCTTGGGGTATCATGAAAGTTCTCCTAGATTTACCTAAGGTTGCACCTTGGGGTATCATGAAAGTTCTCCTAGATTTAGCTAAGGTTGCACCTTGGGGTATCATGAAAGTTCTCCTAGATTTAGCTAAGGCTGCACCTTGAGGTATCATGAAAGTTCTCCTAGATTTAGCTAAGGTTGCACCTTGGGGTATCATGAAAGTTCTCCTAGATTTAGCTAAGGTTGCACCTTGGGGTATCATGAAAGTTCTCCTAGATTTAGATGAGGTTGCACCTTGAGGTATCATGAAAGTTCTCCTAGATTTAGCTAAGGCTGCACCTTAGGGTATCATGAAAGTTCTCCTAGATTTAGCTAAGGCTGCACCTTGGGGTATCATGAAAGTTCTCCTAGATTTAGCTAAGGTTGCACCTTGGGGTATCATGAAAGTTCTCCTAGATTTAGCTAAGGCTGCACCTTGGGGTATCATGAAAGTTCTCCTAGATTTAGCTAAGGTTGCACCTTGGGGTATCATGAAAGTTCTCCTAGATTTAGCTAAGGTTGCACCTTGGGTTATCATGAAAGTTCTCCTAGATTTAGCTAAGGTTGCACCTTGGGGTATCATGAAAGTTCTCCTAGATTTAGCTGAGGTTGCACCTTGGGGTATCATGAAAGTTCTCCTAGATTTACCTAAGGTTGCACCTTGGGATATGATGAAAGTTCTCCTACAGACACAATTTAGCTAAGGTTGCACCTTGAGGTATCATGAAAGTTCTCCTAGATTTACCTAAGGTTGCACCTTGGGGTATCATGAAAGTTCTCCTAGATTTAGCTAAGGTTGCACCTTGGGGTATCATGAAAGTTCTCCTAGATTTACCTAAGGTTGCACCTTGGGGTATCATGAAAGTTCTCCTAGATTTAGCTAAGGTTGCACCTTGGGGTATCATGAAAGTTCTCCTAGATTTAGCTAAGGCTGCACCTTGAGGTATCATGAAAGTTCTCCTAGATTTAGCTAAGGTTGCACCTTGGGGTATCATGAAAGTTCTCCTAGATTTAGCTAAGGTTGCACCTTGGGGTATCATGAAAGTTCTCCTAGATTTAGCTGAGGTTGCACCTTGAGGTATCATGAAAGTTCTCCTAGATTTAGCTAAGGCTGCACCTTGGGGTATCATGAAAGTTCTCCTAGATTTAGCTAAGGCTGCACCTTGGGGTATCATGAAAGTTCTCCTAGATTTAGCTAAGGTTGCACCTTGGGGTATCATGAAAGTTCTCCTAGATTTAGCTAAGGCTGCACCTTGGGGTATCATGAAAGTTCTCCTAGATTTAGCTAAGGTTGCACCTTGGGGTATCATGAAAGTTCTCCTAGATTTAGCTAAGGTTGCACCTTGGGGTATCATGAAAGTTCTCCTAGATTTAGCTAAGGCTGCACCTTGAGGTATCATGAAAGTTCTCCTAGATTTAGCTAAGGTTGCACCTTGGGGTATCATGAAAGTTCTCCTAGACACAATTTTGGTTACCTTGGGGTATCATGAAAGTTCTCCTAGATTTAGCTAAGGCTGCACCTTGGGGTATCATGAAAGTTCTCCTAGATTTAGCTAAGGCTGCACCTTGAGGTATCATGAAAGTTCTCCTAGATTTAGCTAAGGCTGCACCTTGGGGTATCATGAAAGTTCTCCTAGATTTAGCTGAGGTTGCACCTTGGGGTATCATGAAAGTTCTCCTAGATTTAGCTAAGGTTGCACCTTGTGGTATCATGAAAGTTCTCCTAGATTTAGCTAAGGTTGCACCTTGGGGTATCATGAAAGTTCTCCTACAGACAAAATTTAGCTAAGGTTGCACCTTGGGGTATCATGAAAGTTCTCCTAGATTTAGCTAAGGTTGCACCTTGGGGTATCATGAAAGTTCTCCTAGATTTAGCTAAGGTTGCACCTTGGGGTATCATGAAAGTTCTCCTAGATTTAGCTGAGGTTGCATCTTGGGGTATCATGAAAGTTCTCCTAGATTTACCTAAGGTTGCACCTTGGGATATGATGAAAGTTCTCCTACAGACACAATTTAGCTAAGGTTGCACCTTGAGGTATCATGAAAGTTCTCCTAGATTTACCTAAGGTTGCACCTTGGGGTATCATGAAAGTTCTCCTAGATTTAGCTAAGGTTGCACCTTGGGGTATCATGAAAGTTCTCCTAGATTTACCTAAGGTTGCACCTTGGGGTATCATGAAAGTTCTCCTAGATTTAGCTAAGGTTGCACCTTGGGGTATCATGAAAGTTCTCCTAGATTTAGCTAAGGCTGCACCTTGAGGTATCATGAAAGTTCTCCTAGATTTAGCTAAGGTTGCACCTTGGGGTATCATGAAAGTTCTCCTAGATTTAGCTAAGGTTGCACCTTGGGGTATCATGAAAGTTCTCCTAGATTTAGCTGAGGTTGCACCTTGAGGTATCATGAAAGTTCTCCTAGATTTAGCTAAGGCTGCACCTTGGGGTATCATGAAAGTTCTCCTAGATTTAGCTAAGGCTGCACCTTGGGGTATCATGAAAGTTCTCCTAGATTTAGCTAAGGTTGCACCTTGGGGTATCATGAAAGTTCTCCTAGATTTAGCTAAGGCTGCACCTTGGGGTATCATGAAAGTTCTCCTAGATTTAGCTAAGGTTGCACCTTGGGGTATCATGAAAGTTCTCCTAGATTTAGCTAAGGTTGCACCTTGGGTTATCATGAAAGTTCTCCTAGATTTAGCTAAGGTTGCACCTTGGGGTATCATGAAAGTTCTCCTAGATTTAGCTGAGGTTGCACCTTGGGGTATCATGAAAGTTCTCCTAGATTTACCTAAGGTTGCACCTTGGGATATGATGAAAGTTCTCCTACAGACACAATTTAGCTAAGGTTGCACCTTGAGGTATCATGAAAGTTCTCCTAGATTTACCTAAGGTTGCACCTTGGGGTATCATGAAAGTTCTCCTAGATTTAGCTAAGGTTGCACCTTGGGGTATCATGAAAGTTCTCCTAGATTTACCTAAGGTTGCACCTTGGGGTATCATGAAAGTTCTCCTAGATTTAGCTAAGGTTGCACCTTGGGGTATCATGAAAGTTCTCCTAGATTTAGCTAAGGCTGCACCTTGAGGTATCATGAAAGTTCTCCTAGATTTAGCTAAGGTTGCACCTTGGGGTATCATGAAAGTTCTCCTAGATTTAGCTAAGGTTGCACCTTGGGGTATCATGAAAGTTCTCCTAGATTTAGCTGAGGTTGCACCTTGAGGTATCATGAAAGTTCTCCTAGATTTAGCTAAGGCTGCACCTTGGGGTATCATGAAAGTTCTCCTAGATTTAGCTAAGGCTGCACCTTGGGGTATCATGAAAGTTCTCCTAGATTTAGCTAAGGTTGCACCTTGGGGTATCATGAAAGTTCTCCTAGATTTAGCTAAGGCTGCACCTTGGGGTATCATGAAAGTTCTCCTAGATTTAGCTAAGGTTGCACCTTGGGGTATCATGAAAGTTCTCCTAGATTTAGCTAAGGTTGCACCTTGGGGTATCATGAAAGTTCTCCTAGATTTAGCTAAGGCTGCACCTTGAGGTATCATGAAAGTTCTCCTAGATTTAGCTAAGGTTGCACCTTGGGGTATCATGAAAGTTCTCCTAGATTTAGCTGAGGTTGCACCTTGGGGTATCATGAAAGTTCTCCTAGATTTAGCTGAGGTTGCACCTTGGGGTATCATGAAAGTTCTCCTAGATTTAGCTAAGGTTGCACCTTGAGGTATCATGAAAGTTCTCCTAGATTTAGCTGAGGTTGCACCTTGAGGTATCATGAAAGTTCTCCTAGATTTAGCTAAGGTTGCACCTTGGGGTATCATGAAAGTTCTCCTAGACACAATTTTGGTTACCTTGGGGTATCATGAAAGTTCTCCTAGATTTAGCTAAGGTTGCACCTTGGGGTATCATGAAAGTTCTCCTAGACACAATTTTGGTTACCTTGGGGTATCATGAAAGTTCTCCTAGATTTAGCTAAGGCTGCACCTTGAGGTATCATGAAAGTTCTCCTAGATTTAGCTAAGGTTGCACCTTGAGGTATCATGAAAGTTCTCCTAGATTTAGCTAAGGTTGCACCTTGGGGTATCATGAAAGTTCTCCTAGATTTAGCTAAGGTTGCACCTTGGGGTATCATGAAAGTTCTCCTAGACACAATTTTGGTTACCTTGGGGTATCATGAAAGTTCTCCTACAGACACAATTTAGCTAAGGTTGCACCTTGGGGTATCATGAAAGTTCTCCTAGATTTAGCTAAGGTTGCACCTTGAGGTATCATGAAAGTTCTCCTATATTTAGCTAAGGTTGCACCTTGAGGTATCATGAAAGTTCTCCTAGATTTAGCTAAGGTTGCACCTTGGGGTATCATGAAAGTTCTCCTAGATTTAGCTAAGGTTGCACCTTGGGGTATCATGAAAGTTCTCCTACAGACAAAATTTAGCTAAGGTTGCACCTTGGGGTATCATGAAAGTTCTCCTAGATTTAGCTGAGGTTGCACCTTGGGGTATCATGAAAGTTCTCCTACAGACAAAATTTAGCTAAGGTTGCACCTTGGGATATCATGAAAGTTCTCCTAGATTTAGCTAAGGTTGCACCTTGGGGTATCATGAAAGTTCTCCTAGATTTAGCTGAGGTTGCACCTTGAGGTATCATGAAAGTTCTCCTAGATTTACCTAAGGTTGCACCTTGGGATATGATGAAAGTTCTCCTACAGACACAATTTAGCTAAGGTTGCACCTTGAGGTATCATGAAAGTTCTCTTAGATTTACCTAAGGTTGCACCTTGGGGCATCATGAAAGTTCTCCTAGATTTAGCTAAGGTTGCACCTTGGGGTATCATGAAAGTTCTCCTAGATTTAGCTAAGGTTGCACCTTGGGGTATCATGAAAGTTCTCCTAGATTTAGCTAAGGCTGCACCTTGAGGTATCATGAAAGTTCTCCTAGATTTAGCTAAGGTTGCACCTTGGGGTATCATGAAAGTTCTCCTAGATTTAGTTGAGGTTGCACCTTGAGGTATCATGAAAGTTCTCCTAGATTTAGCTAAGGTTGCACCTTGAGGTATCATGAAAGTTCTCCTAGATTTAGCTAAGGTTGCACCTTGGGGTATCATGAAAGTTCTCCTAGATTTAGCTAAGGTTGCACTTTGGGGTATCATGAAAGTTCTCCTAGATTTAGCTAAGGCTGCACCTTGAGGTATCATGAAAGTTCTCCTAGATTTAGCTAAGGTTGCACCTTGGGGTATCATGAAAGTTCTCCTAGATTTAGCTAAGGTTGCACCTTGAGGTATCATGAAAGTTCTCCTAGATTTAGCTAAGGTTGCACCTTGGGGTATCATGAAAGTTCTCCTAGACACAATTTTGGTTACCTTGGGGTATCATGAAAGTTCTCCTAGATTTAGCTAAGGTTGCACCTTGGGGTATCATGAAAGTTCTCCTAGACACAATTTTGGTTACCTTGGGGTATCATGAAAGTTCTCCTAGATTTAGCTAAGGTTGCACCTTGGGGTATCATGAAAGTTCTCCTAGATTTAGCTAAGGCTGCACCTTGAGGTATCATGAAAGTTCTCCTAGATTTAGCTAAGGTTGCACCTTGGGGTATCATGAAAGTTCTCCTAGATTTAGCTAAGGTTGCACCTTGAGGTATCATGAAAGTTCTCCTAGATTTAGCTAAGGTTGCACCTTGGGGTATCATGAAAGTTCTCTTAGATTTAGCTAAGGTTGCACCTTGGGGTATCATGAAAGTTCTCCTAGATTTAGCTAAGGCTGCACCTTGAGGTATCATGAAAGTTCTCCTAGATTTAGCTAAGGTTGCACCTTGAGGTATCATGAAAGTTCTCCTAGATTTAGCTAAGGTTGCACCTTGGGGTATCATAAAAGTTCTCCTTGATTTAGCTAAGGTTGCACCTTGGGGTATCATGAAAGTTCTCCTAGACACAATTTTGGTTACCTTGGGGTATCATGAAAGTTCTCCTACAGACACAATTTAGCTAAGGTTGCACCTTGGGGTATCATGAAAGTTCTCCTAGATTTAGCTAAGGTTGCACCTTGAGGTATCATGAAAGTTCTCCTAGATTTAGCTAAGGTTGCACCTTGAGGTATCATGAAAGTTCTCCTAGATTTAGCTACGGTTGCACCTTGGGGTATCATGAAAGTTCTCCTAGATTTAGCTAAGGTTGCACCTTGGGGTATCATGAAAGTTCTCCTAGATTTAGCTGAGGTTGCACCTTGGGGTATCATGAAAGTTCTCCTAGACACAATTTTGGTTACCTTGGGGTATCATGAAAGTTCTCCTACAGACACAATTTAGCTAAGGTTGCACCTTGAGGTATCATGAAAGTTCTCCTAGATTTAGCTAAGGTTGCACCTTAAGGTATCATGAAAGTTCTCCTAGATTTAGCTAAGGTTGCACCTTGGGGTATCATGAAAGTTCTCCTAGATTTAGCTAAGGCTGCACCTTGAGGTATCATGAAAGTTCTCCTAGATTTAGCTAAGGTTGCACCTTGGGGTATCATGAAAGTTCTCCTAGACACAATTTTGGTTATATTAAGCTATATTTTAGTTAGTTTACAAAACTATTTGATAGCAACATCTCATTGTCATCTGTGCTAAATTTCATTCTTCTATGGCATTCAGAACATGGTTGGTTTATAGAGGTGTGTCTAATTAACCTATACATGGTGTTCTTCTATAAACAGAGGGTTGGTCACTTTGACCATTCATTTTGGGAATCATTGCCATATTATTCAGAAAAATATATATATCATCTGATGAGCAAGATGTTATTCTACATCCTTCTAAAAACCCATTAGAAATTTATAATTCTTCTATATGAATGTATAGAGCAGTTAAAAAATCCTCAGGTGCATCTAATTAGCCGACAGCATTATATTGTACATGTAGATCAAAATATATGGTATAAATACAATATACCCATACAATATGTTACACATCATAATTAATGTATACCAAATCTATACATCTACATTTCAATATGAATTATAGTAATCAATTAAAAGATTTTTACCTGCAGTTTTTAACAAATATCATCTACAATTTACAAGTAGGTGGGTATCTTTTAAATCTGCCCTTAAATACAATCATGGATAAAGTTTATCTAACACAGATAAAATTTTATTTGTTTTTAGATAATGAACTCGATTATTTACTGTAAAATTTTTGCAGATAACATTTTATTTGTTTTTGTGGTATGTATACTATATTCTATGTTAACATTTCATTCTAGATAATGACTTCAATTTACTGTAAAATTTTTGCAGATAACATTTTATTTGTTTTTGTGGTACATGTACTCAAGGATATATGTATAGTCCTTGATGTACTATATTATTCTATGTTAACATTTCATTCTAGATAATGACCTCAATTTACTGTACAATTTTTGCAGATAACATTTTATTTGTTTTTGTGGTATGTATACTATATTCTATGTTAACATTTCATTCTAGATAATGACTTCAATTTACTGTACAATTTTTGCAGATAACATTTTATTTGTTTTTGTGGTACATGTACTCAAGGATATATATATAGTCCTTGATGTACTATATTATTCTATGTTTAACTTTCATTCTAGATAATGACCTCAATTTACTGTAACAAGTTTAGCATACTTATACTGTCAGTTTCAACAAAAATCATGAGTCATGTAATGGATAATTTCTTTGAACTTAATTACCCTTTGCTGAAAGTTTATATATACGAATGTAATATAGTACACTGAAATTTGCTACATGTTAAAATTAAATCGTGATGTGATGATCTGATGTGATGATCGTGGAGGCTTAATTTGTACCAAGATACATTAACTTAACATTTTATGATACTTGAACTTGTCAATGTTTTATGATAAGGTGGGATGAGGGTAGATTAGGGGGGGTCCTCAGTAAATTTGTTTTCTCTGTTACTGGTTATGGTTATGATTATTGTGTTTAACACCACTTTCAACAATATTTCAGCTATATTGTGGAGGAAATCAGAGTACCCAGAGAAAACCACCGACCTGTCGCAAGTCACTGACAAACTTTATCACATAATGTTGTACACCTCGCCAGGAGCGGGATTCCAACTCTCAACTTTACTGGTATTAGGTAATGATTGCACAGGTAGTTGTAAATCCAAATACCATATGGTCACGACCATGACGACCACTTTCTGTTACTGGTGGTAGACAAAAATTAATATGGTTTATTTTAGCATCCATGATTTACAGATAAATAATAAAGGGTTTCGCTGAACTGGCATGAAATGATAGGTGACGACAGTAGCAAGTCAACAAAGGGCTTCCTCCTATACTAGTTATACTGCAACAATTGTTTTTATAGTACCTGAAGTCCCTTGTCACAATGAATTCAAAGAAAACAAAACATATCAAAATTAGATGAAAGACAAAAATTGTTTATACAAATGTACAAAATGTACATGTATGCACAATTTTTCAATTTAAATTGATTATTCCCTTTCCATAAAAATTTTTTAACTAATTTTCCTTATTGATTTGTTGCCAGTTTTGAGTGTTGGCTCCAACTGGTCAAACAAAAATACAAATGTTTTCTTGCTTATTGTCACTTAAAAGTTTCTTTCACAATAAAATGTCAATCCATCATCACACTTTTGACTTTGGTTAACTAGTAGCTTCACTTTTTTGTCTTGTAAGTCCCAGAATTAAACCAGCACTGATCAAATATGGCAGTTGTCTATCCATCTTGAGATGTTGTATGTATATTTTTCAGGAGAACGCAATACATGTACAAATTTGTTTTTACATATATAGGAGTAAATTTACACACAGTAAATTTGCACACATGCACAGGTCAGTGGCTTAGAATCTGCCCAAGAGATGTCCAAAGAGTATTCATTCACTATTTTTTTTTATTATGTCATGTTTTACATTCAGTCACAAATTTTCCAAAAAAAAAACATTAATCTGAGGTCAATCCTTGTCTAATTTTAATAAAATTTGTGTCAATGAATGCAAAAACTGAATGTGGTTTTTAATAATAATTCTTAAATAACTTTCTAAAGTTTTAAATATTCATGATTTAAACACAAACTTAAATTATTAGTCTTCAATAGTACTATCATTGTACATGTACATGTATTGCGTTTTTAAGGTCAAAATTTTTATTTTGGGGTACATGTATCAGAGATACTCACAACTGGTCTAGGTGAGTCCTGGACTCATCACATGTGTTTGTGACTCACAACTAGTCTAGGTGAGTCCTGAACTCATCACTTGTGTTTGTGACTCACAACTCGTCTAGGTGAGTCCTGGACTCATCACTTGTGTTTGTGACTCACAACTCGTCTAGGTGAGTCCTGGACTCATCACTTGTGTTTGTGACTCACAACTCGTCTAGGCGAGTCCTGGACTCATCACTTGTGTTTGTGACTCACAACTCGTCTAGGTGAGTCCTGGACTCATCACTTGTGTTTGTGACTCACAACTAGTCTAGGTGAGTCCTGAACTCATCACTTGTGTTTGTGACTCACAACTCGTCTAGGTGAGTCCTGGACTCATCACTTGTGTTTGTGACTCACAACTAGTCTAGGTAAGTCCTGGACTCATCACTTGTGTTTGTGACTCACAACTCGTCTAGGTGAGTCCTGGACTCATCACTTGTGTTTGTGACTCACAACTAGTCTAGGTGAGTCCTGGACTCATCACTTGTGTTTGTGACTCACAACTAGTCTAGGTGAGTCCTGGACTCATCACTTGTGTTTGTGACTCACTAGTCTAGGTGAGTCCTGGACTCATTACTTGTGTTTGTGACTCACAACTCGTCTAGGTGAGTCCTGGACTCATCACTTGTGTTTGTGACTCACAACTAGTCTAGGTGAGTCCTGGACTCAACACTTGTGTTTGTGACTCACAACTAGTCTAGGTGAGTCCTGGACTCATCACTTGTGTTTGTGACTCACAACTCATCTAGGTGAGTCCTGGACTCATCACTTGTGTTTGTGACTCACACCTCATCTAGGTGAGTCATGGACTCATCACTTGTGTTTGTGACTCACAACTAATCTAAGTGAGTCCTGGACTCATCACTTGTGTTTGTGACTCACAACTCGCCTAGGTAAGTCCTGGACTCATCACTTGTGTTTGTGACTCGCAACTAGTCTAGGTGAGTCCTGGACTCATCACTTGTGTTTGTGACTCACAACTAGTCTAAGTGAGTCCTGGACTCATCATTTGTGTTTTTGACTCACAACTCGTCTAGGTGAGTTCTTGACTCATCACTTGTGTCTAGGACTCACAACTAGTCTAGGTGAGTCCTGGACTCATCACTTGTGTTTGTGACTCACAACTAGTCTAGGTGAGTCCTGGACTCATCACTTGTGTTTGTGACTCACAACTAATCTAGGTGAGTCCTGGACTCATTACTTGTGTTTGTGACTCACAACTAGTCTAAGTGAGTCCTGGACTCATCACTTGTGTTTGTGACTCACAACTAGTCTATGCGAGTTCTGGACTCATCACTTGTGTCTGGGACTCACAACTAGTCTAGGTGAGTCCTGGACTCATCACTTGTGTTTGTGACTCACCGGAAACCAATACAGGGTTACTGCTGCAGAAAATTGGATCCACAGTAATTTGGAACTACTTACGGTTATGAATGTTAAAAAATGACTCAAAATCGCAGTGTGTTCTAGCCCATTAAACATATCCCATGGGACTGACAATATCATTCATTTATTTAAACAGAGTTTCATTTCTTCCTCCTCCTGTCCGAAATAATATTTTCTACGAAATTTTAGACGTCGAGTACCGGATTATACAATTAAACTTTGAGGCTATGCTGTGCGCGTGTGTAAATATAGTCCTTAGTGAGATGTCTGCTTGCGGATGTTACTAAGTAACCTGATTGAAGTTGAAGTCGAAGTTGAAGATCTGCATCTACTTTGAAAAAAAATTATAGGTCCATATTATGATATCAGAGTTAATATTGTTTAAAAAAAATTATTGGACTTCGTCCCAAGTTAGGTAACGCCTATTATCAAATTACAATAAATACGATTTAATGGTGTATTTGGGTATATTTATTTCATTATTTGGGTGTATTATTCAGGTAAAAAGTCGGGAAACAAGACAGTTTGGCACCCATTGAAAAAGACAGTTCGGCACCCGTTGAAAAGACAGTTCAGCACCTGTAACATGTATATATTATGTATATTTTATCTAGTGCTTTCGTTACATATTTTATGTGTTTTTCATCATTTCCAGTGCTTCTAACACTCACATTAATTATCATATATCTATTAAATTGTTATTGTTGATCTCTTGATATATTAAAATGAATAAACATAAATTTATGTGTCATTATTACTGCCTAATATTTATTAATGCATGTACAATGATACCCATCCAACATAGTCCTGAATAATACTCACCAGACCATAAAATTGACATGAAAGAGTAACAGACTTATCAAAAAGATCGAAACAAGACTTTAAGAAAAAAAAGACTGGTTTTTCGTTGATTTCATTATTTTAGATAAAGATCATTATCTTTGCATAATCTTACATGTCTTGAATATATTTTCTCGTCACTCATCGTGGTTCTGAAAGTAAACAGGAAGTCAATTAATGCTAACCGGGGGTTACCTAGTCAGGGGAAGATTTTACTTATAGAAATTATTATATAGAACTTAATTTAACCATGCCTTATACATTTATTATATAAATGATATGCCAACATTTTTTTATGAATTCTTTAGCGTAATAAAATAACTTGTGTTCAATATATGCGCACGGTACCAAGTGACATATTTTCTACTTTCACTTTCGACTTGAGTTACTATGTACTTCCGGTAAAAATGGATAGTCTGCTGTTTAGTCTTATTTTGAATTTATGTATCTATTCGTCAATTCTAGTCAGTTGTGTAACCAATCAAGACGATTTTAAGATTCCAGTCTTTTCGACAAAAACTCCATATTTCTGGGGAAAAGATATAGACGAGTCTATACAGGAAGATGAGGGAACATGGATAGATTTTGAAGACAAAGAATGTCAAATTGTCCATTTAAATCTAATCCTCAGACATGGTTCCAGATTTCCTACTGTATCATGGACAAAGAAAATTGAAGTATTTGGAAACTCTCTTAAAAACAACCCTGAATCTGTGAAAAGATTCCCATTTTTAAAATCCTGGGAAAGCCCTTTTCCTGAAGAACAGGCTGGTCTTCTGTCAGATTTAGGTGAAGAAGAACATTTAGCATTAGGGAAAAGATTTGGAAAAAGATTTAGTCTGTTATTTGATGGTGACCTTGAAAACATTTTTTATGGTGTAACATATAAACAACGAACACAAGCAAGTTTTAACTGGTTTTATGAAGGTTTGACAGAGACTGTTGATGGTGATGGTCAGACAAACATCAAACCATCAGTTAATGACAATCATCTTAGATTTTTTGATACATGCTCTAAATATATTAAATCAGTTGAAAATAATAAAACAGCAGCTCCTGAATACAGCTCGTTTAAACATGGTCAGCTGATGAAACTGGTGGCCGACAAAATCAAAGAAAGACTTGGATTGCAATCATTAACATCAGGTTAGCTAATATTGTTTGCCTTCATGGTTAAAATTTACATTTTGTTACATGTACAAATGAAGGGTCTGAATTTTAATAACATGGCTAAATTTATGTAGCAAAGATACTGTGGAAATCACAGAAAAAACCTTGATATTATGTATACATGTACATGTGCATGAATTATAGCTAGTATACATTGTATACCATGTGTTTCGTGCACACAGACAAATATATTCCATACAAGGATAAAAATTATTTTGTATTTATCATGAAATTTAGTTTTATTTCACATTCTTCCATGCTCATACCCCTCTCTTTGCCAACCTCATATATATGGATCACTCCTTTTGATGACAATTTTTTTTATCTTGTTTTATTTCCGATAGTGGCAAAAATGTCAATATACCTCTTATCTGAAAGAAATCATGACAAATATGTCACCATGGTCACTAAAAAGACTAGTTCAATGATATCCATTCCTGCCATATGAAATTTGATTCTTGAAAATTGTAAAAAAAGAAATCTTATATTCAGTTGTCATATAGTAATCAATTAATATTTAGGAAATCTCTTTTAGAAAAATGCATTGCCAGTCTTCACACTTAACTTTTTACCTTACAAGCCCACCGGGCCTGTAAGTTCAAATATTTACAGGCCCACCATCAATTCTACAGGCACGAATTTGAAAACTACATTAATGACCATTAATTCAAACCACCAAAACTCAAAACATAATGATGTACCAAATATTATGTGGACATGTCAATTATGCATTAGGTAAGACCAGAATGCAAGTAAAAAACACAAAAAGACACTTTATTTTGGCTTATATTAATCTCCTGAAAATTCTAAAATCATATTGTCAATAGCATCCTCAGTATATTCCATATCATCACTGTCCACCTCCTCCTCCTCATCATCATCATCATCACAACCAATATTGTTATAAGACTCTTATAACAAAAACTTGTGATGTCATCATTGCGTGTGACATATAATTTGGTGATAATTTTTAATATGTACCCCCCCTTTTTTTTAAATATCACTATGCTTTCAATCAATCAAAGTTTTATTTAAAGTCGGTACATTTTATAACAATACAACATAAGCTCTCAAGAGCTTTTCAAACCGACATGCATAACAAAATTACATAAATTAAATACAGCACAACAAAAACATGTCATTCAATACAAAACCAATACACATCCAGACAAACCTATGCATACATCTCTGTGTTTTGACCTCTGGACCCCCACAAGTGCCTCTCTGCGCACCCACTGTCACAGGACCAGAGGTCAAAACAGAAAAATTATGCAAATTATAACCAGTCTATATTTAAGCAAAGAAGCAAATTAACTCAAACACATAAAATATTCATGTACTTTTAAAACATATTTTTTAAAAATATTCATGCAGAAATAGCCAAGCACTAAAATAGAGCACAAGTTAAACTGAAAAGCATCAAGTTAAGTAAAAAAAAAAAAAAAAAAAAAAAATTTAAAAATTTTTTTGGTTGGTATATGCTTTGATTAGAAACATATAAATAACAATAAAAAAATAAAAAATAAAAAAGCTGGAAAGAGCTTTTTTAAACTGACATACAAATTACACATTCAGGTATATATATATACCCACAAAAATACATGGACATACATTGACAAACATATAAAAATTCAAGCATAATTAAAATACAGCAGCAGATAATTAGGTTATAAGCACTACGAAAACAAGCACTACCCTAATAAAGTAGGGATTAAAATACAAAATAAAGCAAGCACATAAGCAGAGCCATGCAAGAAATATATGTATAGCAAAGCGAAAACAAAAATTTTAAATGCACATCACTGAGACATGGCACGGAAAACCTTGCGGAATAAAAGTTCTAGGAACAAAAAGAACACGAGCACCCATCCCCATCCCATTTGCTTATCAAGTTTTTAAAATTATTTAAACTTATTCCCTCACGCAAGTCATTTGGAAGTTCGTTCCACAATTTTGCTGCACCATATCTCAGTGAATGCAGACCATACCTGGTGGTTTTAACTCTTGGTATGTTGACAGTGTTGTTGTATCTAAAAGAGTAAGAACTTTTCTTTATAGTTACTAAATCATGTAAATATACAGGAGTTTGTTTATTTATTATCTTAAAAACTTCTATAGCCATCGAACGTAATCTCCTTAATCTCAGTGAAGGTAACTGTGATTTTTGAATTAATACCACACAAAATGCAAAAAGTCGTATTTGTGTAGCCTTCAGCAGAAGAAATATGTACAGTACATGTGTATATGCCAATTTGCTCAACGGTCCAACTATATATAGAAAGCTAGGGAATGCAAATATAGCACGGACGTATATTGACACTCGCTACCGGATGTTTCATCCCATAACCAAAACGAGCCATTACCAAAACGGACCATAACAAAAACGGACTATTGAAATACAAAATGTAAATTTCTTGAATAAATATAATATTTTATGTATTATTTCTATGATTTTATATGTATTTAATTATTTGTATTAATTTGTTTAGTGTGTTTTAATTATAAACATATGTTCGTTTGCACATAAAGAGGGAGAGGCGTTAATTATCGAAAATAACAAATCAAGGAAATTAAAATAATTTAAATCGAAGCTTGAAACTGCGCTTTTGTTTGTAGAGTCATATGGCCTTGTACCCCAGTACTTAAAATTAGAAAGTACTGATGGGCAGACTGTTAAAGTCGATTTCAATCCGTCGTCCAGCAAATCTTCATACCAAGATTTGTCTGAAGAAGAAAGACAAAAAATTAAAGATTTGTTATTTATTTTGGAAACATTTAATGTTAGCGAGAGCGCTAAAAGGGAACTGACAGTATTTTGTGATGGGCTACCACGAACATATCTGGTTTCATCAATGCCAGGAAGATATTAACAGTTTATATCATTTTGAAAGAATTTCGGGAAATATCCCTGGCGCATATGTTACATCACATTTTCATATATTATATAAAGTTTCCCCTTTTGCGCCCAAATTAAACTTTTAACTTCTATCAGTTCCATTCTCTTAAACCAACCTCCAATGGACAAATGATGGATCAAAAGTTTGTGTATGTAGTGCATTGAAAATGCGTTCTGTCATGTGCATAAGTTATTGTTTGCATGATTGACAGACACTATTCATCATATCGTTTTCTAGCTTCTGAACTGTCGATCGAGAAAAAAAAATATTCTAGACAGGCAGCAAATAGCCAGTCAATGGGGTTTGCAATTAATATTTCGCATGCACAATAGCGACCCCACACCACAAGGTGTGGAAAATAGAAATATTATTCTGTGGCTTAAATGCGTATTAACTGCATTACATGTAAACTGTAACTAGAACAGGAAAAAAATGTACACTTGAGTGAAATAGTGTTGTAATAAAAGATCGTGAACGTGATATACAAGTATGAAAGAATGTCAAGGTATATTTTAAATGAGGTTGAAACAAGACACCATTTGATATTAATTCGGTTGTATTTCATTTTGACGATTTTAATTACGAAAGATGATCACAACCATATTGTTTTTGATTGGATTAAAATTATAGCTGTATAATAATGTATAATAACCTATTATTATTAGAATCCTAACATGACTGCGAATTTGGCATAAATAAAATAACAAATGGCTTCCTCTAGGAAAACGCCGACTTTATGTGAAAGGGACACCAGACAGCTATGGTGAACAATTTTAATACATCCCTTAGCGCGAGATGTAAAGGACACACTCCTTACACGTAAAAGACAACTTACAACAGATTCTGATAGCAACAGTTTATTAGGAGTGTTGTTGTTTTATCGACATCTGAGGTGGGGCCGATTTTGGCCCTTATAGCTCCCAGTTCTTTGCAAAAAAAAAAAAAAAAACATTGCAAGCACATTTTTAGTCAAATCATACAATTAATTGTTACACACTTAATTACAATCATGATTAATTTGATTTTTATTTGATTAAAAGTTAATTAATTTTAAAGAATTTGGTTTTAATTTACAAAGATTATTAAACCCTCAATGCTTTAATCTTAGTTTCCCCCAAAGAATATGAGCTTGGGTTGATAAAAAGAAAAAATAGTAATTAAGATATAATTAACCGATTGCAGTACATGGAATTTTGATAAATTCCATCACAAAAACGAGTAAATTTCTTTAATCTTTGGTTCATAGACAATAATAGAACATGGAGTTTGTTTTCATTCATTATCATTGTCACAATGGAGACAGACCACTGTGCAGATTGCTCCAGAAAAGTAAATTCAAGACAACACACACTTACACAATCACCTGATAATCAAATCATTTAATCTAATTAAAAGTGATTTGGGTGTCATAAACCAATTAAAACACCAATAATTACTTGGCTTCACTAAGTTACCTGTACTAATTTGATTTATTCATATATCTAGAAAGTAATTATCACAAATAAGATAAGTTTAAAAAAAACAATCAACGCACACTAAAAATAAAAACTAAATAAAGATTCTTGCAATACATATTTTTTTCTGGTAGTCCATTTTGGTTAGGGTCCGTTTTAGTGTAGTCCGTTTTAGTAATGGTCCGTTTTGGTTATGGAATGAAACATCATGTAGTGTTGACACTGACAGTCATAAACTGAAGCAACTTAAAGTAAAGATTGTAATTATTATTTGTCAGACCTCAAATCAGAGTGCAACAATGGAACAAAACTACTGTAGTTCAAAGTCTATTTTCTAACTGCAGAGGTATTAACCCTTAACGTAGACACAGGTCTGTCAGCAACAGTTCTATAAATAGATCGCAATTAATAAAAAAAAAAATACCGATCGGATTTGGAAGCGGATCGAAAATAATCTGAAGTGTCTCCGTGCATTTCAACGAATTTTGAATGATCAACCTTCTCAAATATGAACATATTATATACGAGAACTCAGACGATTGAGAAAAAAATTAATCAAAAGTTTGTTTGGTTAAAAGTAGCTTCGATCAACATTTCCCGTAGCACAGTGTCTGATTGCGACCCATTTCTCGTGGTGCCATGTTTATTTGATATTGAACGAAATTAAAGTTTCTTTAAACCGAAATGGATTACTTTTCAAGAAAGTCACTTTCAAAATACTTAATGAATAACATAGAATTCAATAAACACGATGTCGATATTTTCATAAATGGCACGTGGCAAAAATACACGGGCAACATAGGGCGACTCTTCAAAATTACAAGGCTACTTGAACTTCGCTTTTGACCAACGAGAAATCGAAGTCAACCTTCACAAGGCAACTACTTCGCCCTCTAATGCGAGTCCTGCTTCTTGTCCTTTTCTAAAACCTACATGATAGTAATTTCCTAAAAATATCAACCAATCAAATTGCAAAAAACAGACACACCTAAATCTATTTCGAATATCGGAAATTCTTAAAAGGCCTACCCATTTTTTGCATTGACTCGGCAGCAACTGAAAACGGAGAACATTAAGCTAAATATCTACACACAATATCTTATGAAATCAACTTTTGAAACTATATGACTTTTTTTTCACAGGCCCGTCGGACTTGTGGAACTACTCATTTTATACGCCCGTGTACAATTTTACACGCCACGGGCTTCGGACTACCGCCTTATTTCGAAGACTGCATTGCGTTATTAAGTAATTATTTTTTATTTTTCAACCAATTTTGATGTGGTTTCTTGCAAAACGTTCATCTCATTGGGTTATCGATGGACCATTAAAACATTTAACTATTTCATTTCCAACAGGAAAGAAATTTCGAAACTTCACATTTTCGAACGATACATTTATATAATGTATATAATTTTTTTAAATTTTTTATTCAATTTCGATGTATTTTTTCTTTGAATTGATTGTCGTGAAAGCTTCTGGTAATAAATATATTGACAGATTTCCTCTATCTCATATGGTTTCTGTATATAAGTAACTGTACATGTATAACTAAGTTTTACATGTTGTCTTTTTCAGAGGAAGCTATGACGATTCATCATTTATGTTCCTTTGGTTTGGCAATGTTTGATGAATCTGAATGGTGTAACATGTTAGACAAAGAAGATCTGTTAATCTTTGAATATCTTTATGACTTGAAGGTGAATTTACTGCTAGTATATATGTATATTAAATCATTAAAAATGATGTGCCTTGGTAAATTTACTGTCTGATTTAGTACATTTAGACGTTTATATACCTGTATATAAACGTCTAAAATGGTTTGTAAAATAACACCAAGTACACAAAACAACGAGATAAAGATTTAAACACTTAGTTGAATGACAAAATTTTCGTCCCACCGAAGGACTTTATCAATTAAGAAATAATTCATGGCAGTCGTAGATTTGTGCTCATTTAACCATGGGTTGGGCATTTATATTTGATTATTTTTTTCCCGAGCACTAGCGAGGGATAAAATACGAATATAAATGCCCAACCCATGGTTAAATGTACATGAATTATTTCTTTTCTAATATGACAAATACGATCATTTTTATGACACTAGACGACCTTAGAATCCGCCACACAATGGCTGTTCCGTTTTGCCCCCTTCACATATGAATACGAATATTGGTTGCTTACGTCGTCAAAATTTCACGTGGTAGGTGGCCGGAACATCCGTCGGGGAAAACCCCAGATGAGCGCGTTTTCATCACATATTTGTGTATACATGTAAACAAAGTAATATAATGTGTAGTTGTTGTGTATGACCTCACGGAAACAGCCTTGTAAGCTTTTTTTCATTACAGAAACTTTTTAAATTATGTTTTTTTTTTTTCCAATCGATAATTTGAGTGCGCAGGTGCTAAAGATAGATATATATACCGACATATACTGGTTGACGATATATAGGCCGTCATATTAGAATGTCTAATTAAATAAAATGTGGAACCATATATATATATATAGAAAGTCAAATGAAATCCGTATGCTGGTACATATTATAAAAGAAATTAGTAAAAAAAGAACAAGACAGATTTTTCACAACATTCTTGTACTAACGTTTTCACTGCTGTTGCAGCTCTTCAGGTACAATGTTTATAAGTGTGATATATTTATTTTTATATGCATGAAGTTCTATATTTATTTATTTTTTAGCTGCCTGACCCTACTTATATAAATTTCATGTGAGCTATTGTCATCACTTTCCGTCTGCCATCGTTTGAAGACACAAAATCAAGAAAGGCATCAATATTGCACAATGTTTAAGAGAGATATCAATATCATATTATTCAGTCCTCGAAATGAACATTTATATTGACTGGTCCGAATCAAATTCTTGAATTAATTTTTATATGCATGAAGTTCTAAATAAAAACTGAAAATTTACTGATCCGACCAAAGTTTTATTGGTCTTGGGCCGGAGGAATGGTGCTCATCGTGAAGATTATATATTTGTATATTAAGAATAAGAGATTGATTGATTGTTTGGTGTTTAATGCCAACTTTAGCTGTATTTCAGCTATATCGTGGCATGAACAAATTGTATATACATGTAATAGCACCTATGTATTTTAAGAGATTTTAAGTTAGCTACATGTAATACTGGGTCTGTATAGTTTGGTTTATTATCTTGATTGATTTCACATCACATGTCTTCAAGACTTCAATCAATATTAAAGAACAATACATGTGTGAAACAGATGGTTTATCTTGACAATTTCAAAGGAGTGAAATATTTTTACACAGATCGATTTTAAGTAAAGCTTAGATTAAGAAAATGAGTTCAGCTTACGTGGAAAGATTTTTTTTTCTTTAAATGTAATAGATACATGTCATTTGATTTGATATCTTACCATGTTGATTTTAAGTGTATGTGGCAAATGAGAAGATGAAAATATGACATTTCACACATATTGAAGATATATACCATATATATTTCATATAGTTGTGACAGTGATTTTATTTCATTGTTTAAAGGGTTTCTGATACCTAGTATTCCAGCAGATTTTTTCCATTAGCTAAACTTGATTGGAGTAAAACATGTGCAGAAGGAAACCCTTGTCGACTTGATGTATCCTGCTACACCTGCATAACCCTTTATTTCCCATTGAATTTCTTTGATAAACTCCTGGGTATGCTAACAGATGTATCATAGCTCTTACTGTTTCGAAGATGTAAGAGGGTCAAAATGGGGCCAAAACCCAAAATTGTATCTTAAGTCAGATTTGATAATGGTCATAAAACGTACTATTTTCGTACTTGTACTCCTATATTGATGTACTCCTGTTATAATAAAACGTTTGAGTACTATTTTCGTACTTGTACTCCTATATTGATGTACTCCTGTTATAATAAAACGTTTGAGTATTATTTTCGTACTTGTACTCCTATATTGATGTACTCCTGTTATAATAAAACGTTTGAGTACTATTTTTGTACTTGTACTCCTATATTGATGTACTCCTATTATAATAAAACGTTTGAGTACTATTTTCGTACTTGTACTCCTATATAAAAAATATTGATGTACTCCTGTTATAATAAAACGTTTGAGTACTATTTTCGTACTTGTACTCCTATATTGATGTACTCCTATTATAATAAAACGTTTGAGTACTATTTTCGTACTTGTACTCCTATATTGATGTACTCCTGTTATAATAAAACGTTTGAGTACTATTTTCGTACTTGTACTCCTATATTGATGTACTTCTATTATAATAAAACGTTTGAGTACTATTTTTGTACTTGTACTCCTATATTGATGTACTCCTATTAAAGCGTTTGAGTACTATTTTCGTACTTGTACTCCTATATTGATATTATAATAAAACATTTGAGTACTATTTTCATACTTGTACTCCTATATTGATGTACTCCTATTATAATAAAATGTTTGAGTACTATTTTCGTACTTGTACTCCTATATTGATGTACTCCTGTTATAATAAAACGTTTGAGTACTATTTTCGTACTTGTACTCCTATATTGATGTACTCCTGTTATAATAAAACGTTTGAGTACTACATGTATTTTCGTACTTGTACTCCTATATTGATGTACTCCTATTAAAACGTTTGAGTACTATTTTTGTACTTATACTCCTATATTGATGTACTCCTATTATAATAAAACGTTTGAGTACTATTTTCGTACTTGTACTCCTATATTGATGTACTCCTGTTATAATAAAACGTTTGAGTACTATTTTCGTACTTATACTCCTATATTCATGTACTCCTATTATAATAAAACGTTTGAGTACTATTTTCGTACTTGTACTCCTATATTGATGTACTCCTGTTATAATAAAACGTTTGAGTACTATTTTCGTACTTGTACTCCTATATTGATGTACTCCTATTATAATAAAACGTTTGAGTACTATTTTCGTACTTGTACTCCTATATTGATGTACTCCTATTATAATAAAACATTTGATTACTATTTTTGTACTTGTATTCCTATATTGATGTACTCCTATTATAATAAAACGTTTGAGTACTATTTTCGTACTTGTACTTCTATATTGATGTACTCCTATTATAATAAAACGTTTGAGTACTATTTTTGTACTTGTATTCCTATATTGATGTACTCCTATTATAATAAAACGTTTGAGTACTATTTTCGTACTTGTACTCCTATATTGATGTACTCCTGTTATAATAAAACGTTTGAGTACTATTTTCGTTCTTGTACTCCTATATTGATGTACTCCTGTTATAATAAAACGTTTGAGTACTATTTTCGTACTTGTACTCCTATATTGATGTACTCCTATTAAAACGTTTGAGTACTATTTTCGTACTTGTACTCCTATATTGATGTACTCCTATTATAATAAAGCGTTTGAGTACTATTTTCGTTCTTGTACTCCTATGTTGATGTACTCCTGTTATAATAAAACGTTTGAGTACTATTTTCGTACTTGTACTCCTATATTGATGTACTCCTGTTATAATAAAATGTTTGAGTACTATTTTTGTACTTATACTCCTATATTGATATACTCCTGTTATAATAAAACGTTTGAGTACTATTTTTGTACTTGTACTCCTATATTGATGTACTCCTATTAAAACGTTTGAGTATTATTTTCGTACTTGTACTCCTATATTGATGTACTCCTGTTATAATAAAACGTTTGAGTACTATTTTCGTACTTGTACTCCTATATTGATGTACTCCTATTATAATAAAACGTTTGAGTACTATTTTCGTACTCCTATATTGATGTACTCCTATTAAAACGTTTGAGTATTATTTTCGTACTTGTACTCCTATATTGATGTACTCCTCTTATAATAAAACGTTTGAGTACTATTTTCGTACTTGTACTCCTATATTGATGTACTCCTATTATAATAAAACGTTTGAGTACTATTTTCGTACTTGTACTCCTATATTGATATACTCCTATTAAAACGTTTGAGTACTATTTTCGTACTTGTACTCCTATATTGATGTACTCCTATTATAATAAAGCATTTGAGTACTATTTTCGTTCTTGTACTCCTATGTTGATGTACTCCTGTTATAATAAAATGTTTGAGTACTATTTTCGTACTTGTACTCCTATATTGATGTACTCCTGTTATAATAAAACGTTTGAGTACTATTTTTGTACTTGTACTCCTATATTGATGTACTCCTGTTATAATAAAACGTTTGAGTACTATTTTCGTACTTGTACTCCTATATTGATGTACTCCTATTATAATAAAATGTTTGAGTACTATTTTCGTACTTGTACTCCTATATTGATGTACTCCTGTTATAATAAAACGTTTGAGTACTATTTTCGTACTTGTACTCCTATATTGATGTACTCCTGTTATAATAAAACGTTAGTACTATTTTCGTACTTGTACTCCTATATTGATGTACTCCTGTTATAATGAAACGTTTGAGTACTATTTTCGTACTTGTACTCCTATATTGATGTACTCCTGTTATAATAAAACGTTTGAGTACTATTTTCGTACTTGTATTCCTATATTGATGTACTCCTATTATAATAAAACGTTTGAGTATTATTTTCGTATTTGTACTCCTATATTGATGTACTCCTGTTATAATAAAATGTTTGAGTACTATTTTCGTACTTGTACTCCTATATTGATGTACTCCTATTATAATAAAACGTTTGAGTACTATTTTCGTACTTGAACTCCTATATCGATGTACTCCTATTATAATAAAACGTTTGAGTACTATTTTTGTACTTGTACTCCTATATTGATGTACTCCTATTAAAACGTTTGAGTACTATTTTCGTACTTATACTCCTATATTCATGTACTCCTATTATAATAAAACATTTGAGTACTATTTTCATACTTGTACTCCTATATTGATGTACTCCTATTATAATAAAATGTTTGAGTACTATTTTCGTACTTGTACTCCTATATTGATGTACTCCTGTTATAATAAAACGTTTGAGTACTATTTTCGTACTTGTACTCCTATATTGATGTACTCCTGTTATAATAAAACGCTTGAGTACTACATGTATTTTCGTACTTGTACTCCTATATTGATGTACTCCTATTAAAACGTTTGAGTACTATTTTCGCACTTGTACTCCTATATTGATGTACTCCTATTAAAACGTTTGAGTACTATTTTCGTACTTATACTCCTATATTCATGTACTCCTATTATAATAAAACGTTTGAGTACTATTTTCATACTTGTACCCCTATATTGATGTACTCCTATTATAATAAAACGTTTGAGTACTATTTTCGTACTTGTACTCCTATATTGATGTACTCCTGTTATAATAAAACGTTTTGAGTACTATTTTCGTACTTGTACTCCTATATTGATGTACTCCTATTATAATAAAACGTTTGAGTACTATTTTCGTACTTGTACTCCTATATTGATGTACTCCTATTATAATAAAACATTTGATTACTATTTTTGTACTTGTATTCCTATATTGATGTACTCCTATTATAATAAAACGTTTGAGTACTATTTTCGTACTTGTACTTCTATATTGATGTACTCCTATTATAATAAAACGTTTGAGTACTATTTTCGTACTTGTACTCCTATATTGATGTACTCCTGTTATAATAAAACGTTTGAGTACTATTTTCGTACTTGTACTCCTATATTGATGTACTCCTGTTATAATAAAACGTTTGAGTACTACATGTATTTTCGTACTTGTACTCCTATATTGATGTACTCCTATTAAAACGTTTGAGTACTATTTTCGTACTTGTACTCCTATATTGATGTACTCCTATTAAAACGTTTGAGTACTATTTTCGTACTTATACTCCTATATTCATGTACTCCTATTATAATAAAACGTTTGAGTACTATTTTCATACTTGTACTCCTATATTGATGTACTCCTATTATAATAAAACGTTTGAGTACTATTTTCGTACTTCTACTCCTATATTGATGTACTCCTGTTATAATAAAACGTTTTGAGTACTATTTTCGTACTTGTACTCCTATATTGATGTACTCCTATTATAATAAAACGTTTGAGTACTATTTTCGTACTTGTACTCCTATATTGATGTACTCCTATTATAATAAAACATTTGATTACTATTTTTGTACTTGTATTCCTATATTGATGTACTCCTATTATAATAAAACGTTTGAGTACTATTTTCGTACTTGTACTTCTATATTGATGTACTCCTATTATAATAAAACGTTTGAGTACTATTTTCGTACTTGTACTCCTATATTGATGTACTCCTGTTATAATTAAACATTTGAGTACTATTTTCGTACTTGTACTCCTATATTGATGTACTCCTATTATAATAAAACGTTTGAGTCCTATTTTCGTACTTGTACTCCTATATTGATGTACTCCTGTTATAATAAAACATTTGAGTACTATTTTTGTACTTGTACTCCTATATTGATGTACTCCTATTATAATAAAACGTTTGAGTCCTATTTTTGTACTTGTACTCCTATATTGATGTACTCCTGTTATAATAAAACGTTTGAGTACTATTTTTGTACTTGTACCCCTATATTGATGTACTCCTATTATAATAAAATGTTTGAGTACTATTTTCGTTCTTGTACTCCTATATTGATGTACTCCTGTTATAATAAAACGTTTGAGTACTATTTTCGTACTTGTACTCCTATATTGATATACTCCTATTAAAACGTTTGAGTACTATTTTCGTACTTGTACTCCTATATTGATGTACTCCTATTATAATAAAACGTTTGAGTACTATTTTCGTACTTGTACTCCTATATTGATGTACTCCTGTTATAATAAAACATTTGAGTACTATTTTCGTACTTGTACTCCTATATTGATGTACTCCTATTATAATAAAACGTTTGAGTACTATTTTCGTACTTGTACTCCTATATTGATGTACTCCTGTTATAATAAAACATTTGAGTACTATTTTTGTACTTGTACTCCTATATTGATGTACTCCTATTATAATAAAACGTTTGAGTACTATTTTCGTTCTTGTACTCCTATATTGATGTACTCCTGTTATAATAAAACGTTTGAGTACTATTTTCGTACTTGTACTCCTATATTGATGTACTCCTATTAAAACGTTTGAGTACTATTTTCGTACTTGTACTCCTATATTGATGTACTCCTATTATAATAAAGCGTTTGAGTACTATTTTCGTTCTTGTACTCCTATGTTGATGTACTCCTGTTATAATAAAATGTTTGAGTACTATTTTCATACTTGTACTCCTATATTGATGTACTCCTGTTATAATAAAACGTTTGAGTACTATTTTTGTACTTGTACTCCTATATTGATGTACTCCTATTAAAACGTTTGAGTATTATTTTCGTACTTGTACTCCTATATTGATGTACTCCTGTTATAATAAAACGTTTGAGTACTATTTTCGTACTTGTACTCCTATATTGATGTACTCCTATTATAATAAAACGTTTGAGTACTATTTTCGTACTCCTATATTGATGTACTCCTGTTATAATAAAATGTTTGAGTACTATTTTCGTACTTGTACTCCTATATTGATGTACTCCTATTATAATAAAACGTTTGAGTACTATTTTCGTACTTGTACTCCTATATTGATATACTCCTATTAAAACGTTTGAGTACTATTTTCGTACTTGTACTCCTATATTGATGTACTCCTATTATAATAAAGCATTTGAGTACTATTTTCGTTCTTGTACTCCTATGTTGATGTACTCCTGTTATAATAAAATGTTTGAGTACTATTTTCGTACTTGTACTCCTATATTGATGTACTCCTGTTATAATAAAACGTTTGAGTACTATTTTTGTACTTGTACTCCTATATTGATGTACTCCTGTTATAATAAAACGTTTGAGTACTATTTTCGTACTTGTACTCCTATATTGATGTACTCCTATTATAATAAAATGTTTGAGTACTATTTTCGTACTTGTACTCCTATATTGATGTACTCCTGTTATAATAAAACGTTTGAGTACTATTTTCGTACTTGTACTCCTATATTGATGTACTCCTATTAAAACGTTTGAGTACTATTTTCGTACTTGTACTCCTATATTGATGTACTCCTATTATAATAAAGCGTTTGAGTACTATTTTCGTTCTTGTACTCCTATGTTGATGTACTCCTGTTATAATAAAATGTTTGAGTACTATTTTCATACTTGTACTCCTATATTGATGTACTCCTGTTATAATAAAACGTTTGAGTACTATTTTTGTACTTGTACTCCTATATTGATGTACTCCTATTAAAACGTTTGAGTATTATTTTCGTACTTGTACTCCTATATTGATGTACTCCTGTTATAATAAAACGTTTGAGTACTATTTTCGTACTTGTACTCCTATATTGATGTACTCCTATTATAATAAAACGTTTGAGTACTATTTTCGTACTCCTATATTGATGTACTCCTGTTATAATAAAATGTTTGAGTACTATTTTCGTACTTGTACTCCTATATTGATGTACTCCTATTATAATAAAACGTTTGAGTACTATTTTCGTACTTGTACTCCTATATTGATATACTCCTATTAAAACGTTTGAGTACTATTTTCGTACTTGTACTCCTATATTGATGTACTCCTATTATAATAAAGCATTTGAGTACTATTTTCGTTCTTGTACTCCTATGTTGATGTACTCCTGTTATAATAAAATGTTTGAGTACTATTTTCGTACTTGTACTCCTATATTGATGTACTCCTGTTATAATAAAACGTTTGAGTACTATTTTTGTACTTGTACTCCTATATTGATGTACTCCTGTTATAATAAAACGTTTGAGTACTATTTTCGTACTTGTACTCCTATATTGATGTACTCCTATTATAATAAAATGTTTGAGTACTATTTTCGTACTTGTACTCCTATATTGATGTACTCCTGTTATAATAAAACGTTTGAGTACTATTTTCGTACTTGTACTCCTATATTGATGTACTCCTGTTATAATAAAACGTTAGTACTATTTTCGTACTTGTACTCCTATATTGATGTACTCCTGTTATAATGAAACGTTTGAGTACTATTTTCGTACTTGTACTCCTATATTGATGTACTCCTGTTATAATAAAACGTTTGAGTACTATTTTCGTACTTGTATTCCTATATTGATGTACTCCTATTATAATAAAACGTTTGAGTATTATTTTCGTACTTGTACTCCTATATTGATGTACTCCTGTTATAATAAAATGTTTGAGTACTATTTTCGTACTTGTACTCCTATATTGATGTACTCCTATTATAATAAAACGTTTGAGTACTATTTTCGTACTTGAACTCCTATATCGATGTACTCCTATTATAATAAAACGTTTGAGTACTATTTTTGTACTTGTACTCCTATATTGATGTACTCCTATTAAAACGTTTGAGTACTATTTTCGTACTTGTACTCCTATATTGATATTATAATAAAACATTTGAGTACTATTTTCATACTTGTACTCCTATATTGATGTACTCCTATTATAATAAAACGTTTGAGTACTATTTTCGTACTTGTACTTCTATATTGATGTACTCCTATTATAATAAAACGTTTGAGTACTATTTTCGTACTTGTACTCCTATATTGATATACTCCTATTAAAACGTTTGAGTACTATTTTCGTACTTGTACTCCTATATTGATGTACTCCTATTATAATAAAGCATTTGAGTACTATTTTCGTTCTTGTACTCCTATGTTGATGTACTCCTGTTATAATAAAATGTTTGAGTACTATTTTCGTACTTGTACTCCTATATTGATGCACTCCTGTTATAATAAAACGTTTGAGTACTATTTTTGTACTTGTACTCCTATATTGATGTACTCCTGTTATAATAAAATGTTTGAGTACTATTTTCGTACTTGTACTCCTATATTGATGTACTCCTATTATAATAAAATGTTTGAGTACTATTTTCGTACTTGTACTCCTATATTGATGTACTCCTGTTATAATAAAATGTTTGAGTACTATTTTCGTACTTGTACTCCTATATTGATGTACTCCTGTTATAATAAAACGTTAGTACTATTTTCGTACTTGTACTCCTATATTGATGTACTCCTGTTATAATGAAACGTTTGAGTACTATTTTCGTACTTGTACTCCTATATTGATGTACTCCTGTTATAATAAAACGTTTGAGTACTATTTTCGTACTTGTATTCCTATATTGATGTACTCCTATTATAATAAAACGTTTGAGTATTATTTTCGTACTTGTACTCCTATATTGATGTACTCCTGTTATAATAAAATGTTTGAGTACTATTTTCGTACTTGTACTCCTATATTGATGTACTCCTATTATAATAAAACGTTTGAGTACTATTTTCGTACTTGTACTCCTATATTGATATACTCCTATTAAAACATTTGAGTACTATTTTCGTACTTGTACTCCTATATTGATGTACTCCTATTATAATAAAGCATTTGAGTACTATTTTCGTTCTTGTACTCCTATGTTGATGTACTCCTGTTATAATAAAATGTTTGAGTACTATTTTCGTACTTGTACTCCTATATTGATGTACTCCTGTTATAATAAAACGTTTGAGTACTATTTTTGTACTTGTACTCCTATATTGATGTACTCCTGTTATAATAAAACGTTTGAGTACTATTTTCGTACTTGTACTCCTATATTGATGTACTCCTATTATAATAAAATGTTTGAGTACTATTTTCGTACTTGTACTCCTATATTGATGTACTCCTGTTATAATAAAATGTTTGAGTACTATTTTCGTACTTGTACTCCTATATTGATGTACTCCTGTTATAATAAAACGTTAGTACTATTTTCGTACTTGTACTCCTATATTGATGTACTCCTGTTATAATGAAACGTTTGAGTACTATTTTCGTACTTGTACTCCTATATTGATGTACTCCTGTTATAATAAAACGTTTGAGTACTATTTTCGTACTTGTATTCCTATATTGATGTACTCCTATTATAATAAAACGTTTGAGTATTATTTTCGTACTTGTACTCCTATATTGATGTACTCCTGTTATAATAAAATGTTTGAGTACTATTTTCGTACTTGTACTCCTATATTGATGTACTCCTATTATAATAAAACGTTTGAGTACTATTTTCGTACTTGAACTCCTATATCGATGTACTCCTATTATAATAAAACGTTTGAGTACTATTTTTGTACTTGTACTCCTATATTGATGTACTCCTATTAAAACGTTTGAGTACTATTTTCGTACTTGTACTCCTATATTGATATTATAATAAAACATTTGAGTACTATTTTCATACTTGTACTCCTATATTGATGTACTCCTATTATAATAAAACGTTTGAGTACTATTTTCGTACTTGTACTCCTATATTGATGTACTCCTGTTATAATAAAACATTTGAGTACTATTTTCGTACTTGTACTCCTATATTGATGTACTCCTATTATAATAAAACGTTTGAGTACTATTTTCGTACTTGTACTCCTATATTGATGTACTCCTGTTATAATAAAACATTTGAGTACTATTTTCGTACTTGTACTCCTATATTGATGTACTCCTATTATAATAAAACGTTTGAGTACTATTTTCGTACTTGTACTCCTATATTGATGTACTCCTGTTATAATAAAACATTTGAGTACTATTTTTGTACTTGTACCCCTATATTGATGTACTCCTATTATAATAAAACGTTTGAGTACTATTTTCGTTCTTGTACTCATATATTGATGTACTCCTGTTATAATAAAACGTTTGAGTACTATTTTCGTACTTGTACTCCTATATTGATATACTCCTATTAAAACGTTTGAGTACTATTTTCGTACTTGTACTCCTATATTGATGTACTCCTATTATAATAAAACGTTTGAGTACTATTTTCGTACTTGTACTCCTATATTGAAGTACTCCTATTATAATAAAACGTTTGAGTACTATTTTCGTACTTGTACTCCTATATTGATGTACTCCTATTATAATAAAACGTTTGAGTACTATTTTCGTACTTGTACTCCTATATTGATGTACTCCTGTTATAATAAAACATTTGAGTACTATTTTTGTACTTGTACTCCTATATTGATGTACTCCTGTTATAATAAAACGTTTGAGTACTATTTTCGTACTTGTACTCCTATATTGATGTACTCCTATTAAAACGTTTGAGTACTATTTTCGTACTTGTACTCCTATATTGATGTACTCCTATTATAATAAAGCGTTTGAGTACTATTTTCGTTCTTGTACTCCTATGTTGATGTACTCCTGTTATAATAAAACGTTTGAGTACTATTTTCATACTTGTACTCCTATATTGATGTACTCCTGTTATATTAAAACGTTTGAGTACTATTTTTGTACTTGTACTCCTATATTGATATACTCCTGTTATAATAAAACGTTTGAGTACTATTTTTGTACTTGTACTCCTATATTGATGTACTCCTATTAAAACGTTTGAGTATTATTTTCGTACTTGTACTCCTATATTGATGTACTCCTGTTATAATAAAACGTTTGAGTACTATTTTCGAACTTGTACTCCTATATTGATGTACTCCTATTATAATAAAACGTTTGAGTACTATTTTCGTACTCCTATATTGATGTACTCCTGTTATAATAAAATGTTTGAGTACTATTTTCGTACTTGTACTCCTATATTGATGTACTCCTATTATAATAAAACGTTTGAGTACTATTTTCGTACTTGTACTCCTATATTGATATACTCCTATTAAAACGTTTGAGTACTATTTTCGTACTTGTACTCCTATATTGATGTACTCCTATTATAATAAAGCATTTGAGTACTATTTTCGTTCTTGTACTCCTATGTTGATGTACTCCTGTTATAATAAAACGTTTGAGTACTATTTTCGTACTTGTACTCCTATATTGATGTACTCCGTTATAATAAAACGTTTGAGTACTATTTTTGTACTTGTACTCCTATATTGATGTACTCCTGTTATAATAAAACGTTTGAGTACTATTTTCGTACTTGTACTCCTATATTGATGTACTCCTATTATAATAAAATGTTTGAGTACTATTTTCGTACTTGTACTCCTATATTGATGTACTCCTGTTATAATAAAACGTTTGAGTACTATTTTCGTACTTGTACTCCTATATTGATGTACTCCTGTTATAATAAAACGTTAGTACTATTTTCGTACTTGTACTCCTATATTGATGTACTCCTGTTATAATGAAACGTTTGAGTACTATTTTCGTACTTGTACTCCTATATTGATGTACTCCTGTTATAATAAAACGTTTGAGTACTATTTTCGTACTTGTATTCCTATATTGATGTACTCCTATTATAATAAAACGTTTGAGTATTATTTTCGTACTTGTACTCCTATATTGATGTACTCCTGTTATAATAAAATGTTTGAGTACTATTTTCGTACTTGTACTCCTATATTGATGTACTCCTATTATAATAAAACGTTTGAGTACTATTTTCGTACTTGAACTCCTATATCGATGTACTCCTATTATAATAAAACGTTTGAGTACTATTTTTGTACTTGTACTCCTATATTGATGTACTCCTATTAAAACGTTTGAGTACTATTTTCGTACTTGTACTCCTATATTGATATTATAATAAAACATTTGAGTACTATTTTCATACTTGTACTCCTATATTGATGTACTCCTATTATAATAAAACGTTTGAGTACTATTTTCGTACTTGTACTTCTATATTGATGTACTCCTATTATAATAAAACGTTTGAGTACTATTTTCGTACTTGTACTCCTATATTGATGTACTCCTGTTATAATAAAACATTTGAGTACTATTTTCGTACTTGTACTCCTATATTGATGTACTCCTATTATAATAAAACGTTTGAGTACTATTTTCGTACTTGTACTCCTATATTGATGTACTCCTGTTATAATAAAACATTTGAGTACTATTTTTGTACTTGTACCCCTATATTGATGTACTCCTATTATAATAAAACGTTTGAGTACTATTTTCGTTCTTGTACTCCTATATTGATGTACTCCTGTTATAATAAAACGTTTGAGTACTATTTTCGTACTTGTACTCCTATATTGATATACTCCTATTAAAACGTTTGAGTACTATTTTCGTACTTGTACTCCTATATTGATGTACTCCTATTATAATAAAACGTTTGAGTACTATTTTCGTTCTTGTACTCATATATTGATGTACTCCTGTTATAATAAAACGTTTGAGTACTATTTTCGTACTTGTACTCCTATATTGATATACTCCTATTAAAACGTTTGAGTACTATTTTCGTACTTGTACTCCTATATTGATGTACTCCTATTATAATAAAACGTTTGAGTACTATTTTCGTACTTGTACTCCTATATTGAAGTACTCCTATTATAATAAAACGTTTGAGTACTATTTTCGTACTTGTACTCCTATATTGATGTACTCCTATTATAATAAAACGTTTGAGTACTATTTTCGTACTTGTACTCCTATATTGATGTACTCCTGTTATAATAAAACATTTGAGTACTATTTTTGTACTTGTACCCCTATATTGATGTACTCCTATTATAATAAAACGTTTGAGTACTATTTTCGTTCTTGTACTCCTATATTGATGTACTCCTGTTATAATAAAACGTTTGAGTACTATTTTCGTACTTGTACTCCTATATTGATGTACTCCTATTAAAACGTTTGAGTACTATTTTCGTACTTGTACTCCTATATTGATGTACTCCTATTATAATAAAGCGTTTGAGTACTATTTTCGTTCTTGTACTCCTATGTTGATGTACTCCTGTTATAATAAAACGTTTGAGTACTATTTTCATACTTGTACTCCTATATTGATGTACTCCTGTTATATTAAAACGTTTGAGTACTATTTTTGTACTTGTACTCCTATATTGATATACTCCTGTTATAATAAAACGTTTGAGTACTATTTTTGTACTTGTACTCCTATATTGATGTACTCCTATTAAAACGTTTGAGTATTATTTTCGTACTTGTACTGCTATATTGATGTACTCCTGTTATAATAAAACGTTTGAGTACTATTTTCGAACTTGTACTCCTATATTGATGTACTCCTATTATAATAAAACGTTTGAGTACTATTTTCGTACTCCTATATTGATGTACTCCTGTTATAATAAAATGTTTGAGTACTATTTTCGTACTTGTACTCCTATATTGATGTACTCCTATTATAATAAAACGTTTGAGTACTATTTTCGTACTTGTACTCCTATATTGATATACTCCTATTAAAACGTTTGAGTACTATTTTCGTACTTGTACTCCTATATTGATGTACTCCTATTATAATAAAGCATTTGAGTACTATTTTCGTTCTTGTACTCCTATGTTGATGTACTCCTGTTATAATAAAACGTTTGAGTACTATTTTCGTACTTGTACTCCTATATTGATGTACTCCGTTATAATAAAACGTTTGAGTACTATTTTTGTACTTGTACTCCTATATTGATGTACTCCTGTTATAATAAAACGTTTGAGTACTATTTTCGTACTTGTACTCCTATATTGATGTACTCCTATTATAATAAAATGTTTGAGTACTATTTTCGTACTTGTACTCCTATATTGATGTACTCCTGTTATAATAAAACGTTTGAGTACTATTTTCGTACTTGTACTCCTATATTGATGTACTCCTGTTATAATAAAACGTTAGTACTATTTTCGTACTTGTACTCCTATATTGATGTACTCCTGTTATAATGAAACGTTTGAGAACTATTTTCGTACTTGTACTCCTATATTGATGTACTCCTGTTATAATAAAACGTTTGAGTACTATTTTCGTACTTGTATTCCTATATTGATGTACTCCTATTATAATAAAACGTTTGAGTATTATTTTCGTACTTGTACTCCTATATTGATGTACTCCTGTTATAATAAAATGTTTGAGTACTATTTTCGTACTTGTACTCCTATATTGATGTACTCCTATTATAATAAAACGTTTGAGTACTATTTTCGTACTTGAACTCCTATATCGATGTACTCCTATTATAATAAAACGTTTGAGTACTATTTTTGTACTTGTACTCCTATATTGATGTACTCCTATTAAAACGTTTGAGTACTATTTTCGTACTTGTACTCCTATATTGATGTACTCCTATTATAATAAAACGTTTGAGTACTATTTTCGTACTTGAACTCCTATATCGATGTACTCCTATTATAATAAAATGTTTGAGTACTATTTTTGTACTTGTACTCCTATATTGATGTACTCCTATTAAAACGTTTGAGTACTATTTTCGTACTTGTACTCCTATATTGATATTATAATAAAACATTTGAGTACTATTTTCATACTTGTACTCCTATATTGATGTACTCCTATTATAATAAAACGTTTGAGTACTATTTTCGTACTTGTACTTCTATATTGATGTACTCCTATTATAATAAAACGTTTCAGTACTATTTTTGTACTTGTACTCCTATATTGATGTACTCCTGTTATAATAAAACATTTGAGTACTATTTTCGTACTTGTACTCCTATATTGATGTACTCCTATTATAATAAAACGTTTGAGTACTATTTTCGTACTTGTACTCCTATATTGATGTACTCCTGTTATAATAAAACATTTGAGTACTATTTTTGTACTTGTACCCCTATATTGATGTACTCCTATTATAATAAAACGTTTGAGTACTATTTTCGTTCTTGTACTCCTATATTGATGTACTCCTGTTATAATAAAACGTTTGAGTACTATTTTCGTACTTGTACTCCTATATTGATATACTCCTATTAAAACGTTTGAGTACTATTTTCGTACTTGTACTCCTATATTGATGTACTCCTATTATAATAAAACGTTTGAGTACTATTTTCGTACTTGTACTCCTATATTGAAGTACTCCTATTATAATAAAACATTTGAGTACTATTTTCGTACTTGTACTCCTATATTGATGTACTCCTATTATAATAAAACGTTTGAGTACTATTTTCGTACTTGTACTCCTATATTGATGTACTCCTGTTATAATAAAACATTTGAGTACTATTTTTGTACTTGTACCCCTATATTGATGTACTCCTATTATAATAAAACGTTTGAGTACTATTTTCGTTCTTGTACTCCTATATTGATGTACTCCTGTTATAATAAAACGTTTGAGTACTATTTTCGTACTTGTACTCCTATATTGATGTACTCCTATTATAATAAAGCGTTTGAGTACTATTTTCGTTCTTGTACTCCTATGTTGATGTACTCCTGTTATAATAAAACGTTTGAGTACTATTTTCATACTTGTACTCCTATATTGATGTACTCCTGTTATAATAAAACGTTTGAGTACTATTTTTGTACTTGTACTCCTATATTGATATACTCCTGTTATAATAAAACGTTTGAGTACTATTTTTGTACTTGTACTCCTATATTGATGTACTCCTATTAAAACGTTTGAGTATTATTTTCGTACTTGTACCCCTATATTGATGTACTCCTGTTATAATAAAACGTTTGAGTACTATTTTCGTACTTGTACTCCTATATTGATGTACTCCTATTATTATAAAACGTTTGAGTACTATTTTCGTACTCCTATATTGATGTACTCCTGTTATAATAAAATGTTTGAGTACTATTTTCGTACTTGTACTCCTATATTGATGTACTCCTATTATAATAAAACGTTTGAGTACTATTTTCGTACTTGTACTCCTATATTGATATACTCCTATTAAAACGTTTGAGTACTATTTTCGTACTTGTACTCCTATATTGATGTACTCCTATTATAATAAAGCATTTGAGTACTATTTTCGTTCTTGTACTCCTATGTTGATGTACTCCTGTTATAATAAAATGTTTGAGTACTATTTTCGTACTTGTACTCCTATATTGATGTACTCCTGTTATAATAAAACGTTTGAGTACTATTTTTGTACTTGTACTCCTATATTGATGTACTCCTGTTATAATAAAACGTTTGAGTACTATTTTCGTACTTGTACTCCTATATTGATGTACTCCTATTATAATAAAATGTTTGAGTACTATTTTCGTACTTGTACTCCTATATTGATGTACTCCTGTTATAATAAAACGTTTGAGTACTATTTTCGTACTTGTACTCCTATATTGATGTACTCCTGTTATAATAAAACGTTAGTACTATTTTCGTACTTGTACTCCTATATTGATGTACTCCTGTTATAATGAAACGTTTGAGTACTATTTTCGTACTTGTACTCCTATATTGATGTACTCCTGTAATAATAAAACGTTTGAGTACTATTTTCGTACTTGTATTCCTATATTGATGTACTCCTATTATAATAAAACGTTTGAGTACTATTTTCGTACTTGTACTTCTATATTGATGTACTCCTATTATAATAAAATGTTTGAGCACTATTTTCGTACTTGTACTCCTATATTGATGTACTCCTGTTATAATAAAACATTTGAGTACTATTTTTGTACTTGTACCCCTATATTGATGTACTCCTATTATAATAAAACGTTTGAGTACTATTTTCGTTCTTGTACTCCTATATTGATGTACTCCTGTTATAATAAAACGTTTGAGTACTATTTTCGTACTTGTACTCCTATATTGATGTACTCCTATTAAAACGTTTGAGTACTATTTTCGTACTTGTACTCCTATATTGATGTACTCCTATTATAATAAAGCGTTTGAGTACTATTTTCGTTCTTGTACTCCTATGTTGATGTACTCCTGTTATAATAAAACGTTTGAGTACTATTTTCATACTTGTACTCCTATATTGATGTACTCCTGTTATAATAAAACGTTTGAGTACTATTTTTGTACTTGTACTCCTATATTGATATACTCCTGTTATAATAAAACGTTTGAGTACTATTTTTGTACTTGTACTCCTATATTGATGTACTCCTATTAAAACGTTTGAGTATTATTTTCGTACTTGTACCCCTATATTGATGTACTCCTGTTATAATAAAATGTTTGAGTACTATTTTCGTACTTGTACTCCTATATTGATGTACTCCTATTATAATAAAACGTTTGAGTACTATTTTCGTACTCCTATATTGATGTACTCCTGTTATAATAAAATGTTTGAGTACTATTTTCGTACTTGTACTCCTATATTGATGTACTCCTATTATAATAAAGCGTTTGAGTACTATTTTCGTACTTGTACTCCTATATTGATATACTCCTATTAAAACGTTTGAGTACTATTTTCGTACTTGTACTCCTATATTGATGTACTCCTATTATAATAAAGCATTTGAGTACTATTTTCGTTCTTGTACTCCTATGTTGATGTACTCCTGTTATAATAAAATGTTTGAGTACTATTTTCGTACTTGTACTCCTATATTGATGTACTCCTGTTATAATAAAACGTTTGAGTACTATTTTTGTACTTGTACTCCTATATTGATGTACTCCTGTTATAATAAAACGTTTGAGTACTATTTTCGTACTTGTACTCCTATATTGATGTACTCCTATTATAATAAAATGTTTGAGTACTATTTTCGTACTTGTACTCCTATATTGATGTACTCCTGTTATAATAAAACGTTTGAGTACTATTTTCGTACTTGTACTCCTATATTGATGTACTCCTGTTATAATAAAACGTTAGTACTATTTTCGTACTTGTACTCCTATATTGATGTACTCCTGTTATAATGAAACGTTTGAGTACTATTTTCGTACTTGTACTCCTATATTGATGTACTCCTGTTATAATAAAACGTTTGAGTACTATTTTCGTACTTGTATTCCTATATTGATGTACTCCTATTATAATAAAACGTTTGAGTACTATTTTCGTACTTGAACTCCTATATCGATGTACTCCTATTATAATAAAACGTTTGAGTACTATTTTTGTACTTGTACCCCTATATTGATGTACTCCTATTATAATAAAACGTTTGAGTACTATTTTCGTTCTTGTACTCCTATATTGATGTACTCCTGTTATAATAAAACGTTTGAGTACTATTTTCGTACTTGTACTCCTATATTGATATACTCCTATTAAAACGTTTGAGTACTATTTTCGTACTTGTACTCCTATATTGATGTACTCCTATTATAATAAAACGTTTGAGTACTATTTTCGTACTTGTACTCCTATATTGAAGTACTCCTATTATAATAAAACGTTTGAGTACTATTTTCGTACTTGTACTCCTATATTGATGTACTCCTATTATAATAAAACGTTTGAGTACTATTTTCGTACTTGTACTCCTATATTGATGTACTCCTGTTATAATAAAACATATGAGTACTATTTTTGTACTTGTACCCCTATATTGATGTACTCCTATTATAATAAAACGTTTGAGTACTATTTTCGTTCTTCTACTCCTATATTGATGTACTCCTGTTATAATAAAACGTTTGAGTACTATTTTCGTACTTGTACTCCTATATTGATGTACTCCTATTAAAACGTTTGAGTACTATTTTCGTACTTGTACTCCTATATTGATGTACTCCTATTATAATAAAGCGTTTGAGTACTATTTTCGTTCTTGTACTCCTATGTTGATGTACTCCTGTTATAATAAAACGTTTGAGTACTATTTTCATACTTGTACTCCTATATTGATGTACTCCTGTTATATTAAAACGTTTGAGTACTATTTTTGTACTTGTACTCCTATATTGATATACTCCTGTTATAATAAAACGTTTGAGTACTATTTTTGTACTTGTACTCCTATATTGATGTACTCCTATTAAAACGTTTGAGTATTATTTTCATACTTGTACTCCTATATTGATGTACTCCTGTTATAATAAAACGTTTGAGTACTATTTTCGTACTTGTACTCCTATATTGATGTACTCCTATTATAATAAAACGTTTGAGTACTATTTTCGTACTCCTATATTGATGTACTCCTGTTATAATAAAATGTTTGAGTACTATTTTCGTACTTGTACTCCTATATTGATGTACTCCTATTATAATAAAACGTTTGAGTACTATTTTCGTACTTGTACTCCTATATTGATATACTCCTATTAAAACGTTTGAGTACTATTTTCGTACTTGTACTCCTATATTGATGTACTCCTATTATAATAAAGCATTTGAGTACTATTTTCGTTCTTGTACTCCTATGTTGATGTACTCCTGTTATAATAAAACGTTTGAGTACTATTTTCGTACTTGTACTCCTATATTGATGTACTCCTGTTATAATAAAACGTTTGAGTACTATTTTTGTACTTGTACTCCTATATTGATGTACTCCTGTTATAATAAAACGTTTGAGTACTATTTTCGTACTTGTACTCCTATATTGATGTACTCCTATTATAATAAAATGTTTGAGTACTATTTTCGTACTTGTACTCCTATATTGATGTACTCCTGTTATAATAAAACGTTTGAGTACTATTTTCGTACTTGTACTCCTATATTGATGTACTCCTGTTATAATAAAACGTTAGTACTATTTTCGTACTTGTACTCCTATATTGATGTACTGTTATAATGAAACGTTTGAGTACTATTTTCGTACTTGTACTCCTATATTGATGTACTCCTGTTATAATAAAACGTTTGAGTACTATTTTCGTACTTGTATTCCTATATTGATGTACTCCTATTATAATAAAACGTTTGAGTATTATTTTCGTACTTGTACTCCTATATTGATGTACTCCTGTTATAATAAAATGTTTGAGTAAAATTTTCGTACTTGTACTCCTATATTGATGTACTCCTATTATAATAAAACGTTTGAGTACTATTTTCGTACTTGAACTCCTATATCGATGTACTCCTATTATAATAAAATGTTTGAGTACTATTTTTGTACTTGTACTCCTATATTGATGTACTCCTATTAAAACGTTTGAGTACTATTTTCGTACTTGTACTCCTATATTGATATTATAATAAAACATTTGAGTACTATTTTCATACTTGTACTCCTATATTGATGTACTCCTATTATAATAAAACGTTTGAGTACTATTTTCGTACTTGTACTTCTATATTGATGTACTCCTATTATAATAAAACGTTTGAGTACTATTTTCGTACTTGTACTCCTATATTGATGTACTCCTATTATAATAAAACGTTTGAGTACTATTTTCGTACTTGTACTCCTATATTGATGTACTCCTGTTATAATAAAACATTTGAGTACTATTTTTGTACTTGTACCCCTATATTGATGTACTCCTATATTGATGTACTCCTGTTATAATAAAACGTTTGAGTACTATTTTCGTACTTGTACTCCTATATTGATATACTCCTATTAAAACGTTTGAGTACTATTTTCGTACTTGTACTCCTATATTGATGTACTCCTATTATAATAAAACGTTTGAGTACTATTTTCGTACTTGTACTCCTATATTGAAGTACTCCTATTATAATAAAACATTTGAGTACTATTTTCGTACTTGTACTCCTATATTGATGTACTCCTATTATAATAAAACGTTTGAGTACTATTTTCGTACTTGTACTCCTATATTGATGTACTCCTGTTATAATAAAACATTTGAGTACTATTTTTGTACTTGTACCCCTATATTGATGTACTCCTATTATAATAAAACGTTTGAGTACTATTTTCGTTCTTGTACTCCTATATTGATGTACTCCTGTTATAATAAAACGTTTGAGTACTATTTTCGTACTTGTACTCCTATATTGATGTACTCCTATTAAAACGTTTGAGTACTATTTTCGTACTTGTACTCCTATATTGATGTACTCCTATTATAATAAAGCGTTTGAGTACTATTTTCGTTCTTGTACTCCTATGTTGATGTACTCCTGTTATAATAAAACGTTTGAGTACTATTTTCATACTTGTACTCCTATATTGATGTACTCCTGTTATAATAAAACGTTTGAGTACTATTTTCGTACTTGTACTCCTATATTGATGTACTCCTGTTATAATAAAACATTTGAGTACTATTTTTGTACTTGTACCCCTATATTGATGTACTCCTATTATAATAAAACGTTTGAGTACTATTTTCGTTCTTGTACTCCTATATTGATGTACTCCTGTTATAATAAAACGTTTGAGTACTATTTTCGTACTTGTACTCCTATATTGATGTACTCCTATTAAAACGTTTGAGTACTATTTTCGTACTTGTACTCCTATATTGATGTACTCCTATTATAATAAAGCGTTTGAGTACTATTTTCGTTCTTGTACTCCTATGTTGATGTACTCCTGTTATAATAAAACGTTTGAGTACTATTTTCATACTTGTACTCCTATATTGATGTACTCCTGTTATAATAAAACGTTTGAGTACTATTTTTGTACTTGTACTCCTATATTGATATACTCCTGTTATAATAAAACGTTTGAGTACTATTTTTGTACTTGTACTCCTATATTGATGTACTCCTATTAAAACGTTTGAGTATTATTTTCGTACTTGTACCCCTATATTGATGTACTCCTGTTATAATAAAACGTTTGAGTACTATTTTCGTACTTGTACTCCTATATTGATGTACTCCTATTATAATAAAACGTTTGAGTACTATTTTCGTACTCCTATATTGATGTACTCCTGTTATAATAAAATGTTTGAGTACTATTTTCGTACTTGTACTCCTATATTGATGTACTCCTATTATAATAAAACGTTTGAGTACTATTTTCGTACTTGTACTCCTATATTGATATACTCCTATTAAAACGTTTGAGTACTATTTTCGTACTTGTACTCCTATATTGATGTACTCCTATTATAATAAAGCATTTGAGTACTATTTTCGTTCTTGTACTCCTATGTTGATGTACTCCTGTTATAATAAAATGTTTGAGTACTATTTTCGTACTTGTACTCCTATATTGATGTACTCCTGTTATAATAAAACGTTTGAGTACTATTTTTGTACTTGTACTCCTATATTGATGTACTCCTGTTATAATAAAACGTTTGAGTACTATTTTCGTACTTGTACTCCTATATTGATGTACTCCTGTTATAATAAAACGTTTGAGTACTATTTTCGTACTTGTACTCCTATATTGATGTACTCCTGTTATAATAAAACGTTAGTACTATTTTCGTACTTGTACTCCTATATTGATGTACTCCTGTTATAATGAAACGTTTGAGTACTATTTTCGTACTTGTACTCCTATATTGATGTACTCCTGTTATAATAAAACGTTTGAGTACTATTTTCGTACTTGTATTCCTATATTGATGTACTCCTATTATAATAAAACGTTTGAGTATTTTTTTTGTACTTGTACTCCTATATTGATGTACTCCTGTTATAATAAAACGTTTGAGTACTATTTTCGTACTTGAACTCCTATATCGATGTACTCCTATTATAATAAAACGTTTGAGTACTATTTTTGTACTTGTACTCCTATATTGATGTACTCCTATTATAATAAAACGTTTGAGTACTATTTTCGTACTTGTACTCCTATATTGATGTACTCCTGTTATAATAAAACATTTGAGTACTATTTTCGTACTTGTACTCCTATATTGATGTACTCCTGTTATAATGAAACATTTGAGTACTATTTTCGTACTTGTACTCCTATATTGATGTACTCCTGTTATAATAAAATGTTTGAGTACTATTTTTGTACTTGTACTCCTATATTGATGTACTCCTATTATAATAAAATGTTTGAGTATTATTTTCGTACTTGTACCCCTATATTGATGTACTCCTGTTATAATAAAACGTTTGAGTACTATTTTCGTACTTATACTCCTATATTCATGTACTCCTATTATAATAAAACGTTTGAGTACTATTTTCGTACTTATACTCCTATATTGATGTACTCTTATTATAATAAAACATTTGAGTACTATTTTCGTACTTGTACTCCTATATTGATGTACTCCTGTTATAATAAAACGTTTGAGTGCTATTTTCGTACTTGTACTCCTATATTGATGTACTCCTATTAAAACGTTTGAGTACTATTTTCGTACTTGTACTCCTATATTGATGTACTCCTATTATAATAAAGCGTTTGAGTACTATTTTCGTTCTTGTACTCCTATGTTGATGTACTCCTGTTATAATAAAACATTTGAGTACTATTTTCATACTTGTACTCCTATATTGATGTACTCCTGTTATAATAAAACGTTTGAGTACTATTTTTGTACTTGTACTCCTATATTGATATACTCCTGTTATAATAAAACGTTTGAGTACTATTTTTGTACTTGTACTCCTATATTGATGTACTCCTATTAAAACGTTTGAGTATTATTTTCGTACTTGTACCCCTATATTGATGTACTCCTGTTATAATAAAACGTTTGAGTACTATTTTCGTACTTGTACTCCTATATTGATGTACTCCTATTATAATAAAACGTTTGAGTACTATTTTCGTACTCCTATATTGATGTACTCCTGTTATAATAAAATGTTTGAGTACTATTTTCGTACTTGTACTCCTATATTGATGTACTCCTATTATAATAAAACGTTTGAGTACTATTTTCGTACTTGTACTCCTATATTGATATACTCCTATTAAAACGTTTGAGTACTATTTTCGTACTTGTACTCCTATATTGATGTACTCCTATTATAATAAAGCATTTGAGTACTATTTTCGTTCTTGTACTCCTATGTTGATGTACTCCTGTTATAATAAAATGTTTGAGTACTATTTTCGTACTTGTACTCCTATATTCATGTACTCCTATTATAATAAAACGTTTGAGTACTATTTTCGTACTTATACTCCTATATTGATGTACTCTTATTATAATAAAACATTTGAGTACTATTTTCGTACTTGTACTCCTATATTGATGTACTCCTATTATAATAAAACGTTTGAGTGCTATTTTCGTACTTGTACTCCTATATTGATGTACTCCTATTAAAACGTTTGAGTACTATTTTCGTACTTGTACTCCTATATTGATGTACTCCTATTATAATAAAGCGTTTGAGTACTATTTTCGTTCTTGTACTCCTATGTTGATGTACTCCTGTTATAATAAAACGTTTGAGTACTATTTTCATACTTGTACTCCTATATTGATGTACTCCTGTTATAATAAAACGTTTGAGTACTATTTTTGTACTTGTACTCCTATATTGATATACTCCTGTTATAATAAAACGTTTGAGTACTATTTTTGTACTTGTACTCCTATATTGATGTACTCCTATTAAAACGTTTGAGTATTATTTTCGTACTTGTACCCCTATATTGATGTACTCCTGTTATAATAAAACGTTTGAGTACTATTTTCGTACTTGTACTCCTATATTGATGTACTCCTATTATAATAAAACGTTTGAGTACTATTTTCGTACTCCTATATTGATGTACTCCTGTTATAATAAAATGTTTGAGTACTATTTTCGTACTTGTACTCCTATATTGATGTACTCCTATTATAATAAAACGTTTGAGTACTATTTTCGTACTTGTACTCCTATATTGATATACTCCTATTAAAACGTTTGAGTACTATTTTCGTACTTGTACTCCTATATTGATGTACTCCTATTATAATAAAGCATTTGAGTACTATTTTCGTTCTTGTACTCCTATGTTGATGTACTCCTGTTATAATAAAATGTTTGAGTACTATTTTCGTACTTGTACTCCTATATTGATGTACTCCTGTTATAATAAAACGTTTGAGTACTATTTTTGTACTTGTACTCCTATATTGATGTACTCCTGTTATAATAAAACGTTTGAGTACTATTTTCGTACTTGTACTCCTATATTGATGTACTCCTATTATAATAAAATGTTTGAGTACTATTTTCGTACTTGTACTCCTATATTGATGTACTCCTGTTATAATAAAACGTTTGAGTACTATTTTCGTACTTGTACTCCTATATTGATGTACTCCTGTTATAATAAAACGTTAGTACTATTTTCGTACTTGTACTCCTATATTGATGTACTCCTGTTATAATGAAACGTTTGAGTACTATTTTCGTACTTGTACTCCTATATTGATGTACTCCTGTTATAATAAAACGTTTGAGTACTATTTTCGTACTTATATTCCTATATTGATGTACTCCTATTATAATAAAACGTTTGAGTATTATTTTCGTACTTGTACTCCTATATTGATGTACTCCTGTTATAATAAAATGTTTGAGTACTATTTTCGTACTTGTACTCCTATATTGATGTACTCCTATTATAATAAAACGTTTGAGTACTATTTTCGTACTTGAACTCCTATATCGATGTACTCCTATTATAATAAAACGTTTGAGTACTATTTTTGTACTTGTACTCCTATATTGATGTACTCCTATTATAATAAAACGTTTGAGTACTATTTTCGTACTTGACCTCCTATATTGATGTACTCCTGTTATAATAAAACATTTGAGTACTATTTTCGTACTTGTACTCCTATATTGATGTACTCCTGTTATAATGAAACATTTGAGTACTATTTTCGTACTTGTACTCCTATATTGATGTACTCCTGTTATAATAAAATGTTTGAGTACTATTTTTGTACTTGTACTCCTATATTGATGTACTCCTATTATAATAAAATGTTTGAGTATTATTTTCGTACTTGTACCCCTATATTGATGTACTCCTGTTATAATAAAACGTTTGAGTACTATTTTCGTACTTATACTCCTATATTCATGTACTCCTATTATAATAAAACGTTTGAGTACTATTTTCGTACTTGTACTCCTATATTGATGTACTCCTGTTATAATAAAACGTTTGAGTGCTATTTTCGTACTTGTACTCCTATATTGATGTACTCCTATTAAAACGTTTGAGTACTATTTTCGTACTTGTACTCCTATATTGATGTACTCCTATTATAATAAAGCGTTTGAGTACTATTTTCGTTCTTGTACTCCTATGTTGATGTACTCCTGTTATAATAAAACGTTTGAGTACTATTTTCATACTTGTACTCCTATATTGATGTACTCCTGTTATAATAAAACGTTTGAGTACTATTTTTGTACTTGTACTCCTATATTGATATACTCCTGTTATAATAAAACGTTTGAGTACTATTTTCGTACTTGTACTCCTATATTGATGTACTCCTATTAAAACGTTTGAGTATTATTTTCGTACTTGTACTCCTATATTGATGTACTCCTGTTATAATAAAACGTTTGAGTACTATTTTCGTACTTGTACTCCTATATTGATGTACTCCTATTATAATAAAACGTTTGAGTACTATTTTCGTACTCCTATATTGATGTACTCCTGTTATAATAAAATGTTTGAGTACTATTTTCGTACTTGTACTCCTATATTGATGTACTCCTATTATAATAAAACGTTTGAGTACTATTTTCGTACTTGTACTCCTATATTGATATACTCCTATTAAAACGTTTGAGTACTATTTTCGTACTTGTACTCCTATTTTGATGTACTCCTATTATAATAAAGCATTTGAGTACTATTTTCGTTCTTGTACTCCTGTGTTGATGTACTCCTGTTATAATAAAACGTTTGAGTACTATTTTCGTACTTGTAATCCTGTTATAATAAAACGTTTGAGTACTATTTTTGTACTTGTACTCCTATATTGATATACTCCTGTTATAATAAAACGTTTGAGTACTATTTTCGTACTTGTACTCCTATATTGATGTACTCCTATAATAATAAAACATTTGACTTTTGAGTACTATTTTTGTACTTGTACTCCTATATTGATGTACTCCTATTATAATAAAACATTTGAGTACTTTTTTCGTACTTGTACTCCTATATTGATGTACTCCTATTATAATAAAACTTTTCAGTACTATTTTCGTATTTGTACTCCTATATTGATATATTCCTGTTATAATAAAACGTTTGAGTACTATTTTCGTACTTGTACTCCTATATTGATGTACTCCTATTAAAACGTTTGAGTATTATTTTCGTACTTGTACTCCTATATTGATGTACTCCTGTTATAATAAAACGTTTGAGTACTATTTTCGGACTTGTACTCCTGTTATAATAAAACGTTTGAGTACTATTTTCGTACTTGTACTCCTATATTGATGTACTCCTATTATAATAAAACGTTTGAGTACTATTTTCGTACTTGTACTCCTATATTGATATACTCCTATTAAAACGTTTGAGTACTATTTTCGTACTTGTACTCCTATATTGATGTACTCCTATTATAATAAAGCATTTGAGTACTATTTTCGTTCTTGTACTCCTATGTTGATGTACTCCTGTTATAATAAAATGTTTGAGTACTATTTTCGTACTTGTACTCCTATATTCATGTACTCCTATTATAATAAAACGTTTGAGTACTATTTTCGTACTTATACTCCTATATTGATGTACTCTTATTATAATAAAACATTTGAGTACTATTTTCGTACTTGTACTCCTATATTGATGTACTCCTATTATAATAAAACGTTTGAGTGCTATTTTCGTACTTGTACTCCTATATTGATGTACTCCTATTAAAACGTTTGAGTACTATTTTCGTACTTGTACTCCTATATTGATGTACTCCTATTATAATAAAGCGTTTGAGTACTATTTTCGTTCTTGTACTCCTATGTTGATGTACTCCTGTTATAATAAAACGTTTGAGTACTATTTTCATACTTGTACTCCTATATTGATGTACTCCTGTTATAATAAAACGTTTGAGTACTATTTTTGTACTTGTACTCCTATATTGATATACTCCTGTTATAATAAAACGTTTGAGTACTATTTTTGTACTTGTACTCCTATATTGATGTACTCCTATTAAAACGTTTGAGTATTATTTTCGTACTTGTACCCCTATATTGATGTACTCCTGTTATAATAAAACGTTTGAGTACTATTTTCGTACTTGTACTCCTATATTGATGTACTCCTATTATAATAAAACGTTTGAGTACTATTTTCGTACTCCTATATTGATGTACTCCTGTTATAATAAAATGTTTGAGTACTATTTTCGTACTTGTACTCCTATATTGATGTACTCCTATTATAATAAAACGTTTGAGTACTATTTTCGTACTTGTACTCCTATATTGATATACTCCTATTAAAACGTTTGAGTACTATTTTCGTACTTGTACTCCTATATTGATGTACTCCTATTATAATAAAGCATTTGAGTACTATTTTCGTTCTTGTACTCCTATGTTGATGTACTCCTGTTATAATAAAATGTTTGAGTACTATTTTCGTACTTGTACTCCTATATTGATGTACTCCTGTTATAATAAAACGTTTGAGTACTATTTTTGTACTTGTACTCCTATATTGATGTACTCCTGTTATAATAAAACGTTTGAGTACTATTTTCGTACTTGTACTCCTATATTGATGTACTCCTATTATAATAAAATGTTTGAGTACTATTTTCGTACTTGTACTCCTATATTGATGTACTCCTGTTATAATAAAACGTTTGAGTACTATTTTCGTACTTGTACTCCTATATTGATGTACTCCTGTTATAATAAAACGTTAGTACTATTTTCGTACTTGTACTCCTATATTGATGTACTCCTGTTATAATGAAACGTTTGAGTACTATTTTCGTACTTGTACTCCTATATTGATGTACTCCTGTTATAATAAAACGTTTGAGTACTATTTTCGTACTTATATTCCTATATTGATGTACTCCTATTATAATAAAACGTTTGAGTATTATTTTCGTACTTGTACTCCTATATTGATGTACTCCTGTTATAATAAAATGTTTGAGTACTATTTTCGTACTTGTACTCCTATATTGATGTACTCCTATTATAATAAAACGTTTGAGTACTATTTTCGTACTTGAACTCCTATATCGATGTACTCCTATTATAATAAAACGTTTGAGTACTATTTTTGTACTTGTACTCCTATATTGATGTACTCCTATTATAATAAAACGTTTGAGTACTATTTTCGTACTTGTACTCCTATATTGATGTACTCCTGTTATAATAAAACATTTGAGTACTATTTTCGTACTTGTACTCCTATATTGATGTACTCCTGTTATAATGAAACATTTGAGTACTATTTTCGTACTTGTACTCCTATATTGATGTACTCCTGTTATAATAAAATGTTTGAGTACTATTTTTGTACTTGTACTCCTATATTGATGTACTCCTATTATAATAAAATGTTTGAGTATTATTTTCGTACTTGTACCCCTATATTGATGTACTCCTGTTATAATAAAACGTTTGAGTACTATTTTCGTACTTATACTCCTATATTCATGTACTCCTATTATAATAAAACGTTTGAGTACTATTTTCGTACTTGTACTCCTATATTGATGTACTCCTGTTATAATAAAACGTTTGAGTGCTATTTTCGTACTTGTACTCCTATATTGATGTACTCCTATTAAAACGTTTGAGTACTATTTTCGTACTTGTACTCCTATATTGATGTACTCCTATTATAATAAAGCGTTTGAGTACTATTTTCGTTCTTGTACTCCTATGTTGATGTACTCCTGTTATAATAAAACGTTTGAGTACTATTTTCATACTTGTACTCCTATATTGATGTACTCCTGTTATAATAAAACGTTTGAGTACTATTTTTGTACTTGTACTCCTATATTGATATACTCCTGTTATAATAAAACGTTTGAGTACTATTTTCGTACTTGTACTCCTATATTGATGTACTCCTATTAAAACGTTTGAGTATTATTTTCGTACTTGTACTCCTATATTGATGTACTCCTGTTATAATAAAACGTTTGAGTACTATTTTCGTACTTGTACTCCTATATTGATGTACTCCTATTATAATAAAACGTTTGAGTACTATTTTCGTACTCCTATATTGATGTACTCCTGTTATAATAAAATGTTTGAGTACTATTTTCGTACTTGTACTCCTATATTGATGTACTCCTATTATAATAAAACGTTTGAGTACTATTTTCGTACTTGTACTCCTATATTGATATACTCCTATTAAAACGTTTGAGTACTATTTTCGTACTTGTACTCCTATTTTGATGTACTCCTATTATAATAAAGCATTTGAGTACTATTTTCGTTCTTGTACTCCTGTGTTGATGTACTCCTGTTATAATAAAACGTTTGAGTACTATTTTCGTACTTGTAATCCTGTTATAATAAAACGTTTGAGTACTATTTTTGTACTTGTACTCCTATATTGATATACTCCTGTTATAATAAAACGTTTGAGTACTATTTTCGTACTTGTACTCCTATATTGATGTACTCCTATAATAATAAAACATTTGACTTTTGAGTACTATTTTTGTACTTGTACTCCTATATTGATGTACTCCTATTATAATAAAACATTTGAGTACTTTTTTCGTACTTGTACTCCTATATTGATGTACTCCTATTATAATAAAACTTTTCAGTACTATTTTCGTATTTGTACTCCTATATTGATATATTCCTGTTATAATAAAACGTTTGAGTACTATTTTCGTACTTGTACTCCTATATTGATGTACTCCTATTAAAACGTTTGAGTATTATTTTCGTACTTGTACTCCTATATTGATGTACTCCTGTTATAATAAAACGTTTGAGTACTATTTTCGGACTTGTACTCCTGTTATAATAAAACGTTTGAGTACTATTTTCGTACTTGTACTCCTATATTGATGTACTCCTATTATAATAAAACGTTTGACTATTATTTTCGTACTTGTACTCCTATAGTGATGTACTCCTGTTATAATAAAATGTTTGAGTACTATTTTCGTACTTGTACCCCTATATTGATGTACTCCTGTTATAATAAAACGTTTGAGTACTATTTTCAAACTTGTACTCCTATTATAATAAAACGTTTGAGTACTATTTTCGTACTTGTACTCCTATATTGATGTACTCCTATTATAATAAAACGTTTGAGTACTATTTTCGTACTTGTACTCCTATATTGATATACTCCTATTAAAACGTTTGAGTACTATTTTCGTACTTGTACTCCTATATTGATGTACTCCTATTATAATAAAGCATTTGAGTACTATTTTCGTTCTTGTACTCCTATGTTGATGTACTCCTGTTATAATAAAATGTTTGAGTACTATTTTCGTACTTGTACTCCTATATTGATGTACTCCTGTTATAATAAAACGTTTGAGTACTATTTTTGTACTTGTACTCCTATATTGATGTACTCCTGTTATAATAAAACGTTTGAGTACTATTTTCGTACTTGTACTCCTATATTGATGTACTCCTGTTATAATAAAACGTTTGAGTACTATTTTCGTACTTGTACTCCTATATTGATGTACTCCTGTTATAATAAAACGTTAGTACTATTTTCGTACTTGTACTCCTATATTGATGTACTCCTGTTATAATGAAACGTTTGAGTACTATTTTCGTACTTGTACTCCTATATTGATGTACTCCTGTTATAATAAAACGTTTGAGTACTATTTTCGTACTTGTATTCCTATATTGATGTACTCCTATTATAATAAAACGTTTGAGTATTATTTTTGTACTTGTACTCCTATATTGATGTACTCCTGTTATAATAAAATGTTTGAGTACTATTTTCGTACTTGTACTCCTATATTGATGTACTCCTATTATAATAAAACGTTTGAGTACTATTTTCGTACTTGAACTCCTATATCGATGTACTCCTATTATAATAAAACGTTTGAGTACTATTTTTGTACTTGTACTCCTATATTGATGTACTCCTATTATAATAAAACGTTTGAGTACTATTTTCGTACTTGTACTCCTATATTGATGTACTCCTGTTATAATAAAACATTTGAGTACTATTTTCGTACTTGTACTCCTATATTGATGTACTCCTGTTATAATGAAACATTTGAGTACTATTTTCGTACTTGTACTCCTATATTGATGTACTCCTGTTATAATAAAATGTTTGAGTACTATTTTTGTACTTGTACTCCTATATTGATGTACTCCTATTATAATAAAATGTTTGAGTATTATTTTCGTACTTGTACCCCTATATTGATGTACTCCTGTTATAATAAAACGTTTGAGTACTATTTTCGTACTTGTACTCCTATATTGATGTACTCCTATTATAATAAAACGTTTGAGTACTATTTTCGTACTCCTATATTGATGTACTCCTGTTATAATAAAATGTTTGAGTACTATTTTCGTACTTGTACTCCTATATTGATGTACTCCTATTATAATAAAACGTTTGAGTACTATTTTCGTACTTGTACTCCTATATTGATATACTCCTATTAAAACGTTTGAGTACTATTTTCGTACTTGTACTCCTATATTGATGTACTCCTATTATAATAAAGCATTTGAGTACTATTTTCGTTCTTGTACTCCTATGTTGATGTACTCCTGTTATAATAAAATGTTTGAGTACTATTTTCGTACTTGTACTCCTATATTCATGTACTCCTATTATAATAAAACGTTTGAGTACTATTTTCGTACTTATACTCCTATATTGATGTACTCTTATTATAATAAAACATTTGAGTACTATTTTCGTACTTGTACTCCTATATTGATGTACTCCTGTTATAATAAAACGTTTGAGTGCTATTTTCGTACTTGTACTCCTATATTGATGTACTCCTATTAAAACGTTTGAGTACTATTTTCGTACTTGTACTCCTATATTGATGTACTCCTATTATAATAAAGCGTTTGAGTACTATTTTCGTTCTTGTACTCCTATGTTGATGTACTCCTGTTATAATAAAACGTTTGAGTACTATTTTCATACTTGTACTCCTATATTGATGTACTCCTGTTATAATAAAACGTTTGAGTACTATTTTTGTACTTTTACTCCTATATTGATATACTCCTGTTATAATAAAACGTTTGAGTACTATTTTTGTACTTGTACTCCTATATTGATGTACTCCTATTAAAACGTTTGAGTATTATTTTCGTACTTGTACCCCTATATTGATGTACTCCTGTTATAATAAAACGTTTGAGTACTATTTTCGTACTTGTACTCCTATATTGATGTACTCCTATTATAATAAAACGTTTGAGTACTATTTTCGTACTCCTATATTGATGTACTCCTGTTATAATAAAATGTTTGAGTACTATTTTCGTACTTGTACTCCTATATTGATGTACTCCTATTATAATAAAACGTTTGAGTACTATTTTCGTACTTGTACTCCTATATTGATATACTCCTATTAAAACGTTTGAGTACTATTTTCGTACTTGTACTCCTATATTGATGTACTCCTATTATAATAAAGCATTTGAGTACTATTTTCGTTCTTGTACTCCTATGTTGATGTACTCCTGTTATAATAAAATGTTTGAGTACTATTTTCGTACTTGTACTCCTATATTGATGTACTCCTGTTATAATAAAACGTTTGAGTACTATTTTTGTACTTGTACTCCTATATTGATGTACTCCTGTTATAATAAAACGTTTGAGTACTATTTTCGTACTTGTACTCCTATATTGATGTACTCCTATTATAATAAAATGTTTGAGTACTATTTTCGTACTTGTACTCCTATATTGATGTACTCCTGTTATAATAAAACGTTTGAGTACTATTTTCGTACTTGTACTCCTATATTGATGTACTCCTGTTATAATAAAACGTTAGTACTATTTTCGTACTTGTACTCCTATATTGATGTACTCCTGTTATAATGAAACGTTTGAGTACTATTTTCGTACTTGTACTCCTATATTGATGTACTCCTGTTATAATAAAACGTTTGAGTACTATTTTCGTACTTGTATTCCTATATTGATGTACTCCTATTATAATAAAACGTTTGAGTATTATTTTCGTACTTGTACTCCTATATTGATGTACTCCTGTTATAATAAAATGTTTGAGTACTATTTTCGTACTTGTACTCCTATATTGATGTACTCCTATTATAATAAAACGTTTGAGTACTATTTTCGTACTTGAACTCCTATATCGATGTACTCCTATTATAATAAAACGTTTGAGTACTATTTTTGTACTTGTACTCCTATATTGATGTACTCCTATTATAATAAAACGTTTGAGTACTATTTTCGTACTTGTACTCCTATATTGATGTACTCCTGTTATAATAAAACATTTGAGTACTATTTTCGTACTTGTACTCCTATATTGATGTACTCCTGTTATAATGAAACATTTGAGTACTATTTTCGTACTTGTACTCCTATATTGATGTACTCCTGTTATAATAAAATGTTTGAGTACTATTTTTGTACTTGTACTCCTATATTGATGTACTCCTATTATAATAAAATGTTTGAGTATTATTTTCGTACTTGTACCCCTATATTGATGTACTCCTGTTATAATAAAACGTTTGAGTACTATTTTCGTACTTATACTCCTATATTCATGTACTCCTATTATAATAAAACGTTTGAGTACTATTTTCGTACTTATACTCCTATATTGATGTACTCTTATTATAATAAAACATTTGAGTACTATTTTCGTACTTGTACTCCTATATTGATGTACTCCTGTTATAATAAAACGTTTGAGTGCTATTTTCGTACTTGTACTCCTATATTGATGTACTCCTATTAAAACGTTTGAGTACTATTTTCGTACTTGTACTCCTATATTGATGTACTCCTATTATAATAAAGCGTTTGAGTACTATTTTCGTTCTTGTACTCCTATGTTGATGTACTCCTGTTATAATAAAACGTTTGAGTACTATTTTCATACTTGTACTCCTATATTGATGTACTCCTGTTATAATAAAACGTTTGAGTACTATTTTTGTACTTGTACTCCTATATTGATATACTCCTGTTATAATAAAACGTTTGAGTACTATTTTCGTACTTGTACTCCTATATTGATGTACTCCTATTAAAACGTTTGAGTATTATTTTCGTACTTGTACTCCTATATTGATGTACTCCTGTTATAATAAAACGTTTGAGTACTATTTTCGTACTTGTACTCCTATATTGATGTACTCCTATTATAATAAAACGTTTGAGTACTATTTTCGTACTCCTATATTGATGTACTCCTGTTATAATAAAATGTTTGAGTACTATTTTCGTACTTGTACTCCTATATTGATGTACTCCTATTATAATAAAACGTTTGAGTACTATTTTCGTACTTGTACTCCTATATTGATATACTCCTATTAAAACGTTTGAGTACTATTTTCGTACTTGTACTCCTATTTTGATGTACTCCTATTATAATAAAGCATTTGAGTACTATTTTCGTTCTTGTACTCCTGTGTTGATGTACTCCTGTTATAATAAAACGTTTGAGTACTATTTTCGTACTTGTAATCCTGTTATAATAAAACGTTTGAGTACTATTTTTGTACTTGTACTCCTATATTGATATACTCCTGTTATAATAAAACGTTTGAGTACTATTTTCGTACTTGTACTCCTATATTGATGTACTCCTATAATAATAAAACATTTGACTTTTGAGTACTATTTTTGTACTTGTACTCCTATATTGATGTACTCCTATTATAATAAAACATTTGAGTACTTTTTTCGTACTTGTACTCCTATATTGATGTACTCCTATTATAATAAAACTTTTCAGTACTATTTTCGTATTTGTACTCCTATATTGATATATTCCTGTTATAATAAAACGTTTGAGTGCTATTTTCGTACTTGTACTCCTATATTGATGTACTCCTATTAAAACATTTGAGTATTATTTTCGTACTTGTACTCCTATATTGATGTACTCCTGTTATAATAAAACGTTTGAGTACTATTTTCGGACTTGTACTCCTGTTATAATAAAACGTTTGAGTACTATTTTCGTACTTGTACTCCTATATTGATGTACTCCTATTATAATAAAACGTTTGACTATTATTTTCGTACTTGTACTCCTATAGTGATGTACTCCTGTTATAATAAAATGTTTGAGTACTATTTTCGTACTTGTACCCCTATATTGATGTACTCCTGTTATAATAAAACGTTTGAGTACTATTTTCAAACTTGTACTCCTATTATAATAAAACGTTTGAGTACTATTTTCGTACTTGTACTCCTATATTGATGTACTCCTATTATAATAAAACGTTTGAGTACTATTTTCGTACTTGTACTCCTATATTGATGTACTCCTGTTATAACAAAATGTTTGAGTACTATTTTCGTACTTGTACTCCTATATTGATGTACTCCTATTATAATAAAACATTTGAGTACTATTTTTGTACTTGTACTCCTATATTGATGTACTCCTATTATAATAAAACGTTTGAGTACTATTTTCGTACTTGTACTCCTATATTGATGTACTCCTGTTATAATAAAACGTTTGAGTACTATTTTCGTACTTATACTCCTATATTCATGTACTCCTATTATATTAAAACGTTTGAGTACTATTTTCGTACTTATACTCCTATATTGATGTACTCTTATTATAATAAAACATTTGAGTACTATTTTCATACTTGTACTCCTATATTGATGTACTCCTATTAAAACGTTTGAGTACTATTTTCGTACTTGTACTCCTATATTGATGTACTCCTATTATAATAAAACGTTTGAGTACTATTTTCGTACTTGTACTCCTATATTGATGTACTCCTGTTATAATAAAACGTTTGAGTACTATTTTCGTACTTATACTCCTATATTCATGTACTCCTATTATAATAAAACGTTTGAGTACTATTTTCATACTTGTACTCCTATATTGATGTACTCCTATTATAATAAAACGTTTGAGTACTATTTTCGTACTTGTACTCCTATATTGATGTACTCCTATTATAATAAAACGTTTGAGTACTATTTTCGTACTTGTACTCCTATATTGATGTACTCCTATTATAATAAAATGTTTGAGTACTATTTTTGTACTTGTACTCCTATATTGATGTACTCCTATTAAAGCGTTTTGAGTACTATTTTCGTACTTGTACTCCTATATTGATATTATAATAAAACATTTGAGTACTATTTTCATACTTGTACTCCTATATTGATGTACTCCTATTATAATAAAATGTTTCAGTACTATTTTCGTACTTGTACTCCTATATTGATGTACTCCTGTTATAATAAAACGTTTGAGTACTACATGTATTTTCGTACTTATACTCCTATATTGATGTACTCCTATTATAATAATACATTTGAGTACTATTTTCGTACTTGTACTCCTATATTGATGTACTCCTATTAAAACGTTTGAGTACTATTTTTGTACTTATACTCCTATATTGATGTACTCCTATTATAATAAAACGTTTGAGTACTATTTTCGTACTTGTACTCCTATATTGATGTACTCCTGTTATAATAAAACGTTTGAGTACTATTTTCGTACTTATACTCCTATATTCATGTACTCCTATTATAATAAAACGTTTGAGTACTATTTTCATACTTGTACTCCTATATTGATGTACTCCTGTTATAATAAAACGTTTGAGTACTATTTTCGTACTTGTACTCCTATATTGATGTACTCCTATTATAATAAAACGTTTGAGTACTATTTTTGTACTTGTACTCCTATATTGATGTACTCCTATTATAATAAAACGTTTGAGTACTATTTTTGTACTTGTACTCCTATATTGATGTACTCCTATTATAATAAAACGTTTGAGTACTATTTTTGTACTTGTACTACTATATTGATGTACTCCTATTATAATAAAACGTTTGAGTACTATTTTCGTACTTGTACTCCTATATTGATGTACCCCTGTTATAATAAAATGTTTGAGTACTATTTGTGTACTTGTACTCCTATATTGATGTACTCCTATTAAAACGTTTGAGTACTATTTTCGTACTTGTACTCCTATATTGATATTATAATAAAACATTTAAGTACTATTTTCGTACTTGTACTCCTATATTGATGTACTCCTGTTATAATAAAACGTTTGAGTACTATTTGTGTACTTGTACTCCTATATTGATGTACTCCTATTATAATAAAACGTTTGAGTACTATTTTCGTACTTGTACTCCTATATTGATGTACTCCTGTTATAATAAAACATTTGAGTACTATTTGTGTACTTGTACTCCTATATTGATGTACTCCTATTATAATAAAACGTTTGAGTACTATTTTCGTACTTGTACTCCTATATTGATGTACTCCTGTTATAATAAAACGTTTGAGTACTATTTTCGTACTTGTACTCCTATATTGATGTACTCCTATTATAATAAAACGTTTGAGTACTATTTGTGTACTTGTACTCCTATATTGATGTACTCCTATTAAAACGTTTGAGTACTATTTTCGTACTTGTACTCCTATATTGATATTATAATAAAACATTTAAGTACTATTTTCGTACTTGTACTCCTATATTGATGTACTCCTATTAAAACGTTTGAGTACTATTTTCGTACTTGTACTCCTATATTGATATTATAATAAAACATTTAAGTACTATTTTCGTACTTGTACTCCTATATTGATGTACTCCTGTTATAATAAAACGTTTGAGTACTATTTTCGTACTTGTACTCCTATTATAATAAAATGTTTGAGTACTATTTGTGTACTTGTACTCCTATATTGATGTACTCCTGTTATAATAAAACGTTTGAGTACTATTTTCGTACTTGTACTCCTATATTGATGTACTCCTATTATAATAAAATGTTTGAGTACTATTTGTGTACTTGTACTCCTATATTGATGTACTCCTGTTATAATAAAACGTTTGATTACTATTTTTGTACTTGTACCCCTATATTGATGTACTCCTGTTATAATAAAATGTTTGAGTACTATTTTTGTACTTGTACTCCTATATTGATGTACTCCTATTAAAGCGTTTGAGTACTATTTTCGTACTTGTACTCCTATATTGATATTATAATAAAACATTTAAGTACTATTTTCATACTTGTACTCCTATATTGATGTACTCCTATTAAAACGTTTGAGTACTATTTTTGTACTTATACTCCTATATTGATGTACTCCTATTATAATAAAACGTTTGAGTACTATTTTCGTACTTGTACTCCTATATTGATGTACTCCTGTTATAATAAAACGTTTGAGTACTATTTTCGTACTTATACTCCTATATTCATGTACTCCTATTATAATAAAACGTTTGAGTACTATTTTCATACTTGTACTCCTATATTGATGTACTCCTATTATAATAAAACGTTTGAGTACTATTTTTGTACTTGTACTCCTATATTGATGTACTCCTATTATAATAAAACGTTTGAGTACTATTTTTGTACTTGTACTCCTATATTGATGTACTCCTATTATAATAAAACGTTTGAGTACTATTTTTGTACTTGTACTACTATATTGATGTACTCCTATTATAATAAAACGTTTGAGTACTATTTTCGTACTTGTACTCCTATATTGATGTACCCCTGTTATAATAAAATGTTTGAGTACTATTTGTGTACTTGTACTCCTATATTGATGTACTCCTATTAAAACGTTTGAGTACTATTTTCGTACTTGTACTCCTATATTGATATTATAATAAAACATTTAAGTACTATTTTCGTACTTGTACTCCTATATTGATGTACTCCTGTTATAATAAAACGTTTGAGTACTATTTGTGTACTTGTACTCCTATATTGATGTACTCCTATTATAATAAAACGTTTGAGTACTATTTTCGTACTTGTACTCCTATATTGATGTACTCCTGTTATAATAAAACATTTGAGTACTATTTGTGTACTTGTACTCCTATATTGATGTACTCCTATTATAATAAAACGTTTGAGTACTATTTTCGTACTTGTACTCCTATATTGATGTACTCCTGTTATAATAAAACGTTTGAGTACTATTTTCGTACTTGTACTCCTATATTGATGTACTCCTATTATAATAAAACGTTTGAGTACTATTTGTGTACTTGTACTCCTATATTGATGTACTCCTATTAAAACGTTTGAGTACTATTTTCGTACTTGTACTCCTATATTGATATTATAATAAAACATTTAAGTACTATTTTCGTACTTGTACTCCTATATTGATGTACTCCTATTAAAACGTTTGAGTACTATTTTCGTACTTGTACTCCTATATTGATATTATAATAAAACATTTAAGTACTATTTTCGTACTTGTACTCCTATATTGATGTACTCCTGTTATAATAAAACGTTTGAGTACTATTTTCGTACTTGTACTCCTATTATAATAAAATGTTTGAGTACTATTTGTGTACTTGTACTCCTATATTGATGTACTCCTGTTATAATAAAACATTTGAGTACTATTTTCGTACTTGTACTCCTATATTGATGTACTCCTATTATAATAAAATGTTTGAGTACTATTTGTGTACTTGTACTCCTATATTGATGTACTCCTGTTATAATAAAACGTTTGAGTACTATTTTGTACTTGTACCCCTATATTGATGTACTCCTGTTATAATAAAATGTTTGAGTACTATTTTTGTACTTGTACTCCTATATTGATGTACTCCTATTAAAGCGTTTGAGTACTATTTTCGTACTTGTACTCCTATATTGATATTATAATAAAACATTTAAGTACTATTTTCATACTTGTACTCCTATATTGATGTACTCCTATTATAATAAAACGTTTGAGTACTATTTTCGTACTTGTATTCCTGTATTGATGTACTCCTATTATAATAAAACGTTTGAGTACTATTTTCGTACTTGTACTCCTATATTGATGTACTCCTGTTATAATAAAACATTTGAGTACTATTTTCGTACTTGTACTCCTATATTGATGTACTCCTGTTATAATGAAACATTTGAGTACTATTTTCGTACTTGTACTCCTATATTGATGTACTCCTGTTATAATAAAATGTTTGAGTACTATTTTTGTACTTGTACTCCTATATTGATGTACTCCTATTATAATAAAATGTTTGAGTATTATTTTCGTACTTGTACCCCTATATTGATGTACTCCTGTTATAATAAAACGTTTGAGTACTATTTTCGTACTTATACTCCTATATTCATGTACTCCTATTATAATAAAACGTTTGAGTACTATTTTCGTACTTATACTCCTATATTGATGTACTCTTATTATAATAAAACATTTGAGTACTATTTTCATACTTGTACTCCTATATTGATGTACTCCTATTAAAACGTTTGAGTACTATTTTCATACTTGTACTCCTATATTGATGTACTCCTATTATAATAAAATGTTTGAGTACTATTTTCGTACTTGTACTCCTATATTGATGTACTCCTGTTATAATAAAACGTTTGAGTACTATTTTCGTACTTATACTCCTATATTCATGTACTCCTATTATAATAAAACGTTTGAGTACTATTTTCATACTTGTACTCCTATATTGATGTACTCCTATTATAATGAAACGTTTGAGTACTATTTTCGTACTTGTACTCCTATATTGATGTACTCCTATTATAATAAAACGTTTGAGTACTATTTTCGTACTTGTACTCCTATATTGATGTACTCCTATTATAATAAAATGTTTGAGTACTATTTTTGTACTTGTACTCCTATATTTATGTACTCCTATTAAGACGTTTTGAGTACTATTTTCGTACTTGTACTCCTATATTGATATTATAATAAAACATTTGAGTACTATTTTCATACTTGTACTCCTATATTGATGTACTCCTATTATAATAAAATGTTTCAGTACTATTTTCGTACTTGTAATCCTATATTGATGTACTCCTGTTATAATAAAACGTTTGAGTACTATTTTCGTACTTGTACTCCTATATTGATGTACTCCTGTTATAATAAAACGTTTGAGTACTACATGTATTTTCGTACTTGTACTCCTATATTGATGTACTCCTATTATAATAAAACATTTGAGTACTATTTTCGTACTTGTACTCCTATATTGATGTACTCCTATTAAAACGTTTGAGTACTATTTTTGTACTTATACTCCTATATTGATGTACTCCTATTATAATAAAACGTTTGAGTACTATTTTTGTACTTGTACTCCTATATTGATGTACTCCTGTTATAATGAAACGTTTGAGTACTATTTTCGTACTTGTACTCCTATATTGATGTACTCCTGTTATAATAAAACGTTTGAGTACTATTTTCGGACTTGTACTCCTGTTATAATAAAACGTTTGAGTACTATTTTCGTACTTGTACTCCTATATTGATGTACTCCTATTATAATAAAACGTTTGACTATTATTTTCATACTTGTACTCCTATAGTGATGTACTCCTGTTATAATAAAATGTTTGAGTACTATTTTCGTACTTGTACCCCTATATTGATGTACTCCTGTTATAATAAAACGTTTGAGTACTATTTTCAAACTTGTACTCCTATTATAATAAAACGTTTGAGTACTATTTTCGTACTTGTACTCCTATATTGATGTACTCCTATTATAATAAAACGTTTGAGTACTATTTTCGTACTTGTACTCCTATATTGATGTACTCCTGTTATAACAAAATGTTTGAGTACTATTTTCGTACTTGTACTCCTATATTGATGTACTCCTATTATAATAAAACATTTGAGTACTATTTTTGTACTTGTACTCCTATATTGATGTACTCCTATTATAATAAAACGTTTGAGTACTATTTTCGTACTTGTACTCCTATATTGATGTACTCCTGTTATAATAAAACGTTTGAGTACTATTTTCGTACTTATACTCCTATATTCATGTACTCCTATTATAATAAAACGGTTGAGTACTATTTTCGTACTCCTATATTGATGTACTCCTGTTATAATAAAATGTTTGAGTACTATTTTCGTACTTGTACTCCTATATTGATGTACTCCTATTATAATAAAACGTTTGAGTACTATTTTCGTACTTGTACTCCTATATTGATATACTCCTATTAAAACGTTTGAGTACTATTTTCGTACTTGTACTCCTATTTTGATGTACTCCTATTATAATAAAGCATTTGAGTACTATTTTCGTTCTTGTACTCCTGTGTTGATGTACTCCTGTTATAATAAAACGTTTGAGTACTATTTTCGTACTTGTAATCCTGTTATAATAAAACGTTTGAGTACTATTTTTGTACTTGTACTCCTATATTGATATACTCCTGTTATAATAAAACGTTTGAGTACTATTTTCGTACTTGTACTCCTATATTGATGTACTCCTATAATAATAAAACATTTGACTTTTGAGTACTATTTTTGTACTTGTACTCCTATATTGATGTACTCCTATTATAATAAAACATTTGAGTACTTTTTTCGTACTTGTACTCCTATATTGATGTACTCCTATTATAATAAAACTTTTCAGTACTATTTTCGTATTTGTACTCCTATATTGATATATTCCTGTTATAATAAAACGTTTGAGTACTATTTTCGTACTTGTACTCCTATATTGATGTACTCCTATTAAAACGTTTGAGTATTATTTTCGTACTTGTACTCCTATATTGATGTACTCCTGTTATAATAAAACGTTTGAGTACTATTTTCGGACTTGTACTCCTGTTATAATAAAACGTTTGAGTACTATTTTCGTACTTGTACTCCTATATTGATGTACTCCTATTATAATAAAACGTTTGACTATTATTTTCGTACTTGTACTCCTATAGTGATGTACTCCTGTTATAATAAAATGTTTGAGTACTATTTTCGTACTTGTACCCCTATATTGATGTACTCCTGTTATAATAAAACGTTTGAGTACTATTTTCAAACTTGTACTCCTATTATAATAAAACGTTTGAGTACTATTTTCGTACTTGTACTCCTATATTGATGTACTCCTATTATAATAAAACGTTTGAGTACTATTTTCGTACTTGTACTCCTATATTGATGTACTCCTGTTATAACAAAATGTTTGAGTACTATTTTCGTACTTGTACTCCTATATTGATGTACTCCTATTATAATAAAACATTTGAGTACTATTTTTGTACTTGTACTCCTATATTGATGTACTCCTATTATAATAAAACGTTTGAGTACTATTTTCGTACTTGTACTCCTATATTGATGTACTCCTGTTATAATAAAACGTTTGAGTACTATTTTCGTACTTATACTCCTATATTCATGTACTCCTATTATATTAAAACGTTTGAGTACTATTTTCGTACTTATACTCCTATATTGATGTACTCTTATTATAATAAAACATTTGAGTACTATTTTCATACTTGTACTCCTATATTGATGTACTCCTATTAAAACGTTTGAGTACTATTTTCGTACTTGTACTCCTATATTGATGTACTCCTATTATAATAAAACGTTTGAGTACTATTTTCGTACTTGTACTCCTATATTGATGTACTCCTGTTATAATAAAATGTTTGAGTACTATTTTCGTACTTATACTCCTATATTCATGTACTCCTATTATAATAAAACGTTTGAGTACTATTTTCATACTTGTACTCCTATATTGATGTACTCCTATTATAATAAAACGTTTGAGTACTATTTTCGTACTTGTACTCCTATATTGATGTACTCCTGTTATAACAAAATGTTTGAGTACTATTTTCGTACTTGTACTCCTATATTGATGTACTCCTATTATAATAAAACATTTGAGTACTATTTTTGTACTTGTACTCCTATATTGATGTACTCCTATTATAATAAAACGTTTGAGTACTATTTTCGTACTTGTACTCCTATATTGATGTACTCCTATTATAATAAAACATTTGAGTACTATTTTTGTACTTGTACTCCTATATTGATGTACTCCTATTATAATAAAACGTTTGAGTACTATTTTCGTACTTGTACTCCTATATTGATGTACTCCTGTTATAATAAAACGTTTGAGTACTATTTTCGTACTTATACTCCTATATTCATGTACTCCTATTATAATAAAACGTTTGAGTACTATTTTCGTACTCCTATATTGATGTACTCCTGTTATAATAAAATGTTTGAGTACTATTTTCGTACTTGTACTCCTATATTGATGTACTCCTATTATAATAAAACGTTTGAGTACTATTTTCGTACTTGTACTCCTATATTGATATACTCCTATTAAAACGTTTGAGTACTATTTTCGTACTTGTACTCCTATTTTGATGTACTCCTATTATAATAAAGCATTTGAGTACTATTTTCGTTCTTGTACTTCTGTGTTGATGTACTCCTGTTATAATAAAACGTTTGAGTACTATTTTCGTACTTGTAATCCTGTTATAATAAAACGTTTGAGTACTATTTTTGTACTTGTACTCCTATATTGATATACTCCTGTTATAATAAAACGTTTGAGTACTATTTTCGTACTTGTACTCCTATATTGATGTACTCCTATAATAATAAAACATTTGACTTTTGAGTACTATTTTTGTACTTGTACTCCTATATTGATGTACTCCTATTATAATAAAACATTTGAGTACTTTTTTCGTACTTGTACTCCTATATTGATGTACTCCTATTATAATAAAACTTTTCAGTACTATTTTCGTATTTGTACTCCTATATTGATATATTCCTGTTATAATAAAACGTTTGAGTACTATTTTCGTACTTGTACTCCTATATTGATGTACTCCTATTAAAACGTTTGAGTATTATTTTCGTACTTGTACTCCTATATTGATGTACTCCTGTTATAATAAAACGTTTGAGTACTATTTTCGGACTTGTACTCCTGTTATAATAAAACGTTTGAGTACTATTTTCGTACTTGTACTCCTATATTGATGTACTCCTATTATAATAAAACGTTTGACTATTATTTTCGTACTTGTACTCCTATAGTGATGTACTCCTGTTATAATAAAATGTTTGAGTACTATTTTCGTACTTGTACCCCTATATTGATGTACTCCTGTTATAATAAAACGTTTGAGTACTATTTTCAAACTTGTACTCCTATTATAATAAAACGTTTGAGTACTATTTTCGTACTTGTACTCCTATATTGATGTACTCCTATTATAATAAAACGTTTGAGTACTATTTTCGTACTTGTACTCCTATATTGATGTACTCCTGTTATAACAAAATGTTTGAGTACTATTTTCGTACTTGTACTCCTATATTGATGTACTCCTATTATAATAAAACATTTGAGTACTATTTTTGTACTTGTACTCCTATATTGATGTACTCCTATTATAATAAAACGTTTGAGTACTATTTTCGTACTTGTACTCCTATATTGATGTACTCCTGTTATAATAAAACGTTTGAGTACTATTTTCGTACTTATACTCCTATATTCATGTACTCCTATTATATTAAAATGTTTGAGTACTATTTTCGTACTTGTACTCCTATATTGATGTACTCTTATTATAATAAAACATTTGAGTACTATTTTCATACTTGTACTCCTATATTGATGTACTCCTATTATAATGAAACGTTTGAGTACTATTTTCGTACTTGTACTCCTATATTGATGTACTCCTATTATAATAAAACGTTTGAGTACTATTTTCGTACTTGTACTCCTATATTGATGTACTCCTATTATAATAAAATGTTTGAGTACTATTTTTGTACTTGTACTCCTATATTTATGTACTCCTATTAAGACGTTTTGAGTACTATTTTCGTACTTGTACTCCTATATTGATATTATAATAAAACATTTGAGTACTATTTTCGTACTTGTACTCCTATATTGATGTACTCCTATTATAATAAAATGTTTCAGTACTATTTTCGTACTTGTAATCCTATATTGATGTACTCCTGTTATAATAAAACGTTTGAGTACTATTTTCGTACTTGTACTCCTATATTGATGTACTCCTGTTATAATAAAACGTTTGAGTACTACATGTATTTTCGTACTTGTACTCCTATATTGATGTACTCCTATTATAATAAAACATTTGAGTACTATTTTCGTACTTGTACTCCTATATTGATGTACTCCTATTAAAACGTTTGAGTACTATTTTTGTACTTATACTCCTATATTGATGTACTCCTATTATAATAAAACGTTTGAGTACTATTTTTGTACTTGTACTCCTATATTGATGTACTCCTGTTATAATGAAACGTTTGAGTACTATTTTCGTACTTGTACTCCTATATTGATGTACTCCTGTTATAATAAAACGTTTGAGTACTATTTTCGGACTTGTACTCCTGTTATAATAAAACGTTTGAGTACTATTTTCGTACTTGTACTCCTATATTGATGTACTCCTATTATAATAAAACGTTTGACTATTATTTTCATACTTGTACTCCTATAGTGATGTACTCCTGTTATAATAAAATGTTTGAGTACTATTTTCGTACTTGTACCCCTATATTGATGTACTCCTGTTATAATAAAACGTTTGAGTACTATTTTCAAACTTGTACTCCTATTATAATAAAACGTTTGAGTACTATTTTCGTACTTGTACTCCTATATTGATGTACTCCTATTATAATAAAACGTTTGAGTACTATTTTCGTACTTGTACTCCTATATTGATGTACTCCTGTTATAACAAAATGTTTGAGTACTATTTTCGTACTTGTACTCCTATATTGATGTACTCCTATTATAATAAAACATTTGAGTACTATTTTTGTACTTGTACTCCTATATTGATGTACTCCTATTATAATAAAACGTTTGAGTACTATTTTCGTACTTGTACTCCTATATTGATGTACTCCTGTTATAATAAAACGTTTGAGTACTATTTTCGTACTTATACTCCTATATTCATGTACTCCTATTATAATAAAACGTTTGAGTACTATTTTCGTACTCCTATATTGATGTACTCCTGTTATAATAAAATGTTTGAGTACTATTTTCGTACTTGTACTCCTATATTGATGTACTCCTATTATAATAAAACGTTTGAGTACTATTTTCGTACTTGTACTCCTATATTGATATACTCCTATTAAAACGTTTGAGTACTATTTTCGTACTTGTACTCCTATTTTGATGTACTCCTATTATAATAAAGCATTTGAGTACTATTTTCGTTCTTGTACTCCTGTGTTGATGTACTCCTGTTATAATAAAACGTTTGAGTACTATTTTCGTACTTGTAATCCTGTTATAATAAAACGTTTGAGTACTATTTTTGTACTTGTACTCCTATATTGATATACTCCTGTTATAATAAAACGTTTGAGTACTATTTTCGTACTTGTACTCCTATATTGATGTACTCCTATAATAATAAAACATTTGACTTTTGAGTACTATTTTTGTACTTGTACTCCTATATTGATGTACTCCTATTATAATAAAACATTTGAGTACTTTTTTCGTACTTGTACTCCTATATTGATGTACTCCTATTATAATAAAACTTTTCAGTACTATTTTCGTATTTGTACTCCTATATTGATATATTCCTGTTATAATAAAACGTTTGAGTACTATTTTCGTACTTGTACCCCTATATTGATGTACTCCTATTAAAACGTTTGAGTATTATTTTCGTACTTGTACTCCTATATTGATGTACTCCTGTTATAATAAAACGTTTGAGTACTATTTTCGGACTTGTACTCCTGTTATAATAAAACGTTTGAGTACTATTTTCGTACTTGTACTCCTATATTGATGTACTCCTATTATAATAAAACGTTTGACTATTATTTTCGTACTTGTACTCCTATAGTGATGTACTCCTGTTATAATAAAATGTTTGAGTACTATTTTCGTACTTGTACCCCTATATTGATGTACTCCTGTTATAATAAAACGTTTGAGTACTATTTTCAAACTTGTACTCCTATTATAATAAAACGTTTGAGTACTATTTTCGTACTTGTACTCCTATATTGATGTACTCCTATTATAATAAAACGTTTGAGTACTATTTTCGTACTTGTACTCCTATATTGATGTACTCCTGTTATAACAAAATGTTTGAGTACTATTTTCGTACTTGTACTCCTATATTGATGTACTCCTATTATAATAAAACATTTGAGTACTATTTTTGTACTTGTACTCCTATATTGATGTACTCCTATTATAATAAAACGTTTGAGTACTATTTTCGTACTTGTACTCCTATATTGATGTACTCCTGTTATAATAAAACGTTTGAGTACTATTTTCGTACTTATACTCCTATATTCATGTACTCCTATTATATTAAAACGTTTGAGTACTATTTTCGTACTTATACTCCTATATTGATGTACTCTTATTATAATAAAACATTTGAGTACTATTTTCATACTTGTACTCCTATATTGATGTACTCCTATTAAAACGTTTGAGTACTATTTTCGTACTTGTACTCCTATATTGATGTACTCCTATTATAATAAAACGTTTGAGTACTATTTTCGTACTTGTACTCCTATATTGATGTACTCCTGTTATAATAAAATGTTTGAGTACTATTTTCGTACTTATACTCCTATATTCATGTACTCCTATTATAATAAAACGTTTGAGTACTATTTTCATACTTGTACTCCTATATTGATGTACTCCTATTATAATAAAACGTTTGAGTACTATTTTCGTACTTGTACTCCTATATTGATGTACTCCTGTTATAACAAAATGTTTGAGTACTATTTTCGTACTTGTACTCCTATATTGATGTACTCCTATTATAATAAAACATTTGAGTACTATTTTTGTACTTGTACTCCTATATTGATGTACTCCTATTATAATAAAACGTTTGAGTACTATTTTCGTACTTGTACTCCTATATTGATGTACTCCTGTTATAATAAAACGTTTGAGTACTATTTTCGTACTTATACTCCTATATTCATGTACTCCTATTATAATAAAACGTTTGAGTACTATTTTCGTACTCCTATATTGATGTACTCCTGTTATAATAAAATGTTTGAGTACTATTTTCGTACTTGTACTCCTATATTGATGTACTCCTATTATAATAAAACGTTTGAGTACTATTTTCGTACTTGTACTCCTATATTGATATACTCCTATTAAAACATTTGAGTACTATTTTCGTACTTGTACTCCTATTTTGATGTACTCCTATTATAATAAAGCATTTGAGTACTATTTTCGTTCTTGTACTCCTGTGTTGATGTACTCCTGTTATAATAAAACGTTTGAGTACTATTTTCGTACTTGTAATCCTGTTATAATAAAACGTTTGAGTACTATTTTTGTACTTGTACTCCTATATTGATATACTCCTGTTATAATAAAACGTTTGAGTACTATTTTCGTACTTGTACTCCTATATTGATGTACTCCTATAATAATAAAACATTTGACTTTTGAGTACTATTTTTGTACTTGTACTCCTATATTGATGTACTCCTATTATAATAAAACATTTGAGTACTTTTTTCGTACTTGTACTCCTATATTGATGTACTCCTATTATAATAAAACTTTTCAGTACTATTTTCGTATTTGTACTCCTATATTGATATATTCCTGTTATAATAAAACGTTTGAGTACTATTTTCGTACTTGTACTCCTATATTGATGTACTCCTATTAAAACGTTTGAGTATTATTTTCGTACTTGTACTCCTATATTGATGTACTCCTGTTATAATAAAACGTTTGAGTACTATTTTCGGACTTGTACTCCTGTTATAATAAAACGTTTGAGTACTATTTTCGTACTTGTACTCCTATATTGATGTACTCCTATTATAATAAAACGTTTGACTATTATTTTCGTACTTGTACTCCTATAGTGATGTACTCCTGTTATAATAAAATGTTTGAGTACTATTTTCGTACTTGTACCCCTATATTGATGTACTCCTGTTATAATAAAACGTTTGAGTACTATTTTCAAACTTGTACTCCTATTATAATAAAACGTTTGAGTACTATTTTCGTACTTGTACTCCTATATTGATGTACTCCTATTATAATAAAACGTTTGAGTACTATTTTCGTACTTGTACTCCTATATTGATGTACTCCTGTTATAACAAAATGTTTGAGTACTATTTTCGTACTTGTACTCCTATATTGATGTACTCCTATTATAATAAAACATTTGAGTACTATTTTTGTACTTGTACTCCTATATTGATGTACTCCTATTATAATAAAACGTTTGAGTACTATTTTCGTACTTGTACTCCTATATTGATGTACTCCTGTTATAATAAAACGTTTGAGTACTATTTTCGTACTTATACTCCTATATTCATGTACTCCTATTATATTAAAACGTTTGAGTACTATTTTCGTACTTATACTCCTATATTGATGTACTCTTATTATAATAAAACATTTGAGTACTATTTTCATACTTGTACTCCTATATTGATGTACTCCTATTAAAACGTTTGAGTACTATTTTCGTACTTGTACTCCTATATTGATGTACTCCTATTATAATAAAACGTTTGAGTACTATTTTCGTACTTGTACTCCTATATTGATGTACTCCTGTTATAATAAAATGTTTGAGTACTATTTTCGTACTTATACTCCTATATTCATGTACTCCTATTATAATAAAACGTTTGAGTACTATTTTCATACTTGTACTCCTATATTGATGTACTCCTATTATAATAAAATGTTTGAGTACTATTTTTGTACTTGTACTCCTATATTGATGTACTCCTATTAAAGCGTTTTGAGTACTATTTTCGTACTTGTACTCCTATATTGATATTATAATAAAACATTTGAGTACTATTTTCATACTTGTACTCCTATATTGATGTACTCCTATTATAATAAAATGTTTCAGTACTATTTTCGTACTTGTAATCCTATATTGATGTACTCCTGTTATAATAAAACGTTTGACTACTATTTTCGTACTTGTACTCCTATATTGATGTACTCCTGTTATAATAAAACGTTTGAGTACTACATGTATTTTCGTACTTATACTCCTATATTGATGTACTCCTATTATAATAAAACATTTGAGTACTATTTTCGTACTTGTACTCCTATATTGATGTACTCCTATTAAAACGTTTGAGTACTATTTTTGTACTTATACTCCTATATTGATGTACTCCTATTATAATAAAACGTTTGAGTACTATTTTCGTACTTGTAGTCCTATATTGATGTACTCCTGTTATAATAAAACGTTTGAGTACTATTTTCGTACTTATACTCCTATATTCATGTACTCCTATTATAATAAAACGTTTGAGTACTATTTTCATACTTGTACTCCTATTATAATAAAATGTTTGAGTACTATTTTCGTACTTGTACTCCTATATTGATGTACTCCTGTTATAATAAAACGTTTGAGTACTATTTTCGTACTTGTACTCCTATATTGATGTACTCCTATTATAATAAAACGTTTGAGTACTATTTTTGTACTTGTACTCCTATATTGATGTACTCCTATTATAATAAAATGTTTGAGTACTATTTTAGTACTTGTACTCCTATATTGATGTACTCCTATTATAATAAAACGTTTGAGTACTATTTTTGTACTTGTACTCCTATATTGATGTACTCCTATTATAATAAAACGTTTGAGTACTATTTTCGTACTTGTACTCCTATATTGATGTACCCCTGTTATAATAAAATGTTTGAGTACTATTTGTGTACTTGTACTCCTATATTGATGTACTCCTATTAAAACGTTTGAGTACTATTTTCGTACTTGTACTCCTATATTGATATTATAATAAAACATTTAAGTACTACTTTCGTACTTGTACTCCTATATTGATGTACTCCTGTTATAATAAAATGTTTGAGTACTATTTGTGTACTTGTACTCCTATATTGATGTACTCCTATTATAATAAAATGTTTGAGTACTATTTTCGTACTTGTACTCCTATATTGATGTACTCCTGTTATAATAAAACATTTGAGTACTATTTTCGTACTTGTACTCCTATATTGATGTACTCCTATTATAATAAAACGTTTGAGTACTATTTTCGTACTTGTACTCCTATATTGATGTACTCCTATTATAATAAAACGTTTGAGTACTATTTTCGTACTTATACTCCTATATTCATGTACTCCTATTATAATAAAACGTTTGAGTACTATTTTCATACTTGTACTCCTATATTGATGTACTCCTATTATAATAAAACGTTTGAGTACTATTTTCGTACTTGTACTCCTATATTGATGTACTCCTATTATAATAAAACGTTTGAGTACTATTTTCGTACTTGTACTCCTATATTGATGTACTCCTATTATAATAAAATGTTTGAGTACTATTTTTGTACTTGTACTCCTATATTGATGTACTCCTATTAAAGCGTTTTGAGTACTATTTTCGTACTTGTACTCCTATATTGATATTATAATAAAACATTTGAGTACTATTTTCATACTTGTACTCCTATATTGATGTACTCCTATTATAATAAAATGTTTCAGTACTATTTTCGTACTTGTACTCCTATATTGATGTACTCCTGTTATAATAAAACGTTTGAGTACTACATGTATTTTCGTACTTATACTCCTATATTGATGTACTCCTATTATAATAATACATTTGAGTACTATTTTCGTACTTGTACTCCTATATTGATGTACTCCTATTAAAACGTTTGAGTACTATTTTTGTACTTATACTCCTATATTGATGTACTCCTATTATAATAAAACGTTTGAGTACTATTTTCGTACTTATACTCCTATATTCATGTACTCCTATTATAATAAAACGTTTGAGTACTATTTTCATACTTGTACTCCTATATTGATGTACTCCTGTTATAATAAAACGTTTGAGTACTATTTTCGTACTTGTACTCCTATATTGATGTACTCCTATTATAATAAAACGTTTGAGTACTATTTTTGTACTTGTACTCCTATATTGATGTACTCCTATTATAATAAAACGTTTGAGTACTATTTTTGTACTTGTACTCCTATATTGATGTACTCCTGTTATAATAAAACGTTTGAGTACTATTTTCGTACTTGTACTCCTATATTGATGTACTCCTATTATAATAAAACGTTTGAGTACTATTTGTGTACTTGTACTCCTATATTGATATTATAATAAAACATTTGAGTACTATTTTCATACTTGTGCTCCTATATTGATGTACTCCTATTATAATAAAATGTTTCAGTACTATTTTCGTACTTGTACTCCTATATTGATGTACTCCTGTTATAATAAAACGTTTGAGTACTACATGTATTTTCGTACTTATACTCCTATATTGATGTACTCCTATTATAATAATACATTTGAGTACTATTTTCGTACTTGTACTCCTATATTGATGTACTCCTATTAAAACGTTTGAGTACTATTTTTGTACTTATACTCCTATATTGATGTACTCCTATTATAATAAAACGTTTGAGTACTATTTTCGTACTTATACTCCTATATTCATGTACTCCTATTATAATAAAACGTTTGAGTACTATTTTCATACTTGTACTCCTATATTGATGTACTCCTGTTATAATAAAACGTTTGAGTACTATTTTCGTACTTGTACTCCTATATTGATGTACTCCTATTATAATAAAACGTTTGAGTACTATTTTTGTACTTGTACTCCTATATTGATGTACTCCTATTATAATAAAACGTTTGAGTACTATTTTTGTACTTGTACTCCTATATTGATGTACTCCTGTTATAATAAAACGTTTGAGTACTATTTTTGTACTTGTACTCCTATATTGATGTACTCCTGTTATAATAAAATGTTTGAGTACTATTTTTGTACTTGTACTCCTATATTGATGTACTCCTATTAAAGCGTTTGAGTACTATTTTCGTACTTGTACTCCTATATTGATATTATAATAAAACATTTAAGTACTATTTTCATACTTGTACTCCTATATTGATGTACTCCTATTATAATAAAACGTTTGAGTACTATTTTCGTACTTGTATTCCTGTATTGATGTACTCCTATTATAATAAAACGTTTGAGTACTATTTTCGTACTTGTACTCCTATATTGATGTACTCCTGTTATAATAAAACGTTTGAGTACTATTTTCGTACTTGTACTCCTATATTGATGTACTCCTGTTATAATGAAACATTTGAGTACTATTTTCGTACTTGTACTCCTATATTGATGTACTCCTGTTATAATAAAATGTTTGAGTACTATTTTTGTACTTGTACTCCTATATTGATGTACTCCTATTATAATAAAATGTTTGAGTATTATTTTCGTACTTGTACCCCTATATTGATGTACTCCTGTTATAATAAAACGTTTGAGTACTATTTTCGTACTTATACTCCTATATTCATGTACTCCTATTATAATAAAACGTTTGAGTACTATTTTCGTACTTATACTCCTATATTGATGTACTCTTATTATAATAAAACATTTGAGTACTATTTTCATACTTGTACTCCTATATTGATGTACTCCTATTAAAACGTTTGAGTACTATTTTCATACTTGTACTCCTATATTGATGTACTCCTATTATAATAAAACGTTTGAGTACTATTTTCGTACTTGTACTCCTATATTGATGTACTCCTGTTATAATAAAACGTTTGAGTACTATTTTCGTACTTATACTCCTATATTCATGTACTCCTATTATAATAAAACGTTTGAGTACTATTTTCATACTTGTACTCCTATATTGATGTACTCCTATTATAATGAAACGTTTGAGTACTATTTTCGTACTTGTACTCCTATATTGATGTACTCCTATTATAATAAAACGTTTGAGTACTATTTTCGTACTTGTACTCCTATATTGATGTACTCCTATTATAATAAAATGTTTGAGTACTATTTTTGTACTTGTACTCCTATATTTATGTACTCCTATTAAGACGTTTTGAGTACTATTTTCGTACTTGTACTCCTATATTGATATTATAATAAAACATTTGAGTACTATTTTCATACTTGTACTCCTATATTGATGTACTCCTATTATAATAAAATGTTTCAGTACTATTTTCGTACTTGTAATCCTATATTGATGTACTCCTGTTATAATAAAACGTTTGAGTACTATTTTCGTACTTGTACTCCTATATTGATGTACTCCTGTTATAATAAAACATTTGAGTACTATTTTCGTACTTGTACTCCTATATTGATGTACTCCTGTTATAATAAAACATTTTAGTACTATTTTCATACTTGTACTCCTATATTGATGTACTCCTATTATAATAAAATGTTTCAGTACTATTTTCGTACTTGTAATCCTATATTGATGTACTCCTGTTATAATAAAACGTTTGAGTACTATTTTCGTACTTGTACTCCTATATTGATGTACTCCTGTTATAATAAAACGTTTGAGTACTACATGTATTTTCGTACTTGTACTCCTATATTGATGTACTCCTATTAAAACGTTTGAGTACTATTTTTGTACTTATACTCCTATATTGATGTACTCCTATTATAATAAAACGTTTGAGTACTATTTTTGTACTTGTACTCCTATATTGATGTACTCCTGTTATAATGAAACGTTTGAGTACTATTTTCGTACTTGTACTCCTATATTGATGTACTCCTGTTATAATAAAACGTTTGAGTACTATTTTCGGACTTGTAATCCTGTTATAATAAAACGTTTGAGTACTATTTTCGTACTTGTACTCCTATATTGATGTACTCCTATTATAATAAAACGTTTGACTATTATTTTCGTACTTGTACTCCTATAGTGATGTACTCCTGTTATAATAAAATGTTTGAGTACTATTTTCGTACTTGTACCCCTATATTGATGTACTCCTGTTATAATAAAACGTTTGAGTACTATTTTCAAACTTGTACTCCTATTATAATAAAACGTTTGAGTACTATTTTCGTACTTGTACTCCTATATTGATGTACTCCTATTATAATAAAACGTTTGAGTACTATTTTCGTACTTGTACTCCTATATTGATGTACTCCTGTTATAACAAAATGTTTGAGTACTATTTTCGTACTTGTACTCCTATATTGATGTACTCCTATTATAATAAAACATTTGAGTACTATTTTTGTACTTGTACTCCTATATTGATGTACTCCTATTATAATAAAACGTTTGAGTACTATTTTCGTACTTGTACTCCTATATTGATGTACTCCTGTTATAATAAAACGTTTGAGTACTATTTTCGTACTTATACTCCTATATTCATGTACTCCTATTATAATAAAACGTTTGAGTACTATTTTCGTACTTATACTCCTATATTGATGTACTCTTATTATAATAAAACATTTGAGTACTATTTTCATACTTGTACTCCTATATTGATGTACTCCTATTAAAACGTTTGAGTACTATTTTCGTACTTGTACTCCTATATTGATGTACTCCTATTATAATAAAACGTTTGAGTACTATTTTCGTACTTGTACTCCTATATTGATGTACTCCTGTTATAATAAAACGTTTGAGTACTATTTTCGTACTTATACTCCTATATTCATGTACTCCTATTATAATAAAACGTTTGAGTACTATTTTCATACTTGTACTCCTATATTGATGTACTCCTATTATAATAAAACGTTTGAGTACTATTTTCGTACTTGTACTCCTATATTGATGTACTCCTATTATAATAAAACGTTTGAGTACTATTTTCGTACTTGTACTCCTATATTGATGTACTCCTATTATAATAAAATGTTTGAGTACTATTTTTGTACTTGTACTCCTATATTGATGTACTCCTATTATAATAAAACGTTTGAGTACTATTTTCGTACTTGTACTCCTATATTGATGTACTCCTATTAAAGCGTTTTGAGTACTATTTTCGTACTTGTACTCCTATATTGATATTATAATAAAACATTTGAGTACTATTTTCATACTTGTACTCCTATATTGATGTACTCCTGTTATAATAAAATGTTTGAGTACTACATGTATTTTCATACTTGTACTCCTATATTGATGTACTCCTATTATAATAAAATGTTTCAGTACTATTTTCGTACTTGTAATCCTATATTGATGTACTCCTGTTATAATAAAACGTTTGAGTACTATTTTCGTACTTGTACTCCTATATTGATGTACTCCTGTTATAATAAAACGTTTGAGTACTACATGTATTTTCGTACTTGTACTCCTATATTGATGTACTCCTATTATAATAAAACATTTGAGTACTATTTTCGTACTTGTACTCCTATATTGATGTACTCCTATTAAAACGTTTGAATACTATTTTTGTACTTATACTCCTATATTGATGTACTCCTATTATAATAAAACGTTTGAGTACTATTTTCGTACTTGTACTCCTATATTGATGTACTCCTGTTATAATGAAACGTTTGAGTACTATTTTCGTACTTGTACTCCTATATTGATGTACTCCTGTTATAATAAAACGTTTGAGTACTATTTTCGGACTTGTACTCCTATATTGATGTACTCCTGTTATAATAAAACGTTTGAGTACTATTTTCGGACTTGTACTCCTGTTATAATAAAACGTTTGAGTACTATTTTCGTACTTGTACTCCTATATTGATGTACTCCTGTTATAATAAAACGTTTGAGTACTATTTTCGGACTTGTACTCCTATATTGATGTACTCGTATTATAATAAAACGTTTGACTATTATTTTCGTACTTGTACTCCTATAGTGATGTACTCCTGTTATAATAAAACGTTTGAGTACTATTTTCGGACTTGTACTCCTGTTATAATAAAACGTTTGAGTACTATTTTCGTACTTGTACTCCTATATTGATGTACTCCTGTTATAATAAAACGTTTGAGTACTATTTTCGGACTTGTACTCCTATATTGATGTACTCGTATTATAATAAAACGTTTGACTATTATTTTCGTACTTGTACTCCTATAGTGATGTACTCCTGTTATAATAAAATGTTTGAGTACTATTTTCGTACTTGTACCCCTATATTGATGTACTCCTGTTATAATAAAACGTTTGAGTACTATTTTCAAACTTGTACTCCTATTATAATAAAACGTTTGAGTACTATTTTCGTACTTGTACTCCTATATTGATGTACTCCTATTATAATAAAACGTTTGAGTACTATTTTTGTACTTGTACTCCTATATTGATGTACTCCTATTATAATAAAACGTTTGAGTACTATTTTCGTACTTGTACTCCTATATTGATGTACTCCTGTTATAATAAAACGTTTGAGTACTATTTTCGTACTTATACTCCTATATTCATGTACTCCTATTATAATAAAACGTTTGAGTACTATTTTCGTACTTATACTCCTATATTGATGTACTCTTATTATAATAAAACATTTGAGTACTATTTTCATACTTGTACTCCTATATTGATGTACTCCTATTAAAACGTTTGAGTACTATTTTCGTACTTGTACTCCTATATTGATGTACTCCTATTATAATAAAACGTTTGAGTACTATTTTCGTACTTGTACTCCTATATTGATGTACTCCTGTTATAATAAAACGTTTGAGTACTATTTTCGTACTTATACTCCTATATTCATGTACTCCTATTATAATAAAACGTTTGAGTACTATTTTCATACTTGTACTCCTATATTGATGTACTCCTATTATAATAAAACGTTTGAGTACTATTTTCGTACTTGTACTCCTATATTGATGTACTCCTATTATAATAAAACGTTTGAGTACTATTTTCGTACTTGTACTCCTATATTGATGTACTCCTATTATAATAAAATGTTTGAGTACTATTTTTGTACTTGTACTCCTATATTGATGTACTCCTATTAAAGCGTTTTGAGTACTATTTTCGTACTTGTACTCCTATATTGATATTATAATAAAACATTTGAGTACTATTTTCATACTTGTACTCCTATATTGATGTACTCCTATTATAATAAAATGTTTCAGTACTATTTTCGTACTTGTAATCCTATATTGATGTACTCCTGTTATAATAAAACGTTTGAGTACTATTTTCGTACTTGTACTCCTATATTGATGTACTCCTGTTATAATAAAACGTTTGAGTACTACATGTATTTTCGTACTTATACTCCTATATTGATGTACTCCTATTATAATAAAACATTTGAGTACTATTTTCGTACTTGTACTCCTATATTGATGTACTCCTATTAAAACGTTTGAGTACTATTTTTGTACTTATACTCCTATATTGATGTACTCCTATTATAATAAAACGTTTGAGTACTATTTTCGTACTTGTACTCCTATATTGATGTACTCCTGTTATAATGAAACGTTTGAGTACTATTTTCGTACTTGTACTCCTATATTGATGTACTCCTGTTATAATAAAACGTTTGAGTACTATTTTCGGACTTGTACTCCTATATTGATGTACTCCTGTTATAATAAAACGTTTGAGTACTATTTTCGGACTTGTACTCCTGTTATAATAAAACGTTTGAGTACTATTTTCGTACTTGTACTCCTATATTGATGTACTCCTGTTATAATAAAACGTTTGAGTACTATTTTTGTACTTGTACTCCTATATTGATGTACTCCTGTTATAATGAAACGTTTGAGTACTATTTTCGTACTTGTACTCCTATATTGATGTACTCCTGTTATAATAAAACGTTTGAGTACTATTTTCGGACTTGTACTCCTGTTATAATAAAACGTTTGAGTACTATTTTCGTACTTGTACTCCTATATTGATGTACTCCTATTATAATAAAACGTTTGACTATTATTTTCATACTTGTACTCCTATAGTGATGTACTCCTGTTATAATAAAATGTTTGAGTACTATTTTCGTACTTGTACCCCTATATTGATGTACTCCTGTTATAATAAAACGTTTGAGTACTATTTTCAAACTTGTACTCCTATTATAATAAAACATTTGAGTACTATTTTCGTACTTGTACTCCTATATTGATGTACTCCTATTATAATAAAACGTTTGAGTACTATTTTCGTACTTGTACTCCTATATTGATGTACTCCTGTTATAAGAAAATGTTTGAGTACTATTTTCGTACTTGTACTCCTATATTGATGTACTCCTATTATAATAAAACATTTGAGTACTATTTTTGTACTTGTACTCCTATATTGATGTACTCCTATTATAATAAAACGTTTGAGTACTATTTTCGTACTTGTACTCCTATATTGATGTACTCCTGTTATAATAAAACGTTTGAGTACTATTTTCGTACTTATACTCCTATATTCATGTACTCCTATTATAATAAAACGTTTGAGTACTATTTTCGTACTCCTATATTGATGTACTCCTGTTATAATAAAACGTTTGAGTACTATTTTCGTACTTATACTCCTATATTGATGTACTCTTATTATAATAAAACATTTGAGTACTATTTTCATACTTGTACTCCTATATTGATGTACTCCTATTAAAACGTTTGAGTACTATTTTCGTACTTGTACTCCTATATTGATGTACTCCTATTATAATAAAACGTTTGAGTACTATTTTCGTACTTGTACTCCTATATTGATGTACTCCTGTTATAATAAAATGTTTGAGTACTATTTTCGTACTTATACTCCTATATTCATGTACTCCTATTATAATAAAACGTTTGAGTACTATTTTCATACTTGTACTCCTATATTGATGTACTCCTATTATAATAAAATGTTTGAGTACTATTTTTGTACTTGTACTCCTATATTGATGTACTCCTATTAAAGCGTTTTGAGTACTATTTTCGTACTTGTACTCCTATATTGATGTACTCCTATTATAATAAAATGTTTGAGTACTATTTTTGTACTTGTACTCCTATATTGATGTACTCCTATTAAAACGTTTGAGTACTATTTTCGTACTTGTACTCCTATATTGATATTATAATAAAACATTTGAGTACTATTTTCATACTTGTACTCCTATATTGATGTACTCCTATTATAATAAAATGTTTCAGTACTATTTTCGTACTTGTAATCCTATATTGATGTACTCCTGTTATAATAAAACGTTTGACTACTATTTTCGTACTTGTACTCCTATATTGATGTACTCCTGTTATAATAAAACGTTTGAGTACTACATGTATTTTCGTACTTATACTCCTATATTGATGTACTCCTATTATAATAAAACATTTGAGTACTATTTTCGTACTTGTACTCCTATATTGATGTACTCCTATTAAAACGTTTGAGTACTATTTTTGTACTTATACTCCTATATTGATGTACTCCTATTATAATAAAACGTTTGAGTACTATTTTCGTACTTGTACTCCTATATTGATGTACTCCTATAATAATAAAACATTTGACTTTTGAGTACTATTTTTGTACTTGTACTCCTATATTGATGTACTCCTATTATAATAAAACATTTGAGTACTATTTTCGTACTTGTACTCCTATATTGATGTACTCCTATTATAATAAAACATTTGAGTACTATTTTCGTACTTGTACTCCTATATTGATGTACTCCTATTAAAACGTTTGAGTACTATTTTTGTACTTATACTCCTATATTGATGTACTCCTATTATAATAAAACGTTTGAGTACTATTTTCGTACTTGTACTCCTATATTGATGTACTCCTATAATAATAAAACATTTGACTTTTGAGTACTATTTTTGTACTTGTACTCCTATATTGATGTACTCCTATTATAATAAAACATTTGAGTACTATTTTCGTACTTGTACTCCTATATTGATGTACTCCTATTAAAACGTTTGAGTACTATTTTTGTACTTATACTCCTATATTGATGTACTCCTATTATAATAAAACGTTTGAGTACTATTTTCGTACTTGTACTCCTATATTGATGTACTCCTATAATAATAAAACATTTGACTTTTGAGTACTATTTTTGTACTTGTACTCCTATATTGATGTACTCCTATTATAATAAAACATTTGAGTACTTTTTTCGTACTTGTACTCCTATATTGATGTACTCCTATTATAATAAAACTTTTCAGTACTATTTTCGTATTTGTACTCCTATATTGATATATTCCTGTTATAATAAAACGTTTGAGTACTATTTTCGTACTTGTACTCCTATATTGATGTACTCCTATTAAAACGTTTGAGTATTATTTTCATACTTGTACTCCTGTTATAATAAAACGTTTGAGTACTATTTTCGGACTTATACTCCTGTTATAATAAAACGTTTGAGTACTATTTTCGTACTTGTACTCCTATATTGATGTACTCCTATTATAATAAAACATTTGAGTACTATTTTCGTACTTGTACTCCTATATTGATGTACTCCTATTAAAACGTTTGAGTACTATTTTTGTACTTATACTCCTATATTGATGTACTCCTATTATAATAAAACGTTTGAGTACTATTTTCGTACTTGTACTCCTATATTGATGTACTCCTATAATAATAAAACATTTGACTTTTGAGTACTATTTTTGTACTTGTACTCCTATATTGATGTACTCCTATTATAATAAAACATTTGAGTACTTTTTTCGTACTTGTACTCCTATATTGATGTACTCCTATTATAATAAAACTTTTCAGTACTATTTTCGTATTTGTACTCCTATATTGATATATTCCTGTTATAATAAAACGTTTGAGTACTATTTTCGTACTTGTACTCCTATATTGATGTACTCCTATTAAAACGTTTGAGTATTATTTTCATACTTGTACTCCTATATTGATGTACTCCTGTTATAATAAAACGTTTGAGTACTATTTTCGGACTTATACTCCTGTTATAATAAAACGTTTGAGTACTATTTTCGTACTTGTACTCCTATATTGATGTACTCCTATTATAATAAAACGTTTGACTATTATTTTCGTACTTGTACTCCTATAGTGATGTACTCCTGTTATAATAAAATGTTTGAGTACTATTTTCGTACTTGTACCCCTATATTGATGTACTCCTGTTATAATAAAACGTTTGAGTACTATTTTCAAACTTGTACTCCTATTATAATAAAACGTTTGAGTACTATTTTCGTACTTGTACTCCTATATTGATGTACTCCTATTATAATAAAACGTTTGAGTACTATTTTCGTACTTGTACTCCTATATTGATGTACTCCTGTTATAACAAAATGTTTGAGTACTATTTTCGTACTTGTACTCCTATATTGATGTACTCCTATTATAATAAAACATTTGAGTACTATTTTTGTACTTGTACTCCTATATTGATGTACTCCTATTATAATAAAACGTTTGAGTACTATTTTCGTACTTGTACTCCTATATTGATGTACTCCTGTTATAATAAAACGTTTGAGTACTATTTTCGTACTTATACTCCTATATTCATGTACTCCTATTATATTAAAACGTTTGAGTACTATTTTCGTACTTATACTCCTATATTGATGTACTCCTATTATAATAAAACATTTGAGTACTATTTTCATACTTGTACTCCTATATTGATGTACTCCTATTAAAACGTTTGAGTACTATTTTCGTACTTGTACTCCTATATTGATGTACTCCTATTATAATAAAACGTTTGAGTACTATTTTCGTACTTGTACTCCTATATTGATGTACTCCTGTTATAATAAAATGTTTGAGTACTATTTTCGTACTTATACTCCTATATTCATGTACTCCTATTATAATAAAACGTTTGAGTACTATTTTCATACTTGTACTCCTATATTGATGTACTCCTATTATAATAAAATGTTTGAGTACTATTTTTGTACTTGTACTCCTATATTGATGTACTCCTATTAAAGCGTTTTGAGTACTATTTTCGTACTTGTACTCCTATATTGATATTATAATAAAACATTTGAGTACTATTTTCATACTTGTACTCCTATATTGATGTACTCCTATTATAATAAAATGTTTCAGTACTATTTTCGTACTTGTAATCCTATATTGATGTACTCCTGTTATAATAAAACGTTTGACTACTATTTTCGTACTTGTACTCCTATATTGATGTACTCCTGTTATAATAAAACGTTTGAGTACTACATGTATTTTCGTACTTATACTCCTATATTGATGTACTCCTATTATAATAAAACATTTGAGTACTATTTTCGTACTTGTACTCCTATATTGATGTACTCCTATTAAAACGTTTGAGTACTATTTTTGTACTTATACTCCTATATTGATGTACTCCTATTATAATAAAACGTTTGAGTACTATTTTCGTACTTGTACTCCTATATTGATGTACTCCTGTTATAATAAAACGTTTGAGTACTATTTTCGTACTTATACTCCTATATTCATGTACTCCTATTATAATAAAACGTTTGAGTACTATTTTCATACTTGTACTCCTATTATAATAAAATGTTTGAGTACTATTTTCGTACTTGTACTCCTATATTGATGTACTCCTGTTATAATAAAACGTTTGAGTACTATTTTCGTACTTGTACTCCTATATTGATGTACTCCTATTATAATAAAACGTTTGAGTACTATTTTTGTACTTGTACTCCTATATTGATGTACTCCTATTATAATAAAATGTTTGAGTACTATTTTAGTACTTGTACTCCTATATTGATGTACTCCTATTATAATAAAACGTTTGAGTACTATTTTTGTACTTGTACTCCTATATTGATGTACTCCTATTATAATAAAACGTTTGAGTACTATTTTCGTACTTGTACTCCTATATTGATGTACCCCTGTTATAATAAAATGTTTGAGTACTATTTGTGTACTTGTACTCCTATATTGATGTACTCCTATTAAAACGTTTGAGTACTATTTTCGTACTTGTACTCCTATATTGATATTATAATAAAACATTTAAGTACTACTTTCGTACTTGTACTCCTATATTGATGTACTCCTGTTATAATAAAATGTTTGAGTACTATTTGTGTACTTGTACTCCTATATTGATGTACTCCTATTATAATAAAATGTTTGAGTACTATTTTCGTACTTGTACTCCTATATTGATGTACTCCTGTTATAATAAAACATTTGAGTACTATTTTCGTACTTGTACTCCTATATTGATGTACTCCTATTATAATAAAACGTTTGAGTACTATTTTCGTACTTGTACTCCTATATTGATGTACTCCTATTATAATAAAACGTTTGAGTACTATTTTCGTACTTATACTCCTATATTCATGTACTCCTATTATAATAAAACGTTTGAGTACTATTTTCATACTTGTACTCCTATATTGATGTACTCCTATTATAATAAAACGTTTGAGTACTATTTTCGTACTTGTACTCCTATATTGATGTACTCCTATTATAATAAAACGTTTGAGTACTATTTTCGTACTTGTACTCCTATATTGATGTACTCCTATTATAATAAAATGTTTGAGTACTATTTTTGTACTTGTACTCCTATATTGATGTACTCCTATTAAAGCGTTTTGAGTACTATTTTCGTACTTGTACTCCTATATTGATATTATAATAAAACATTTGAGTACTATTTTCATACTTGTGCTCCTATATTGATGTACTCCTATTATAATAAAATGTTTCAGTACTATTTTCGTACTTGTACTCCTATATTGATGTACTCCTGTTATAATAAAACGTTTGAGTACTACATGTATTTTCATACTTATACTCCTATATTGATGTACTCCTATTATAATAATACATTTGAGTACTATTTTCGTACTTGTACTCCTATATTGATGTACTCCTATTAAAACGTTTGAGTACTATTTTTGTACTTATACTCCTATATTGATGTACTCCTATTATAATAAAACGTTTGAGTACTATTTTCGTACTTATACTCCTATATTCATGTACTCCTATTATAATAAAACGTTTGAGTACTATTTTCATACTTGTACTCCTATATTGATGTACTCCTGTTATAATAAAACGTTTGAGTACTATTTTCGTACTTGTACTCCTATATTGATGTACTCCTATTATAATAAAACGTTTGAGTACTATTTTTGTACTTGTACTCCTATATTGATGTACTCCTATTATAATAAAACGTTTGAGTACTATTTTTGTACTTGTACTCCTATATTGATGTACTCCTGTTATAATAAAACGTTTGAGTACTATTTTCGTACTTGTACTCCTATATTGATGTACTCCTATTATAATAAAACGTTTGAGTACTATTTGTGTACTTGTACTCCTATATTGATATTATAATAAAACATTTGAGTACTATTTTCATACTTGTACTCCTATATTGATGTACTCCTATTATAATAAAATGTTTCAGTACTATTTTCGTACTTGTACTCCTATATTGATGTACTCCTGTTATAATAAAACGTTTGAGTACTACATGTATTTTCGTACTTATACTCCTATATTGATGTACTCCTATTATAATAATACATTTGAGTACTATTTTCGTACTTGTACTCCTATATTGATGTACTCCTATTAAAACGTTTGAGTACTATTTTTGTACTTATACTCCTATATTGATGTACTCCTATTATAATAAAACGTTTGAGTACTATTTTCGTACTTATACTCCTATATTCATGTACTCCTATTATAATAAAACGTTTGAGTACTATTTTCATACTTGTACTCCTATATTGATGTACTCCTGTTATAATAAAACGTTTGAGTACTATTTTCGTACTTGTACTCCTATATTGATGTACTCCTATTATAATAAAACGTTTGAGTACTATTTTTGTACTTGTACTCCTATATTGATGTACTCCTATTATAATAAAACGTTTGAGTACTATTTTTGTACTTGTACTCCTATATTGATGTACTCCTGTTATAATAAAACGTTTGAGTACTATTTTTGTACTTGTACTCCTATATTGATGTACTCCTGTTATAATAAAATGTTTGAGTACTATTTTTGTACTTGTACTCCTATATTGATGTACTCCTATTAAAGCGTTTGAGTACTATTTTCGTACTTGTACTCCTATATTGATATTATAATAAAACATTTAAGTACTATTTTCATACTTGTACTCCTATATTGATGTACTCCTATTATAATAAAACGTTTGAGTACTATTTTTGTACTTGTACTCCTATATTGATGTACTCCTATTAAAACGTTTGAGTACTATTTTTGTACTTATACTCCTATATTGATGTACTCCTATTATAATAAAACGTTTGAGTACTATTTTCGTACTTATACTCCTATATTCATGTACTCCTATTATAATAAAACGTTTGAGTACTATTTTCATACTTGTACTCCTATATTGATGTACTCCTGTTATAATAAAACGTTTGAGTACTATTTTCGTACTTGTACTCCTATATTGATGTACTCCTATTATAATAAAACGTTTGAGTACTATTTTTGTACTTGTACTCCTATATTGATGTACTCCTATTATAATAAAACGTTTGAGTACTATTTTTGTACTTGTACTCCTATATTGATGTACTCCTGTTATAATAAAACGTTTGAGTACTATTTTCGTACTTGTACTCCTATATTGATGTACTCCTATTATAATAAAACGTTTGAGTACTATTTGTGTACTTGTACTCCTATATTGATATTATAATAAAACATTTGAGTACTATTTTCATACTTGTACTCCTATATTGATGTACTCCTATTATAATAAAACGTTTGAGTACTATTTTTGTACTTGTACTCCTATATTGATGTACTCCTATTATAATAAAACGTTTGAGTACTATTTTTGTACTTGTACTCCTATATTGATGTACTCCTGTTATAATAAAACGTTTGAGTACTATTTTCGTACTTGTACTCCTATATTGATGTACTCCTATTATAATAAAACGTTTGAGTACTATTTGTGTACTTGTACTCCTATATTGATATTATAATAAAACATTTGAGTACTATTTTCATACTTGTACTCCTATATTGATGTACTCCTGTTATAATAAAACGTTTGAGTACTACATGTATTTTCGTACTTATACTCCTATATTGATGTACTCCTATTATAATAATACATTTGAGTACTATTTTCGTACTTGTACTCCTATATTGATGTACTCCTATTAAAACGTTTGAGTACTATTTTTGTACTTATACTCCTATATTGATGTACTCCTATTATAATAAAACGTTTGAGTACTATTTTCGTACTTATACTCCTATATTCATGTACTCCTATTATAATAAAACGTTTGAGTACTATTTTCATACTTGTACTCCTATATTGATGTACTCCTGTTATAATAAAACGTTTGAGTACTATTTTCGTACTTGTACTCCTATATTGATGTACTCCTATTATAATAAAACGTTTGAGTACTATTTTTGTACTTGTACTCCTATATTGATGTACTCCTATTATAATAAAACGTTTGAGTACTATTTTTGTACTTGTACTCCTATATTGATGTACTCCTGTTATAATAAAACGTTTGAGTACTATTTTTGTACTTGTACTCCTATATTGATGTACTCCTGTTATAATAAAATGTTTGAGTACTATTTTTGTACTTGTACTCCTATATTGATGTACTCCTATTAAAGCGTTTGAGTACTATTTTCGTACTTGTACTCCTATATTGATATTATAATAAAACATTTAAGTACTATTTTCATACTTGTACTCCTATATTGATGTACTCCTATTATAATAAAACGTTTGAGTACTATTTTTGTACTTGTACTCCTATATTGATGTACTCCTATTAAAACGTTTGAGTACTATTTTTGTACTTATACTCCTATATTGATGTACTCCTATTATAATAAAACGTTTGAGTACTATTTTCGTACTTATACTCCTATATTCATGTACTCCTATTATAATAAAACGTTTGAGTACTATTTTCATACTTGTACTCCTATATTGATGTACTCCTGTTATAATAAAACGTTTGAGTACTATTTTCGTACTTGTACTCCTATATTGATGTACTCCTATTATAATAAAACGTTTGAGTACTATTTTTGTACTTGTACTCCTATATTGATGTACTCCTATTATAATAAAACGTTTGAGTACTATTTTTGTACTTGTACTCCTATATTGATGTACTCCTGTTATAATAAAACGTTTGAGTACTATTTTCGTACTTGTACTCCTATATTGATGTACTCCTATTATAATAAAACGTTTGAGTACTATTTGTGTACTTGTACTCCTATATTGATATTATAATAAAACATTTGAGTACTATTTTCATACTTGTACTCCTATATTGATGTACTCCTATTATAATAAAATGTTTCAGTACTATTTTCGTACTTGTACTCCTATATTGATGTACTCCTGTTATAATAAAACGTTTGAGTACTACATGTATTTTCGTACTTATACTCCTATATTGATGTACTCCTATTATAATAATACATTTGAGTACTATTTTCGTACTTGTACTCCTATATTGATGTACTCCTATTAAAACGTTTGAGTACTATTTTTGTACTTATACTCCTATATTGATGTACTCCTATTATAATAAAACGTTTGAGTACTATTTTCGTACTTATACTCCTATATTCATGTACTCCTATTATAATAAAACGTTTGAGTACTATTTTCATACTTGTACTCCTATATTGATGTACTCCTGTTATAATAAAACGTTTGAGTACTATTTTCGTACTTGTACTCCTATATTGATGTACTCCTATTATAATAAAACGTTTGAGTACTATTTTTGTACTTGTACTCCTATATTGATGTACTCCTATTATAATAAAACGTTTGAGTACTATTTTTGTACTTGTACTCCTATATTGATGTACTCCTGTTATAATAAAACGTTTGAGTACTATTTTTGTACTTGTACTCCTATATTGATGTACTCCTGTTATAATAAAATGTTTGAGTACTATTTTTGTACTTGTACTCCTATATTGATGTACTCCTATTAAAGCGTTTGAGTACTATTTTCGTACTTGTACTCCTATATTGATATTATAATAAAACATTTAAGTACTATTTTCATACTTGTACTCCTATATTGATGTACTCCTATTATAATAAAACGTTTGAGTACTATTTTCGTACTTGTATTCCTGTATTGATGTACTCCTATTATAATAAAACGTTTGAGTACTATTTTCGTACTTGTACTCCTATATTGATGTACTCCTGTTATAATAAAACGTTTGAGTACTATTTTCGTACTTGTACTCCTATATTGATGTACTCCTGTTATAATGAAACATTTGAGTACTATTTTCGTACTTGTACTCCTATATTGATGTACTCCTGTTATAATAAAATGTTTGAGTACTATTTTTGTACTTGTACTCCTATATTGATGTACTCCTATTATAATAAAATGTTTGAGTATTATTTTCGTACTTGTACCCCTATATTGATGTACTCCTGTTATAATAAAACGTTTGAGTACTATTTTCGTACTTATACTCCTATATTCATGTACTCCTATTATAATAAAACGTTTGAGTACTATTTTCGTACTTATACTCCTATATTGATGTACTCTTATTATAATAAAACATTTGAGTACTATTTTCATACTTGTACTCCTATATTGATGTACTCCTATTAAAACGTTTGAGTACTATTTTCATACTTGTACTCCTATATTGATGTACTCCTATTATAATAAAACGTTTGAGTACTATTTTCGTACTTGTACTCCTATATTGATGTACTCCTGTTATAATAAAACGTTTGAGTACTATGTTCGTACTTATACTCCTATATTCATGTACTCCTATTATAATAAAACGTTTGAGTACTATTTTCATACTTGTACTCCTATATTGATGTACTCCTATTATAATGAAACGTTTGAGTACTATTTTCGTACTTGTACTCCTATATTGATGTACTCCTATTATAATAAAACGTTTGAGTACTATTTTCGTACTTGTACTCCTATATTGATGTACTCCTATTATAATAAAATGTTTGAGTACTATTTTTGTACTTGTACTCCTATATTTATGTACTCCTATTAAGACGTTTTGAGTACTATTTTCGTACTTGTACTCCTATATTGATATTATAATAAAACATTTGAGTACTATTTTCATACTTGTACTCCTATATTGATGTACTCCTATTATAATAAAATGTTTCAGTACTATTTTCGTACTTGTAATCCTATATTGATGTACTCCTGTTATAATAAAACGTTTGAGTACTATTTTCGTACTTGTACTCCTATATTGATGTACTCCTGTTATAATAAAACGTTTGAGTACTACATGTATTTTCGTACTTGTACTCCTATATTGATGTACTCCTATTATAATAAAACATTTGAGTACTATTTTCGTACTTGTACTCCTATATTGATGTACTCCTATTAAAACGTTTGAGTACTATTTTTGTACTTATACTCCTATATTGATGTACTCCTATTATAATAAAACGTTTGAGTACTATTTTTGTACTTGTACTCCTATATTGATGTACTCCTGTTATAATGAAACGTTTGAGTACTATTTTCGTACTTGTACTCCTATATTGATATACTCCTGTTATAATAAAACGTTTGAGTACTATTTTCGGACTTGTACTCCTGTTATAATAAAACGTTTGAGTACTATTTTCGTACTTGTACTCCTATATTGATGTACTCCTATTATAATAAAACGTTTGACTATTATTTTCGTACTTGTACTCCTATAGTGATGTACTCCTGTTATAATAAAATGTTTGAGTACTATTTTCGTACTTGTACCCCTATATTGATGTACTCCTGTTATAATAAAACGTTTGAGTACTATTTTCAAACTTGTACTCCTATTATAATAAAATGTTTGAGTACTATTTTCGTACTTGTACTCCTATATTGATGTACTCCTATTATAATAAAACGTTTGAGTACTATTTTCGTACTTGTACTCCTATATTGATGTACTCCTGTTATAACAAAATGTTTGAGTACTATTTTCGTACTTGTACTCCTATATTGATGTACTCCTATTATAATAAAACATTTGAGTACTATTTGTGTACTTGTACTCCTATATTGATGTACTCCTATTATAATAAAACGTTTGAGTACTATTTTCGTACTTGTACTCCTATATTGATGTACTCCTGTTATAATAAAACGTTTGAGTACTATTTTCGTACTTATACTCCTATATTCATGTACTCCTATTATAATAAAACGTTTGAGTACTATTTTCGTACTTATACTCCTATATTGATGTACTCTTATTATAATAAAACATTTGAGTACTATTTTCATACTTGTACTCCTATATTGATGTACTCCTATTAAAACGTTTGAGTACTATTTTCGTACTTGTACTCCTATATTGATGTACTCCTATTATAATAAAACGTTTGAGTACTATTTTCGTACTTGTACTCCTATATTGATGTACTCCTGTTATAATAAAACGTTTGAGTACTACATGTATTTTCGTACTTATACTCCTATATTGATGTACTCCTATTATAATAATACATTTGAGTACTATTTTCGTACTTGTACTCCTATATTGATGTACTCCTATTAAAACGTTTGAGTACTATTTTTGTACTTATACTCCTATATTGATGTACTCCTATTATAATAAAACGTTTGAGTACTATTTTCGTACTTATACTCCTATATTCATGTACTCCTATTATAATAAAACGTTTGAGTACTATTTTCATACTTGTACTCCTATATTGATGTACTCCTGTTATAATAAAACGTTTGAGTACTATTTTCGTACTTGTACTCCTATATTGATGTACTCCTATTATAATAAAACGTTTGAGTACTATTTTTGTACTTGTACTCCTATATTGATGTACTCCTATTATAATAAAACGTTTGAGTACTATTTTTGTACTTGTACTCCTATATTGATGTACTCCTGTTATAATAAAACGTTTGAGTACTATTTTTGTACTTGTACTCCTATATTGATGTACTCCTGTTATAATAAAATGTTTGAGTACTATTTTTGTACTTGTACTCCTATATTGATGTACTCCTATTAAAGCGTTTGAGTACTATTTTCGTACTTGTACTCCTATATTGATATTATAATAAAACATTTAAGTACTATTTTCATACTTGTACTCCTATATTGATGTACTCCTGTTATAATAAAATGTTTGAGTACTATTTTCGTACTTGTACCCCTATATTGATGTACTCCTGTTATAATAAAACGTTTGAGTACTATTTTCAAACTTGTACTCCTATTATAATAAAACGTTTGAGTACTATTTTCGTACTTGTACTCCTATATTGATGTACTCCTATTATAATAAAACGTTTGAGTACTATTTTCGTACTTGTACTCCTATATTGATGTACTCCTGTTATAACAAAATGTTTGAGTACTATTTTCGTACTTGTACTCCTATATTGATGTACTCCTATTATAATAAAACATTTGAGTACTATTTGTGTACTTGTACTCCTATATTGATGTACTCCTATTATAATAAAACGTTTGAGTACTATTTTCGTACTTGTACTCCTATATTGATGTACTCCTGTTATAATAAAACGTTTGAGTACTATTTTCGTACTTATACTCCTATATTCATGTACTCCTATTATAATAAAACGTTTGAGTACTATTTTCGTACTTATACTCCTATATTGATGTACTCTTATTATAATAAAACATTTGAGTACTATTTTCATACTTGTACTCCTATATTGATGTACTCCTATTAAAACGTTTGAGTACTATTTTCGTACTTGTACTCCTATATTGATGTACTCCTATTATAATAAAACGTTTGAGTACTATTTTCGTACTTGTACTCCTATATTGATGTACTCCTGTTATAATAAAACGTTTGAGTACTACATGTATTTTCGTACTTATACTCCTATATTGATGTACTCCTATTATAATAATACATTTGAGTACTATTTTCGTACTTGTACTCCTATATTGATGTACTCCTATTAAAACGTTTGAGTACTATTTTTGTACTTATACTCCTATATTGATGTACTCCTATTATAATAAAACGTTTGAGTACTATTTTCGTACTTATACTCCTATATTCATGTACTCCTATTATAATAAAACGTTTGAGTACTATTTTCATACTTGTACTCCTATATTGATGTACTCCTGTTATAATAAAACGTTTGAGTACTATTTTCGTACTTGTACTCCTATATTGATGTACTCCTATTATAATAAAACGTTTGAGTACTATTTTTGTACTTGTACTCCTATATTGATGTACTCCTATTATAATAAAACGTTTGAGTACTATTTTTGTACTTGTACTCCTATATTGATGTACTCCTGTTATAATAAAACGTTTGAGTACTATTTTTGTACTTGTACTCCTATATTGATGTACTCCTGTTATAATAAAATGTTTGAGTACTATTTTTGTACTTGTACTCCTATATTGATGTACTCCTATTAAAGCGTTTGAGTACTATTTTCGTACTTGTACTCCTATATTGATATTATAATAAAACATTTAAGTACTATTTTCATACTTGTACTCCTATATTGATGTACTCCTATTATAATAAAACGTTTGAGTACTATTTTCGTACTTGTATTCCTGTATTGATGTACTCCTATTATAATAAAACGTTTGAGTACTATTTTCGTACTTGTACTCCTATATTGATGTACTCCTGTTATAATAAAACGTTTGAGTACTATTTTCGTACTTGTACTCCTATATTGATGTACTCCTGTTATAATGAAACATTTGAGTACTATTTTCGTACTTGTACTCCTATATTGATGTACTCCTGTTATAATAAAATGTTTGAGTACTATTTTTGTACTTGTACTCCTATATTGATGTACTCCTATTATAATAAAATGTTTGAGTATTATTTTCGTACTTGTACCCCTATATTGATGTACTCCTGTTATAATAAAACGTTTGAGTACTATTTTCGTACTTATACTCCTATATTCATGTACTCCTATTATAATAAAACGTTTGAGTACTATTTTCGTACTTATACTCCTATATTGATGTACTCTTATTATAATAAAACATTTGAGTACTATTTTCATACTTGTACTCCTATATTGATGTACTCCTATTAAAACGTTTGAGTACTATTTTCATACTTGTACTCCTATATTGATGTACTCCTATTATAATAAAACGTTTGAGTACTATTTTCGTACTTGTACTCCTATATTGATGTACTCCTGTTATAATAAAACGTTTGAGTACTATTTTCGTACTTATACTCCTATATTCATGTACTCCTATTATAATAAAACGTTTGAGTACTATTTTCATACTTGTACTCCTATATTGATGTACTCCTATTATAATGAAACGTTTGAGTACTATTTTCGTACTTGTACTCCTATATTGATGTACTCCTATTATAATAAAACGTTTGAGTACTATTTTCGTACTTGTACTCCTATATTGATGTACTCCTATTATAATAAAATGTTTGAGTACTATTTTTGTACTTGTACTCCTATATTTATGTACTCCTATTAAGACGTTTTGAGTACTATTTTCGTACTTGTACTCCTATATTGATGTACTCCTGTTATAATAAAACGTTTGAGTACTATTTTCGTACTTGTACTCCTATATTGATGTACTCCTATTATAATAAAATGTTTCAGTACTATTTTCGTACTTGTAATCCTATATTGATGTACTCCTGTTATAATAAAACGTTTGAGTACTATTTTCGTACTTGTACTCCTATATTGATGTACTCCTGTTATAATAAAACGTTTGAGTACTACATGTATTTTCGTACTTGTACTCCTATATTGATGTACTCCTATTATAATAAAACATTTGAGTACTATTTTCGTACTTGTACTCCTATATTGATGTACTCCTATTAAAACGTTTGAGTACTATTTTTGTACTTATACTCCTATATTGATGTACTCCTATTATAATAAAACGTTTGAGTACTATTTTTGTACTTGTACTCCTATATTGATGTACTCCTGTTATAATGAAACGTTTGAGTACTATTTTCGTACTTGTACTCCTATATTGATGTACTCCTGTTATAATAAAACGTTTGAGTACTATTTTCGGACTTGTACTCCTGTTATAATAAAACGTTTGAGTACTATTTTCGTACTTGTACTCCTATATTGATGTACTCCTATTATAATAAAACGTTTGACTATTATTTTCGTACTTGTACTCCTATAGTGATGTACTCCTGTTATAATAAAATGTTTGAGTACTATTTTCGTACTTGTACCCCTATATTGATGTACTCCTGTTATAATAAAACGTTTGAGTACTATTTTCAAACTTGTACTCCTATTATAATAAAATGTTTGAGTACTATTTTCGTACTTGTACTCCTATATTGATGTACTCCTATTATAATAAAACGTTTGAGTACTATTTTCGTACTTGTACTCCTATATTGATGTACTCCTGTTATAACAAAATGTTTGAGTACTATTTTCGTACTTGTACTCCTATATTGATGTACTCCTATTATAATAAAACATTTGAGTACTATTTTTGTACTTGTACTCCTATATTGATGTACTCCTATTATAATAAAACGTTTGAGTACTATTTTCGTACTTGTACTCCTATATTGATGTACTCCTGTTATAATAAAACGTTTGAGTACTATTTTCGTACTTATACTCCTATATTCATGTACTCCTATTATAATAAAACGTTTGAGTACTATTTTCGTACTTATACTCCTATATTGATGTACTCTTATTATAATAAAACATTTGAGTACTATTTTCATACTTGTACTCCTATATTGATGTACTCCTATTAAAACGTTTGAGTACTATTTTCGTACTTGTACTCCTATATTGATGTACTCCTATTATAATAAAACGTTTGAGTACTATTTTCGTACTTGTACTCCTATATTGATGTACTCCTGTTATAATAAAACGTTTGAGTACTATTTTCGTACTTATACTCCTATATTCATGTACTCCTATTATAATAAAACGTTTGAGTACTATTTTCATACTTGTACTCCTATATTGATGTACTCCTATTATAATAAAACGTTTGAGTACTATTTTCGTACTTGTACTCCTATATTGATGTACTCCTATTATAATAAAACGTTTGAGTACTATTTTCGTACTTGTACTCCTATATTGATGTACTCCTATTATAATAAAATGTTTGAGTACTATTTTTGTACTTGTACTCCTATATTGATGTACTCCTATTAAAGCGTTTTGAGTACTATTTTCGTACTTGTACTCCTATATTGATATTATAATAAAACATTTGAGTACTATTTTCATACTTGTACTCCTATATTGATGTACTCCTATTATAATAAAATGTTTCAGTACTATTTTCGTACTTGTAATCCTATATTGATGTACTCCTGTTATAATAAAACGTTTGAGTACTATTTTCGTACTTGTACTCCTATATTGATGTACTCCTGTTATAATAAAACGTTTGAGTACTACATGTATTTTCGTACTTGTACTCCTATATTGATGTACTCCTATTATAATAAAACATTTGAGTACTATTTTCGTACTTGTACTCCTATATTGATGTACTCCTATTAAAACGTTTGAGTACTATTTTTGTACTTATACTCCTATATTGATGTACTCCTATTATAATAAAACGTTTGAGTACTATTTTCGTACTTGTACTCCTATATTGATGTACTCCTGTTATAATGAAACGTTTGAGTACTATTTTCGTACTTGTACTCCTATATTGATGTACTCCTGTTATAATAAAACGTTTGAGTACTATTTTCGGACTTGTACTCCTATATTGATGTACTCCTGTTATAATAAAACGTTTGAGTACTATTTTCGGACTTGTACTCCTGTTATAATAAAACGTTTGAGTACTATTTTCGTACTTGTACTCCTATATTGATGTACTCCTGTTATAATAAAACGTTTGAGTACTATTTTCGGACTTGTACTCCTATATTGATGTACTCGTATTATAATAAAACGTTTGACTATTATTTTCGTACTTGTACTCCTATAGTGATGTACTCCTGTTATAATAAAATGTTTGAGTACTATTTTCGTACTTGTACCCCTATATTGATGTACTCCTGTTATAATAAAACGTTTGAGTACTATTTTCAAACTTGTACTCCTATTATAATAAAACGTTTGAGTACTATTTTCGTACTTGTACTCCTATATTGATGTACTCCTATTATAATAAAACGTTTGAGTACTATTTTCGTACTTGTACTCCTATATTGATGTACTCCTGTTATAACAAAATGTTTGAGTACTATTTTCGTACTTGTACTCCTATATTGATGTACTCCTATTATAATAAAACATTTGAGTACTATTTTTGTACTTGTATTCCTATATTGATGTACTCCTATTATAATAAAACGTTTGAGTACTATTTTCGTACTTGTACTCCTATATTGATGTACTCCTGTTATAATAAAACGTTTGAGTACTATTTTCATACTTATACTCCTATATTCATGTACTCTTATTATAATAAAACATTTGAGTACTATTTTCATACTTGTACTCCTATATTGATGTACTCCTATTAAAACGTTTGAGTACTATTTTCGTACTTGTACTCCTATATTGATGTACTCCTATTATAATAAAACGTTTGAGTACTATTTTCGTACTTGTACTCCTATATTGATGTACTCCTGTTATAATAAAACGTTTGAGTACTATTTTCGTACTTATACTCCTATATTCATGTACTCCTATTATAATAAAACGTTTGAGTACTATTTTCATACTTGTACTCCTATATTGATGTACTCCTATTATAATAAAACGTTTGAGTACTATTTTCGTACTTGTACTCCTATATTGATGTACTCCTATTATAATAAAACGTTTGAGTACTATTTTCGTACTTGTACTCCTATATTGATGTACTCCTATTATAATAAAATGTTTGAGTACTATTTTTGTACTTGTACTCCTATATTGATGTACTCCTATTAAAGCGTTTTGAGTACTATTTTCGTACTTGTACTCCTATATTGATATTATAATAAAACATTTGAGTACTATTTTCATACTTGTACTCCTATATTGATGTACTCCTATTATAATAAAATGTTTCAGTACTATTTTCGTACTTGTAATCCTATATTGATGTACTCCTGTTATAATAAAACGTTTGAGTACTATTTTCGTACTTGTACTCCTATATTGATGTACTCCTGTTATAATAAAACGTTTGAGTACTACATGTATTTTCGTACTTGTACTCCTATATTGATGTACTCCTATTATAATAAAACATTTGAGTACTATTTTCGTACTTGTACTCCTATATTGATGTACTCCTATTAAAACGTTTGAGTACTATTTTTGTACTTATACTCCTATATTGATGTACTCCTATTATAATAAAACGTTTGAGTACTATTTTCGTACTTGTACTCCTATATTGATGTACTCCTGTTATAATGAAACGTTTGAGTACTATTTTCGTACTTGTACTCCTATATTGATGTACTCCTGTTATAATAAAACGTTTGAGTACTATTTTCGGACTTGTACTCCTATATTGATGTACTCCTGTTATAATAAAACGTTTGAGTACTATTTTCGGACTTGTACTCCTGTTATAATAAAACGTTTGAGTACTATTTTCGTACTTGTACTCCTATATTGATGTACTCCTGTTATAATAAAACGTTTGAGTACTATTTTCGGACTTGTACTCCTATATTGATGTACTCCTATTATAATAAAACGTTTGACTATTATTTTCGTACTTGTACTCCTATAGTGATGTACTCCTGTTATAATAAAATGTTTGAGTACTATTTTCGTACTTGTACCCCTATATTGATGTACTCCTGTTATAATAAAATGTTTGAGTACTATTTTCAAACTTGTACTCCTATTATAATAAAACGTTTGAGTACTATTTTCGTACTTGTACTCCTATATTGATGTACTCCTATTATAATAAAACGTTTGAGTACTATTTTCGTACTTGTACTCCTATATTGATGTACTCCTGTTATAACAAAATGTTTGAGTACTATTTTCGTACTTGTACTCCTATATTGATGTACTCCTATTATAATAAAACATTTGAGTACTATTTTTGTACTTGTACTCCTATATTGATGTACTCCTATTATAATAAAACGTTTGAGTACTATTTTCGTACTTGTACTCCTATATTGATGTACTCCTGTTATAATAAAACGTTTGAGTACTATTTTCGTACTTATACTCCTATATTCATGTACTCCTATTATAATAAAACGTTTGAGTACTATTTTCGTACTTATACTCCTATATTGATGTACTCTTATTATAATAAAACATTTGAGTACTATTTTCATACTTGTACTCCTATATTGATGTACTCCTATTAAAACGTTTGAGTACTATTTTCGTACTTGTACTCCTATATTGATGTACTCCTATTATAATAAAACGTTTGAGTACTATTTTCGTACTTGTACTCCTATATTGATGTACTCCTGTTATAATAAAACGTTTGAGAACTATTTTCGTACTTATACTCCTATATTCATGTACTCCTATTATAATAAAACGTTTGAGTACTATTTTCATACTTGTACTCCTATATTGATGTACTCCTATTATAATAAAACGTTTGAGTACTATTTTCGTACTTGTACTCCTATATTGATGTACTCCTATTATAATAAAACGTTTGAGTACTATTTTCGTACTTGTACTCCTATATTGATGTACTCCTATTATAATAAAACGTTTGAGTACTATTTTCATACTTGTACTCCTATATTGATGTACTCCTATTATAATAAAATGTTTCAGTACTATTTTCGTACTTGTAATCCTATATTGATGTACTCCTGTTATAATAAAACGTTTGAGTACTATTTTCGTACTTGTACTCCTATATTGATGTACTCCTGTTATAATAAAACGTTTGAGTACTACATGTATTTTCGTACTTGTACTCCTATATTGATGTACTCCTATTATAATAAAACATTTGAGTACTATTTTCGTACTTGTACTCCTATATTGATGTACTCCTATTAAAACGTTTGAGTACTATTTTTGTACTTATACTCCTATATTGATGTACTCCTATTATAATAAAACGTTTGAGTACTATTTTCGTACTTGTACTCCTATATTGATGTACTCCTGTTATAATGAAACGTTTGAGTACTATTTTCGTACTTGTACTCCTATATTGATGTACTCCTGTTATAATAAAACGTTTGAGTACTATTTTCGGACTTGTACTCCTATATTGATGTACTCCTGTTATAATAAAACGTTTGAGTACTATTTTCGGACTTGTACTCCTGTTATAATAAAACGTTTGAGTACTATTTTCGTACTTGTACTCCTATATTGATGTACTCCTATTATAATAAAACGTTTGAGTACTATTTTCGTACTTGTACTCCTATATTGATGTACTCCTGTTATAACAAAATGTTTGAGTACTATTTTCGTACTTGTACTCCTATATTGATGTACTCCTATTATAATAAAACATTTGAGTACTATTTTTGTACTTGTACTCCTATATTGATGTACTCCTATTATAATAAAACGTTTGAGTACTATTTTCGTACTTGTACTCCTATATTGATGTACTCCTGTTATAATAAAACGTTTGAGTACTATTTTCGTACTTATACTCCTATATTCATGTACTCCTATTATAATAAAACGTTTGAGTACTATTTTCGTACTTATACTCCTATATTGATGTACTCCTATTATATTAAAACGTTTGAGTACTATTTTCGTACTTATACTCCTATATTGATGTACTCTTTATTATAATAAAACATTTGAGTACTATTTTCATACTTGTACTCCTATATTGATGTACTCCTATTAAAACGTTTGAGTACTATTTTCGTACTTGTACTCCTATATTGATGTACTCCTATTATAATAAAACGTTTGAGTACTATTTTCGTACTTGTACTCCTATATTGATGTACTCCTGTTATAATAAAACGTTTGAGTACTATTTTCGTACTTATACTCCTATATTCATGTACTCCTATTATAATAAAACGTTTGAGTACTATTTTCATACTTGTACTCCTATATTGATGTACTCCTATTATAATAAAACGTTTGAGTACTATTTTCGTACTTGTACTCCTATATTGATGTACTCCTATTATAATAAAACGTTTGAGTACTATTTTCGTACTTGTACTCCTATATTGATGTACTCCTATTATAATAAAATGTTTGAGTACTATTTTTGTACTTGTACTCCTATATTGATGTACTCCTATTAAAGCGTTTTGAGTACTATTTTCGTACTTGTACTCCTATATTGATATTATAATAAAACATTTTAGTACTATTTTCATACTTGTACTCCTATTATAATAAAATGTTTCAGTACTATTTTCGTACTTGTAATCCTATATTGATGTACTCCTGTTATAATAAAACGTTTGAGTACTATTTTCGTACTTGTACTCCTATATTGATGTACTCCTGTTATAATAAAACGTTTGAGTACTACATGTATTTTCGTACTTGTACTCCTATATTGATGTACTCCTATTATAATAAAACATTTGAGTACTATTTTCGTACTTGTACTCCTATATTGATGTACTCCTATTAAAATGTTTGAGTACTATTTTTGTACTTATACTCCTATATTGATGTACTCCTATTATAATAAAACGTTTGAGTACTATTTTCGTACTTGTACTCCTATATTGATGTACTCCTGTTATAATGAAACGTTTGAGTACTATTTTCGTACTTGTACTCCTATATTGATGTACTCCTGTTATAATAAAACGTTTGAGTACTATTTTCGGACTTGTACTCCTATATTGATGTACTCCTGTTATAATAAAACGTTTGAGTACTATTTTCGGACTTGTACTCCTGTTATAATAAAACGTTTGAGTACTATTTTCGTACTTGTACTCCTATATTGATGTACTCCTGTTATAATAAAACGTTTGAGTACTATTTTCGGACTTGTACTCCTATATTGATGTACTCCTATTATAATAAAACGTTTGACTATTATTTTCGTACTTGTACTCCTATAGTGATGTACTCCTGTTATAATAAAATGTTTGAGTACTATTTTCGTACTTGTACCCCTATATTGATGTACTCCTGTTATAATAAAACGTTTGAGTACTATTTTCAAACTTGTACTCCTATTATAATAAAACGTTTGAGTACTATTTTCGTACTTGTACTCCTATATTGATGTACTCCTATTATAATAAAACGTTTGAGTACTATTTTCGTACTTGTACTCCTATATTGATGTACTCCTGTTATAACAAAATGTTTGAGTACTATTTTCGTACTTGTACTCCTATATTGATGTACTCCTATTATAATAAAACATTTGAGTACTATTTTTGTACTTGTACTCCTATATTGATGTACTCCTATTATAATAAAACGTTTGAGTACTATTTTCGTACTTGTACTCCTATATTGATGTACTCCTGTTATAATAAAACGTTTGAGTACTATTTTCGTACTTATACTCCTATATTCATGTACTCCTATTATAATAAAACGTTTGAGTACTATTTTCGTACTTATACTCCTATATTGATGTACTCTTATTATAATAAAACATTTGAGTACTATTTTCATACTTGTACTCCTATATTGATGTACTCCTATTAAAACGTTTGAGTACTATTTTCGTACTTGTACTCCTATATTGATGTACTCCTATTATAATAAAACGTTTGAGTACTATTTTCGTACTTGTACTCCTATATTGATGTACTCCTGTTATAATAAAACGTTTGAGTACTATTTTCGTACTTATACTCCTATATTCATGTACTCCTATTATAATAAAACGTTTGAGTACTATTTTCATACTTGTACTCCTATATTGATGTACTCCTATTATAATAAAACGTTTGAGTACTATTTTCGTACTTGTACTCCTATATTGATGTACTCCTATTATAATAAAACGTTTGAGTACTATTTTCGTACTTGTACTCCTATATTGATGTACTCCTATTATAATAAAATGTTTGAGTACTATTTTTGTACTTGTACTCCTATATTGATGTACTCCTATTAAAGCGTTTTGAGTACTATTTTCGTACTTGTACTCCTATATTGATATTATAATAAAACATTTGAGTACTATTTTCATACTTGTACTCCTATATTGATGTACTCCTATTATAATAAAATGTTTCAGTACTATTTTCGTACTTGTAATCCTATATTGATGTACTCCTGTTATAATAAAACGTTTGAGTACTATTTTCGTACTTGTACTCCTATATTGATGTACTCCTGTTATAATAAAACGTTTGAGTACTATTTTCGTACTTATACTCCTATATTCATGTACTCCTATTATAATAAAACGTTTCAGTACTATTTTCGTACTTATACTCCTATATTGATGTACTCTTATTATAATAAAACATTTGAGTACTATTTTCATACTTGTACTCCTATATTGATGTACTCCTATTATAATAAAACGTTTGAGTACTATTTTCGTACTTGTACTCCTATATTGAAGTACTCCTATTAAAACGTTTGAGTACTATTTTCGTACTTGTACTCCTATATTGATGTACTCCTATTATAATAAAACGTTTGAGTACTATTTTCGTACTTGTACTCCTATATTGATGTACTCCTGTTATAATAAAACGTTTGAGTACTATTTTCGTACTTATACTCCTATATTCATGTACTCCTATTATAATAAAACGTTTGAGTACTATTTTCATACTTGTACTCCTATATTGATGTACTCCTATTATAATAAAACGTTTGAGTACTATTTTCGTACTTGTACTCCTATATTGATGTACTCCTATTATAATAAAACGTTTGAGTACTATTTTCGTACTTGTACTCCTATATTGATGTACTCCTATTATAATAAAATGTTTGAGTACTATTTTTGTACTTGTACTCCTATATTGATGTACTCCTATTAAAGCGTTTTGAGTACTATTTTCGTACTTGTACTCCTATATTGATATTATAATAAAACATTTGAGTACTATTTTCATACTTGTACTCCTATATTGATGTACTCCTATTATAATAAAATGTTTCAGTACTATTTTCGTACTTGTAATCCTATATTGATGTACTCCTGTTATAATAAAACGTTTGAGTACTATTTTCGTACTTGTACTCCTATATTGATGTACTCCTGTTATAATAAAACGTTTGAGTACTACATGTATTTTCGTACTTGTACTCCTATATTGATGTACTCCTATTATAATAAAACATTTGAGTACTATTTTCGTACTTGTACTCCTATATTGATGTACTCCTATTAAAACGTTTGAGTACTATTTTTGTACTTATACTCCTATATTGATGTACTCCTATTATAATAAAACGTTTGAGTACTATTTTCGTACTTGTACTCCTATATTGATGTACTCCTGTTATAATGAAACGTTTGAGTACTATTTTCGTACTTGTACTCCTATATTGATGTACTCCTGTTATAATAAAACGTTTGAGTACTATTTTCGGACTTGTACTCCTGTTATAATAAAACGTTTGAGTACTATTTTCGTACTTGTACTCCTATATTGATGTACTCCTATTATAATAAAACGTTTGACTATTATTTTCGTACTTGTACTCCTATAGTGATGTACTCCTGTTATAATAAAATGTTTGAGTACTATTTTCGTACTTGTACCCCTATATTGATGTACTCCTGTTATAATAAAACGTTTGAGTACTATTTTCAAACTTGTACTCCTATTATAATAAAACGTTTGAGTACTATTTTCGTACTTGTACTCCTATATTGATGTACTCCTATTATAATAAAACGTTTGAGTACTATTTTCGTACTTGTACTCCTATATTGATGTACTCCTGTTATAACAAAATGTTTGAGTACTATTTTCGTACTTGTACTCCTATATTGATGTACTCCTATTATAATAAAACATTTGAGTACTATTTTTGTACTTGTACTCCTATATTGATGTACTCCTATTATAATAAAACGTTTGAGTACTATTTTCATACTTGTACTCCTATATTGATGTACTCCTGTTATAATAAAACGTTTGAGTACTATTTTCGTACTTATACTCCTATATTCATGTACTCCTATTATAATAAAACGTTTGAGTACTATTTTCGTACTTATACTCCTATATTGATGTACTCTTATTATAATAAAACATTTGAGTACTATTTTCATACTTGTACTCCTATATTGATGTACTCCTATTAAAACGTTTGAGTACTATTTTCGTACTTGTACTCCTATATTGATGTACTCCTGTTATAATAAAACGTTTGAGTACTATTTTCGTACTTATACTCCTATATTCATGTACTCCTATTATAATAAAACGTTTGAGTACTATTTTCATACTTGTACTCCTATATTGATGTACTCCTATTATAATAAAACGTTTGAGTACTATTTTCGTACTTGTACTCCTATATTGATGTACTCCTATTATAATAAAACGTTTGAGTACTATTTTCGTACTTGTACTCCTATATTGATGTACTCCTATTATAATAAAATGTTTGAGTACTATTTTTGTACTTGTACTCCTATATTGATGTACTCCTATTAAAGCGTTTTGAGTACTATTTTCGTACTTGTACTCCTATATTGATATTATAATAAAACATTTGAGTACTATTTTCATACTTGTACTCCTATATTGATGTACTCCTATTATAATAAAATGTTTCAGTACTATTTTCGTACTTGTAATCCTATATTGATGTACTCCTGTTATAATAAAACGTTTCAGTACTATTTTCGTACTTGTACTCCTATATTGATGTACTCCTGTTATAATAAAACGTTTGAGTACTACATGTATTTTCGTACTTGTACTCCTATATTGATGTACTCCTATTATAATAAAACATTTGAGTACTATTTTCGTACTTGTACTCCTATATTGATGTACTCCTATTAAAACGTTTGAGTACTATTTTTGTACTTATACTCCTATATTGATGTACTCCTATTATAATAAAACGTTTGAGTACTATTTTCGTACTTGTACTCCTATATTGATGTACTCCTGTTATAATGAAACGTTTGAGTACTATTTTCGTACTTGTACTCCTATATTGATGTACTCCTGTTATAATAAAACGTTTGAGTACTATTTTCGGACTTGTACTTCTGTTATAATAAAACGTTTGAGTACTATTTTCGTACTTGTACTCCTATATTGATGTACTCCTATTATAATAAAACGTTTGACTATTATTTTCGTACTTGTACTCCTATAGTGATGTACTCCTGTTATAATAAAATGTTTGAGTACTATTTTCGTACTTGTACCCCTATATTGATGTACTCCTGTTATAATAAAACGTTTGAGTACTATTTTCAAACTTGTACTCCTATTATAATAAAACGTTTGAGTACTATTTTCGTACTTGTACTCCTATATTGATGTACTCCTATTATAATAAAACGTTTGAGTACTATTTTCGTACTTGTACTCCTATATTGATGTACTCCTGTTATAACAAAATGTTTGAGTACTATTTTCGTACTTGTACTCCTATATTGATGTACTCCTATTATAATAAAACATTTGAGTACTATTTTTGTACTTGTACTCCTATATTGATGTACTCCTATTATAATAAAACGTTTGAGTACTATTTTCATACTTGTACTCCTATATTGATGTACTCCTGTTATAATAAAACGTTTGAGTACTATTTTCGTACTTATACTCCTATATTCATGTACTCCTATTATAATAAAACGTTTGAGTACTATTTTCGTACTTATACTCCTATATTGATGTACTCTTATTATAATAAAACATTTGAGTACTATTTTCATACTTGTACTCCTATATTGATGTACTCCTATTAAAACGTTTGAGTACTATTTTCGTACTTGTACTCCTATATTGATGTACTCTTATTATAATAAAACGTTTGAGTACTATTTTCGTACTTGTACTCCTATATTGATGTACTCCTGTTATAATAAAACGTTTGAGTACTATTTTCGTACTTATACTCCTATATTCATGTACTCCTATTATAATAAAACGTTTGAGTACTATTTTCATACTTGTACTCCTATATTGATGTACTCCTATTATAATAAAACGTTTGAGTACTATTTTCGTACTTGTACTCCTATATTGATGTACTCCTATTATAATAAAACGTTTGAGTACTATTTTCGTACTTGTACTCCTATATTGATGTACTCCTATTATAATAAAATGTTTGAGTACTATTTTTGTACTTGTACTCCTATATTGATGTACTCCTATTAAAGCGTTTTGAGTACTATTTTCGTACTTGTACTCCTATATTGATATTATAATAAAACATTTGAGTACTATTTTCATACTTGTACTCCTATATTGATGTACTCCTATTATAATAAAATGTTTCAGTACTATTTTCGTACTTGTAATCCTATATTGATGTACTCCTGTTATAATAAAACGTTTGACTACTATTTTCGTACTTGTACTCCTATATTGATGTACTCCTGTTATAATAAAACGTTTGAGTACTACATGTATTTTCGTACTTATACTCCTATATTGATGTACTCCTATTATAATAAAACATTTGAGTACTATTTTCGTACTTGTACTCCTATATTGATGTACTCCTATTAAAACGTTTGAGTACTATTTTTGTACTTATACTCCTATATTGATGTACTCCTATTATAATAAAACGTTTGAGTACTATTTTCGTACTTGTACTCCTATATTGATGTACTCCTGTTATAATAAAACGTTTGAGTACTATTTTCGTACTTATACTCCTATATTCATGTACTCCTATTATAATAAAACGTTTGAGTACTATTTTCATACTTGTACTCCTATATTCATGTACTCCTATTATAATAAAATGTTTGAGTACTATTTTCGTACTTGTACTCCTATATTGATGTACTCCTGTTATAATAAAACGTTTGAGTACTATTTTCGTACTTGTACTCCTATATTGATGTACTCCTATTATAATAAAACGTTTGAGTACTATTTTTGTACTTGTACTCCTATATTGATGTACTCCTATTATAATAAAACGTTTGAGTACTATTTTTGTACTTGTACTCCTATATTGATGTACTCCTATTATAATAAAACGTTTGAGTACTATTTTTGTACTTGTACTCCTATATTGATGTACTCCTATTATAATAAAACGTTTGAGTACTATTTTCGTACTTGTACTCCTATATTGATGTACCCCTGTTATAATAAAATGTTTGAGTACTATTTGTGTACTTGTACTCCTATATTGATGTACTCCTATTAAAACGTTTGAGTACTATTTTCGTACTTGTACTCCTATATTGATATTATAATAAAACATTTAAGTACTATTTTCGTACTTGTACTCCTATATTGATGTACTCCTGTTATAATAAAACGTTTGAGTACTATTTGTGTACTTGTACTCCTATATTGATGTACTCCTATTATAATAAAACGTTTGAGTACTATTTTCGTACTTGTACTCCTATATTGATGTACTCCTGTTATAATAAAACATTTGAGTACTATTTGTGTACTTGTACTCCTATATTGATGTACTCCTATTATAATAAAACGTTTGAGTACTATTTTCGTACTTGTACTCCTATATTGATGTACTCCTGTTATAATAAAACGTTTGAGTACTATTTTCGTACTTCTACTCCTATATTGATGTACTCCTATTATAATAAAACGTTTGAGTACTATTTTTGTACTTGTACTCCTATATTGATGTACTCCTATTAAAACGTTTGAGTACTATTTTCATACTTGTACTCCTATATTGATATTATAATAAAACATTTAAGTACTATTTTCGTACTTGTACTCCTATATTGATGTACTCCTATTAAGACGTTTGAGTACTATTTTCGTACTTGTACTCCTATATTGATATTATAATAAAACATTTAAGTACTATTTTCGTACTTGTACTCCTATATTGATGTACTCCTGTTATAATAAAATGTTTGAGTACTATTTTCGTACTTGTACTCCTATTATAATAAAATGTTTGAGTACTATTTGTGTACTTGTACTCCTATATTGATGTACTCCTGTTATAATAAAACGTTTGAGTACTATTTTCGTACTTGTACTCCTATATTGATGTACTCCTATTATAATGAAATGTTTGAGTACTATTTGTGTACTTGTACTCCTATATTGATGTACTCCTGTTATAATAAAACGTTTGAGTACTATTTTTGTACTTGTACCCCTATATTGATGTACTCCTGTTATAATAAAATGTTTGAGTACTATTTTTGTACTTGTACTCCTATATTGATGTACTCCTATTAAAGCGTTTGAGTACTATTTTCGTACTTGTACTCCTATATTGATATTATAATAAAACATTTAAGTACTATTTTCATACTTGTACTCCTATATTGATGTACTCCTATTATAATAAAACGTTTGAGTACTATTTTCGTACTTGTATTCCTATATTGATGTACTCCTATTATAATAAAACGTTTGAGTACTATTTTCGTACTTGTACTCCTATATTGATGTACTCCTATTATAATAAAACATTTGATTACTATTTTTGTACTTGTATTCCTATATTGATGTACTCCTATTATAATAAAACGTTTGAGTACTATTTTCGTACTTGTACTTCTATATTGATGTACTCCTATTATAATAAAACGTTTGAGTACTATTTTCGTACTTGTACTCCTATATTGATGTACTCCTGTTATAATAAAACGTTTGAGTACTATTTTCGTACTTGTACTCCTATATTGATGTACTCCTGTTATAATAAAATGTTTGAGTACTACATGTATTTTCGTACTTGTACTCCTATACTGATGTACTCCTATTAAAATGTTTGAGTACTATTTTCGTACTTGTACTCCTATATTGATGTATTCCTATTAAAACGTTTGAGTACTATTTTCGTACTTATACTCCTATATTCATGTACTCCTATTATAATAAAACGTTTGAGTACTATTTTCATACTTGTACTCCTATATTGATGTACTCCTATTATAATAAAACGTTTGAGTACTATTTTCGTACTTGTACTCCTATATTGATGTACTCCTGTTATAATAAAACGTTTTGAGTACTATTTTCGTACTTGTACTCCTATATTGATGTACTCCTATTATAATAAAACGTTTGAGTACTATTTTCGTACTTGTACTCCTATATTGATGTACTCCTATTATAATAAAACATTTGATTACTATTTTTGTACTTGTATTCCTATATTGATGTACTCCTATTATAATAAAACGTTTGAGTACTATTTTCGTACTTGTACTTCTATATTGATGTACTCCTTTTATAATAAAACGTTTGAGTACTATTTTCGTACTTGTACTCCTATATTGATGTACTCCTGTTATAATAAAACATTTGAGTACTATTTTCGTACTTGTACTCCTATATTGATGTACTCCTATTATAATAAAACGTTTGAGTACTATTTTCGTACTTGTACTCCTATATTGATGTACTCCTGTTATAATAAAACATTTGAGTACTATTTTTGTACTTGTACCCCTATATTGATGTACTCCTATTATAATAAAACGTTTGAGTACTATTTTCGTTCTTGTACTCCTATATTGATGTACTCCTATTATAATAAAACGTTTGAGTACTATTTTCGTACTTGTACTCCTATATTGATGTACTCCTATTAAAACGTTTGAGTACTATTTTCGTACTTGTACTCCTATATTGATGTACTCCTATTATAATAAAACGTTTGAGTACTATTTTCGTACTTGTACTCCTATATTGATGTACTCCTGTTATAATAAAACATTTGAGTACTATTTTCGTACTTGTACTCCTATATTGATGTACTCCTATTAAAACGTTTGAGTACTATTTTCGTACTTGTACTCCTATATTGATGTACTCCTATTATAATAAAGCGTTTGAGTACTATTTTCGTTCTTGTACTCCTATGTTGATGTACTCCTGTTATAATAAAACGTTTGAGTACTATTTTCATACTTGTACTCCTATATTGATGTACTCCTGTTATAATAAAATGTTTGAGTACTATTTTTGTACTTGTACTCCTATATTGATATACTCCTGTTATAATAAAACGTTTGAGTACTATTTTCGTACTTGTACTCCTATATTGATGTACTCCTATTAAAACGTTTGAGTATTATTTTCGTACTTGTACTCCTATATTGATGTACTCCTGTTATAATAAAACGTTTGAGTACTATTTTCGTACTCCTATATTGATGTACTCCTGTTATAATAAAATGTTTGAGTACTATTTTCGTACTTGTACTCCTATATTGATGTACTCCTATTATAATAAAACGTTTGAGTACTATTTTCGTACTTGTACTCCTATATTGATATACTCCTATTAAAACGTTTGAGTACTATTTTCGTTTCCTGTACTCCTATATTGATGTACTCCTATTATAATAAAGCATTTGAGTACTATTTTCGTTCTTGTACTCCTATGTTGATGTACTCCTGTTATAATAAAACGTTTGAGTACTATTTTCGTACTTGTACTCCTGTTATAATAAAACGTTTGAGTACTATTTTTGTACTTGTACTCCTATATTGATATACTCCTGTTATAATAAAACGTTTGAGTACTATTTTCGTACTTGTACTCCTATATTGATGTACTCCTATAATAATAAAACATTTGACTTTTGAGTACTATTTTTGTACTTGTACTCCTATATTGATGTACTCCTATTATAATAAAACATTTGAGTACTTTTTTCGTACTTGTACTCCTATATTGATGTACTCCTATTATAATAAAACTTTTCAGTACTATTTTCGTATTTGTACTCCTATATTGATATATTCCTGTTATAATAAAACGTTTGAGTACTATTTTCGTACTTGTACTCCTATATTGATGTACTCCTATTAAAACGTTTGAGTATTATTTTCGTACTTGTACTCCTATATTGATGTACTCCTGTTATAATAAAACGTTTGAGTACTATTTTCGGACTTGTACTCCTGTTATAATAAAAGTTTGAGTACTATTTTCGTACTTGTACTCCTATATTGATGTACTCCTATTATAATAAAACGTTTGACTATTATTTTCGTACTTGTACTCCTATAGTGATGTACTCCTGTTATAATAAAATGTTTGAGTACTATTTTCGTACTTGTACCCCTATATTGATGTACTCCTGTTATAATAAAACGTTTGAGTACTATTTTCAAACTTGTACTCCTATTATAATAAAACGTTTGAGTACTATTTTCGTACTTGTACTCCTATATTGATGTACTCCTATTATAATAAAACGTTTGAGTACTATTTTCGTACTTGTACTCCTATATTGATGTACTCCTGTTATAATAAAACATTTGAGTACTATTTTCGTACTTGTACTCCTATATTGATGTACTCCTATTATAATAAAACGTTTGAGTACTATTTTCGTACTTGTACTCCTATATTGATGTACTCCTGTTATAATAAAACATTTGAGTACTATTTTTGTACTTGTACCCCTATATTGATGTACTCCTATTATAATAAAACGTTTGAGTACTATTTTCGTTCTTGTACTCCTATATTGATGTACTCCTGTTATAATAAAACATTTGAGTACTATTTTCGTACTTGTACTCCTATATTGATGTACTCCTATTAAAACGTTTGAGTACTATTTTCGTACTTGTACTCCTATATTGATGTACTCCTATTATAATAAAACGTTTGAGTACTATTTTCTTACTTGTACTCCTATATTGATGTACTCCTGTTATAATAAAACATTTGAGTACTATTTTCGTACTTGTACTCCTATATTGATGTACTCCTATTATAATAAAACGTTTGAGTACTATTTTCGTACTTGTACTCCTATATTGATGTACTCCTGTTATAATAAAACATTTGAGTACCATTTTTGTACTTGTACCCCTATATTGATGTACTCCTATGATAATAAAACGTTTGAGTACTATTTTCGTTCTTGTACTCCTATATTGATGTACTCCTGTTATAATAAAACGTTTGAGTACTATTTTCGTACTTGTACTCCTATATTGATGTACTCCTATTAAAACGTTTGAGTACTATTTTCGTACTTGTACTCCTATATTGATGTACTCCTATTATAATAAAGCGTTTGAGTACTATTTTCGTTCTTGTACTCCTATGTTGATGTACTCCTGTTATAATAAAACGTTTGAGTACTATTTTCATACTTGTACTCCTATATTGATGTACTCCTGTTATAATAAAACGTTTGAGTACTATTTTTGTACTTGTACTCCTATATTGATATACTCCTGTTATAATAAAATGTTTGAGTACTATTTTCGTACTTGTACTCCTATATTGATGTACTCCTATTAAAACATTTGAGTATTATTTTCGTACTTGTACTCCTATATTGATGTACTCCTGTTATAATAAAACGTTAGAGTACTATTTTCATACTTGTACTCCTATATTGATGTACTCCTATTATAATAAAACGTTTGAGTACTATTTTCGTACTCCTATATTGATGTACTCCTGTTATAATAAAATGTTTGAGTACTATTTTCGTACTTGTACTCCTATATTGATGTACTCCTATTATAATAAAACGTTTGAGTACTATTTTCGTACTTGTACTCCTATATTGATATACTCCTATTAAAACGTTTGAGTACTATTTTCGTACTTGTACTCCTATATTGATGTACTCCTATTATAATAAAGCATTTGAGTACTATTTTCGTTCTTGTACTCCTATGTTGATGTACTCCTGTTATAATAAAACGTTTGAGTACTATTTTCGTACTTGTACTCCTGTTATAATAAAACGTTTGAGTACTATTTTTGTACTTGTACTCCTATATTGATATACTCCTGTTATAATAAAACGTTTGAGTACTATTTTCGTACTTGTACTCCTATATTGATGTACTCCTATAATAATAAAACATTTGACTTTTGAGTACTATTTTTGTACTTGTACTCCTATATTGATGTACTCCTATTATAATAAAACATTTGAGTACTTTTTTCGTACTTGTACTCCTATATTGATGTACTCCTATTATAATAAAGCATTTGAGTACTATTTTCGTTCTTGTACTCCTATGTTGATGTACTCCTGTTATAATAAAACGTTTGAGTACTATTTTCGTACTTGTACTCCTGTTATAATAAAACGTTTGAGTACTATTTTTGTACTTGTACTCCTATATTGATATACTCCTGTTATAATAAAACGTTTGAGTACTATTTTCGTACTTGTACTCCTATATTGATGTACTCCTATAATAATAAAACATTTGACTTTTGAGTACTATTTTTGTACTTGTACTCCTATATTGATGTACTCCTATTATAATAAAACTTTTCAGTACTATTTTCGTATTTGTACTCCTATATTGATATATTCCTGTTATAATAAAACGTTTGAGTATTATTTTCGTACTTGTACTCCTATATTGATGTACTCCTGTTATAATAAAACGTTTGAGTACTATTTTCGGACTTGTACTCCTGTTATAATAAAACGTTTGAGTACTATTTTCGTACTTGTACTCCTATATTGATGTACTCCTATTATAATAAAACGTTTGACTATTATTTTCGTACTTGTACTCCTATAGTGATGTACTCCTGTTATAATAAAATGTTTGAGTACTATTTTCATACTTGTACCCCTATATTGATGTACTCCTGTTATAATAAAACGTTTGAGTACTATTTTCAAACTTGTACTCCTATTATAATAAAACGTTTGAGTACTATTTTCGTACTTGTACTCCTATATTGATGTACTCCTATTATAATAAAACGTTTGAGTACTATTTTCGTACTTGTACTCCTATATTGATGTACTCCTGTTATAACAAAATGTTTGAGTACTATTTTCGTACTTGTACTCCTATATTGATGTACTCCTATTATAATAAAACATTTGAGTACTATTTTTGTACTTGTACTCCTATATTGATGTACTCCTATTATAATAAAACGTTTGAGTACTATTTTCGTACTTGTACTCCTATATTGATGTACTCCTGTTATAATAAAACGTTTGAGTACTATTTTCGTACTTATACTCCTATATTCATGTACTCCTATTATAATAAAACGTTTGAGTACTATTTTCGTACTTATACTCCTATATTGATGTACTCCTGTTATAATAAAACATTTGAGTACTATTTTCATACTTGTACTCCTATATTGATGTACTCCTATTAAAACGTTTGAGTACTATTTTCGTACTTATACTCCTATATTGATGTACTCTTATTATAATAAAACATTTGAGTACTATTTTCATACTTGTACTCCTATATTGATGTACTCCTATTAAAACGTTTGAGTACTATTTTCGTACTTGTACTCCTATATTGATGTACTCCTATTATAATAAAACGTTTGAGTACTATTTTCGTACTTGTACTCCTATATTGATGTACTCCTGTTATAATAAAACGTTTGAGTACTATTTTCGTACTTATACTCCTATATTCATGTACTCCTATTATAATAAAACGTTTGAGTACTATTTTCATACTTGTACTCCTATATTGATGTACTCCTATTATAATAAAACGTTTGAGTACTATTTTCGTACTTGTACTCCTATATTGATGTACTCCTATTATAATAAAACGTTTGAGTACTATTTTCGTACTTGTACTCCTATATTGATGTACTCCTATTATAATAAAATGTTTGAGTACTATTTTTGTACTTGTACTCCTATATTGATGTACTCCTATTAAAGCGTTTTGAGTACTATTTTCGTACTTGTACTCCTATATTGATATTATAATAAAACATTTGAGTACTATTTTCATACTTGTACTCCTATTATAATAAAACGTTTGAGTACTATTTTCGTACTTGTACTCCTATATTGATGTACTCCTATTATAATAAAACGTTTGAGTACTATTTTCGTACTTGTAATCCTATATTGATGTACTCCTGTTATAATAAAACGTTTGAGTACTATTTTCGTACTTGTACTCCTATATTGATGTACTCCTGTTATAATAAAACGTTTGAGTACTACATGTATTTTCGTACTTATACTCCTATATTGATGTACTCCTATTATAATAAAACATTTGAGTACTATTTTCGTACTTGTACTCCTATATTGATGTACTCCTATTAAAACGTTTGAGTACTATTTTTGTACTTATACTCCTATATTGATGTACTCCTATTATAATAAAACGTTTGAGTACTATTTTCGTACTTGTACTCCTATATTGATGTACTCCTGTTATAATAAAACGTTTGAGTACTATTTTCGTACTTGTACTCCTATATTGATGTACTCCTATTATAATAAAACGTTTGAGTACTATTTTTGTACTTGTACTCCTATATTGATGTACTCCTATTATAATAAAACGTTTGAGTACTATTTTTGTACTTGTACTCCTATATTGATGTACTCCTATTATAATAAAATGTTTGAGTACTATTTTCGTACTTGTACTCCTATATTGATGTACTCCTATTATAATAAAATGTTTGAGTACTATTTTCGTACTTGTACTCCTATATTGATGTACTCCTGTTATAATAAAACGTTTGAGTACTATTTTCGTACTTGTACTCCTATATTGATGTACTCCTATTATAATAAAACGTTTGAGTACTATTTTTGTACTTGTACTCCTATATTGATGTACTCCTATTATAATAAAACGTTTGAGTACTATTTTTGTACTTGTACTCCTATTATAATAAAATGTTTGAGTACTATTTTTGTACTTGTACTCCTATATTGATGTACTCCTATTATAATAAAACGTTTGAGTACTATTTTCGTACTTGTACTCCTATATTGATGTACTCCTGTTATAATAAAATGTTTGAGTACTATTTGTGTACTTGTACTCCTATATTGATGTACTCCTATTAAAACGTTTGAGTACTATTTTCGTACTTGTACTCCTATATTGATATTATAATAAAACATTTAAGTACTATTTTCGTACTTGTACTCCTATATTGATGTACTCCTGTTATAATAAAACGTTTGAGTACTATTTGTGTACTTGTACTCCTATATTGATGTACTCCTATTATAATAAAACGTTTGAGTACTATTTTCGTACTTGTACTCCTATATTGATGTACTCCTGTTATAATAAAACATTTGAGTACTATTTGTGTACTTGTACTCCTATATTGATGTACTCCTATTATAATAAAACGTTTGAGTACTATTTTCGTACTTGTACTCCTATATTGATGTACTCCTGTTATAATAAAACGTTTGAGTACTATTTTCGTACTTGTACTCCTATATTGATGTACTCCTATTATAATAAAACGTTTGAGTACTATTTGTGTACTTGTACTCCTATATTGATGTACTCCTATTAAAACGTTTGAGTACTATTTTCGTACTTGTACTCCTATATTGATATTATAATAAAACATTTAAGTACTATTTTCGTACTTGTACTCCTATATTGATGTACTCCTATTAAAACGTTTGAGTACTATTTTCGTACTTGTACTCCTATATTGATATTATAATAAAACATTTAAGTACTATTTTCGTACTTGTACTCCTATATTGATGTACTCCTGTTATAATAAAACGTTTGAGTACTATTTTCGTACTTGTACTCCTATTATAATAAAATGTTTGAGTACTATTTGTGTACTTGTACTCCTATATTGATGTACTCCTGTTATAATAAAACGTTTGAGTACTATTTTCGTACTTGTACTCCTATTATAATAAAATGTTTGAGTACTATTTGTGTACTTGTACTCCTATATTGATGTACTCCTGTTATAATAAAACGTTTGAGTACTATTTTCCTACTTGTACTCCTATATTGATGTACTCCTATTATAATAAAATGTTTGAGTACTATTTGTGTACTTGTACTCCTATATTGATGTACTCCTGTTATAATAAAACGTTTGAGTACTATTTTTGTACTTCTACCCCTATATTGATGTACTCCTGTTATAATAAAATGTTTGAGTACTATTTTTGTACTTGTACTCCTATATTGATGTACTCCTATTAAAGCGTTTGAGTACTATTTTCGTACTTGTACTCCTATATTGATATTATAATAAAACATTTAAGTACTATTTTCATACTTGTACTCCTATATTGATGTACTCCTATTATAATAAAACGTTTGAGTACTATTTTCGTACTTGTATTCCTATATTGATGTACTCCTATTATAATAAAACGTTTGAGTACTATTTTCGTACTTGTACTCCTATATTGATGTACTCCTGTTATAATAAAACATTTGAGTACTATTTTCGTACTTGTACTCCTATATTGATGTACTCCTGTTATAATGAAACATTTGAGTACTATTTTCGTACTTGTACTCCTATATTGATGTACTCCTGTTATAATAAAACGTTTGAGTACTATTTTCGTACTTATACTCCTATATTCATGTACTCCTATTATAATAAAACGTTTGAGTACTATTTTCGTACTTATACTCCTATATTGATGTACTCTTATTATAATAAAACATTTGAGTACTATTTTCATAATTGTACTCCTATATTGATGTACTCCTATTAAAACGTTTGAGTACTATTTTCGTACTTGTACTCCTATATTGATGTACTCCTATTATAATAAAACGTTTGAGTACTATTTTCGTGCTTGTACTCCTATATTGATGTACTCCTGTTATAATAAAACGTTTGAGTACTATTTTCGTACTTATACTCCTATATTCATGTACTCCTATTATAATAAAACGTTTGAGTACTATTTTCATACTTGTACTCCTATATTGATGTACTCCTATTATAATGAAACGTTTGAGTACTATTTTCGTACTTGTACTCCTATATTGATGTACTCCTATTAAAACGTTTTGAGTACTATTTTCGTACTTGTACTCCTATATTGATATTATAATAAAACATTTGAGTACTATTTTCATACTTGTACTCCTATTATAATAAAATGTTTCAGTACTATTTTCGTACTTGTAATCCTATATTGATGTACTCCTGTTATAATAAAACGTTTGACTACTATTTTCGTACTTGTACTCCTATATTGATGTACTCCTGTTATAATAAAACGTTTGAGTACTACATGTATTTTCGTACTTGTACTCCTATATTGATGTACTCCTATTATAATAAAACATTTGAGTACTATTTTCGTACTTGTACTCCTATATTGATGTACTCCTATTAAAACGTTTGAGTACTATTTTTGTACTTATACTCCTATATTGATGTACTCCTATTATAATAAAACATTTGAGTACTATTTTCGTACTTGTACTCCTATATTGATGTACTCCTGTTATAATAAAACGTTTGAGTACTATTTTCGTACTTATACTCCTATATTCATGTACTCCTATTATAATAAAACGTTTGAGTACTATTTTCATACTTGTACTCCTATATTCATGTACTCCTATTATAGTAAAATGTTTGAGTACTATTTTCGTACTTGTACTCCTATATTGATGTACTCCTGTTATAATAAAACGTTTGAGTACTATTTTCGTACTTGTACTCCTATATTGATGTACTCCTATTATAATAAAATGTTTGAGTACTATTTTTGTACTTGTACTCCTATATTGATGTACTCCTATTATAATAAAACGTTTGAGTACTATTTGTGTACTTGTACTCCTATATTGATGTACTCCTATTAAAACGTTTGAGTACTATTTTCGTACTTGTACTCCTATATTGATATTATAATAAAACATTTGAGTACTATTTTCGTACTTGTACTCCTATATTGATGTACTCCTATTATAATAAAACGTTTGAGTACTATTTTCGTACTTGTACTCCTATATTGATGTACTCCTGTTATAATAAAACATTTGAGTACTATTTTCGTACTTGTACTCCTATATTGATGTACTCCTGTTATAATGAAACATTTGAGTACTATTTTCGTACTTGTACTCCTATATTGATGTACTCCTGTTATAATAAAACGTTTGAGTACTATTTTCGTACTTATACTCCTATATTCATGTACTCCTATTATAATAAAACGTTTGAGTACTATTTTCGTACTTATACTCCTATATTGATGTACTCTTATTATAATAAAACATTTGAGTACTATTTTCATACTTGTACTCCTATATTGATGTACTCCTATTAAAACGTTTGAGTACTATTTTCGTACTTGTACTCCTATATTGATGTACTCCTGTTATAATAAAACGTTTGAGTACTATTTTCGTACTTGTACTCCTATATTGATGTACTCCTATTATAATAAAACGTTTGAGTACTATTTTTGTACTTGTACTCCTATATTGATGTACTCCTATTATAATAAAACGTTTGAGTACTATTTTTGTACTTGTACTCCTATTATAATAAAATGTTTGAGTACTATTTTTGTACTTGTACTCCTATATTGATGTACTCCTATTATAATAAAACGTTTGAGTACTATTTTCGTACTTGTACTCCTATATTGATGTACTCCTGTTATAATAAAATGTTTGAGTACTATTTGTGTACTTGTACTCCTATATTGATGTACTCCTATTAAAACGTTTGAGTACTATTTTCGTACTTGTACTCCTATATTGATATTATAATAAAACATTTAAGTACTATTTTCGTACTTGTACTCCTATATTGATGTACTCCTGTTATAATAAAACGTTTGAGTACTATTTGTGTACTTGTACTCCTATATTGATGTACTCCTATTATAATAAAACGTTTGAGTACTATTTTCGTACTTGTACTCCTATATTGATGTACTCCTGTTATAATAAAACATTTGAGTACTATTTGTGTACTTGTACTCCTATATTGATGTACTCCTATTATAATAAAACGTTTGAGTACTATTTTCGTACTTGTACTCCTATATTGATGTACTCCTGTTATAATAAAACGTTTGAGTACTATTTTCGTACTTGTACTCCTATATTGATGTACTCCTATTATAATAAAACGTTTGAGTACTATTTGTGTACTTGTACTCCTATATTGATGTACTCCTATTAAAACGTTTGAGTACTATTTTCGTACTTGTACTCCTATATTGATATTATAATAAAACATTTAAGTACTATTTTCGTACTTGTACTCCTATATTGATGTACTCCTATTAAAACGTTTGAGTACTATTTTCGTACTTGTACTCCTATATTGATATTATAATAAAACATTTAAGTACTATTTTCGTACTTGTACTCCTATATTGATGTACTCCTGTTATAATAAAACGTTTGAGTACTATTTTCGTACTTGTACTCCTATTATAATAAAATGTTTGAGTACTATTTGTGTACTTGTACTCCTATATTGATGTACTCCTGTTATAATAAAACGTTTGAGTACTATTTTCGTACTTGTACTCCTATTATAATAAAATGTTTGAGTACTATTTGTGTACTTGTACTCCTATATTGATGTACTCCTGTTATAATAAAACGTTTGAGTACTATTTTCCTACTTGTACTCCTATATTGATGTACTCCTATTATAATAAAATGTTTGAGTACTATTTGTGTACTTGTACTCCTATATTGATGTACTCCTGTTATAATAAAACGTTTGAGTACTATTTTTGTACTTCTACCCCTATATTGATGTACTCCTGTTATAATAAAATGTTTGAGTACTATTTTTGTACTTGTACTCCTATATTGATGTACTCCTATTAAAGCGTTTGAGTACTATTTTCGTACTTGTACTCCTATATTGATATTATAATAAAACATTTAAGTACTATTTTCATACTTGTACTCCTATATTGATGTACTCCTATTATAATAAAACGTTTGAGTACTATTTTCGTACTTGTATTCCTATATTGATGTACTCCTATTATAATAAAACGTTTGAGTACTATTTTCGTACTTGTACTCCTATATTGATGTACTCCTGTTATAATAAAACATTTGAGTACTATTTTCGTACTTGTACTCCTATATTGATGTACTCCTGTTATAATGAAACATTTGAGTACTATTTTCGTACTTGTACTCCTATATTGATGTACTCCTGTTATAATAAAACGTTTGAGTACTATTTTCGTACTTATACTCCTATATTCATGTACTCCTATTATAATAAAACGTTTGAGTACTATTTTCGTACTTATACTCCTATATTGATGTACTCTTATTATAATAAAACATTTGAGTACTATTTTCATAATTGTACTCCTATATTGATGTACTCCTATTAAAACGTTTGAGTACTATTTTCGTACTTGTACTCCTATATTGATGTACTCCTATTATAATAAAACGTTTGAGTACTATTTTCGTGCTTGTACTCCTATATTGATGTACTCCTGTTATAATAAAACGTTTGAGTACTATTTTCGTACTTATACTCCTATATTCATGTACTCCTATTATAATAAAACGTTTGAGTACTATTTTCATACTTGTACTCCTATATTGATGTACTCCTATTATAATGAAACGTTTGAGTACTATTTTCGTACTTGTACTCCTATATTGATGTACTCCTATTAAAACGTTTTGAGTACTATTTTCGTACTTGTACTCCTATATTGATATTATAATAAAACATTTGAGTACTATTTTCATACTTGTACTCCTATATTGATGTACTCCTGTTATAATAAAATGTTTCAGTACTATTTTCGTACTTGTAATCCTATATTGATGTACTCCTGTTATAATAAAATGTTTCAGTACTATTTTCGTACTTGTACTCCTATATTGATGTACTCCTGTTATAATAAAATGTTTCAGTACTATTTTCGTACTTGTAATCCTATATTGATGTACTCCTGTTATAATAAAACGTTTGACTACTATTTTCGTACTTGTACTCCTATATTGATGTACTCCTGTTATAATAAAACGTTTGAGTACTACATGTATTTTCGTACTTGTACTCCTATATTGATGTACTCCTATTATAATAAAACATTTGAGTACTATTTTCGTACTTGTACTCCTATATTGATGTACTCCTATTAAAACGTTTGAGTACTATTTTTGTACTTATACTCCTATATTGATGTACTCCTATTATAATAAAACATTTGAGTACTATTTTCGTACTTGTACTCCTATATTGATGTACTCCTGTTATAATAAAACGTTTGAGTACTATTTTCGTACTTATACTCCTATATTCATGTACTCCTATTATAATAAAACGTTTGAGTACTATTTTCATACTTGTACTCCTATATTCATGTACTCCTATTATAGTAAAATGTTTGAGTACTATTTTCGTACTTGTACTCCTATATTGATGTACTCCTGTTATAATAAAACGTTTGAGTACTATTTTCGTACTTGTACTCCTATATTGATGTACTCCTATTATAATAAAATGTTTGAGTACTATTTTTGTACTTGTACTCCTATATTGATGTACTCCTATTATAATAAAACGTTTGAGTACTATTTGTGTACTTGTACTCCTATATTGATGTACTCCTATTAAAACGTTTGAGTACTATTTTCGTACTTGTACTCCTATATTGATATTATAATAAAACATTTGAGTACTATTTTCGTACTTGTACTCCTATATTGATGTACTCCTATTATAATAAAACGTTTGAGTACTATTTTCGTACTTGTACTCCTATATTGATGTACTCCTGTTATAATAAAACATTTGAGTACTATTTTCGTACTTGTACTCCTATATTGATGTACTCCTGTTATAATGAAACATTTGAGTACTATTTTCGTACTTGTACTCCTATATTGATGTACTCCTGTTATAATAAAACGTTTGAGTACTATTTTCGTACTTATACTCCTATATTCATGTACTCCTATTATAATAAAACGTTTGAGTACTATTTTCGTACTTATACTCCTATATTGATGTACTCTTATTATAATAAAACATTTGAGTACTATTTTCATACTTGTACTCCTATATTGATGTACTCCTATTAAAACGTTTGAGTACTATTTTCGTACTTGTACTCCTATATTGATGTACTCCTATTATAATAAAACGTTTGAGTACTATTTTCGTACTTGTACTCCTATATTGATGTACTCCTGTTATAATAAAACGTTTGAGTACTATTTTCGTACTTATACTCCTATATTCATGTACTCCTATTATAATAAAACGTTTGAGTACTATTTTCATACTTGTACTCCTATATTGATGTACTCCTATTATAATAAAACGTTTGAGTACTATTTTCGTACTTGTACTCCTATATTGATGTACTCCTATTATAATAAAACGTTTGAGTACTATTTTCGTACTTGTACTCCTATATTGATGTACTCCTATTATAATAAAATGTTTGAGTACTATTTTTGTACTTGTACTCCTATATTGATGTACTCCTATTAAAGCGTTTTGAGTACTATTTTCGTACTTGTACTCCTATATTGATATTATAATAAAACATTTGAGTACTATTTTCATACTTGTACTCCTATATTGATGTACTCCTATTATAATAAAATGTTTCAGTACTATTTTCGTACTTGTAATCCTATATTGATGTACTCCTGTTATAATAAAACGTTTGAGTACTATTTTCGTACTTGTACTCCTATATTGATGTACTCCTGTTATAATAAAACGTTTGAGTACTACATGTATTTTCGTACTTATACTCCTATATTGATGTACTCCTATTATAATAAAACATTTGAGTACTATTTTCGTACTTGTACTCCTATATTGATGTACTCCTATTAAAACGTTTGAGTACTATTTTTGTACTTATACTCCTATATTGATGTACTCCTATTATAATAAAACGTTTGAGTACTATTTTCGTACTTGTACTCCTATATTGATGTACTCCTGTTATAATAAAACGTTTGAGTACTATTTTCGTACTTATACTCCTATATTCATGTACTCCTATTATAATAAAACGTTTGAGTACTATTTTCATACTTGTACTCCTATATTCATGTACTCCTATTATAATAAAATGTTTGAGTACTATTTTCGTACTTGTACTCCTATATTGATGTACTCCTGTTATAATAAAATGTTTGAGTACTATTTTCGTACTTGTACTCCTATATTGATGTACTCCTATTATAATAAAACGTTTGAGTACTATTTTTGTACTTGTACTCCTATATTGATGTACTCCTATTATAATAAAACGTTTGAGTACTATTTTTGTACTTGTACTCCTATATTGATGTACTCCTATTATAATAAAATGTTTGAGTACTATTTTTGTACTTGTACTCCTATATTGATGTACTCCTATTATAATAAAATGTTTGAGTACTATTTTCGTACTTGTACTCCTATATTGATGTACTCCTGTTATAATAAAATGTTTGAGTACTATTTGTGTACTTGTACTCCTATATTGATGTACTCCTATTAAAACGTTTGAGTACTATTTTCGTACTTGTACTCCTATATTGATATTATAATAAAACATTTAAGTACTATTTTCGTACTTGTACTCCTATATTGATGTACTCCTGTTATAATAAAACGTTTGAGTACTATTTGTGTACTTGTACTCCTATATTGATGTACTCCTATTATAATAAAACGTTTGAGTACTATTTTCGTACTTGTACTCCTATATTGATGTACTCCTGTTATAATAAAACATTTGAGTACTATTTGTGTACTTGTACTCCTATATTGATGTACTCCTATTATAATAAAACGTTTGAGTACTATTTTCGTACTTGTACTCCTATATTGATGTACTCCTGTTATAATAAAACGTTTGAGTACTATTTTCGTACTTGTACTCCTATATTGATGTACTCCTATTATAATAAAACGTTTGAGTACTATTTGTGTACTTGTACTCCTATATTGATGTACTCCTATTAAAACGTTTGAGTACTATTTTCGTACTTGTACTCCTATATTGATATTATAATAAAACATTTAAGTACTATTTTCGTACTTGTACTCCTATATTGATGTACTCCTATTAAAACGTTTGAGTACTATTTTCGTACTTGTACTCCTATATTGATATTATAATAAAACATTTAAGTACTATTTTCGTACTTGTACTCCTATATTGATGTACTCCTGTTATAATAAAACGTTTGAGTACTATTTTCGTACTTGTACTCCTATTATAATAAAATGTTTGAGTACTATTTGTGTACTTGTACTCCTATATTGATGTACTCCTGTTATAATAAAACGTTTGAGTACTATTTTCGTACTTGTACTCCTATATTGATGTACTCCTATTATAATAAAATGTTTGAGTACTATTTGTGTACTTGTACTCCTATATTGATGTACTCCTGTTATAATAAAACGTTTGAGTACTATTTTTGTACTTCTACCCCTATATTGATGTACTCCTGTTATAATAAAATGTTTGAGTACTATTTTTGTACTTGTACTCCTATATTGATGTACTCCTATTAAAGCGTTTGAGTACTATTTTCGTACTTGTACTCCTATATTGATATTATAATAAAACATTTAAGTACTATTTTCATACTTGTACTCCTATATTGATGTACTCCTATTATAATAAAACGTTTGAGTACTATTTTCGTACTTGTACTCCTATATTGATGTACTCCTGTTATAATAAAACGTTTGAGTACTACATGTATTTTCGTACTTATACTCCTATATTGATGTACTCCTATTATAATAAAACATTTGAGTACTATTTTCGTACTTGTACTCCTATATTGATGTACTCCTATTAAAACGTTTGAGTACTATTTTTGTACTTATACTCCTATATTGATGTACTCCTATTATAATAAAACGTTTGAGTACTATTTTCGTACTTGTACTCCTATATTGATGTACTCCTGTTATAATAAAACGTTTGAGTACTATTTTCGTACTTATACTCCTATATTCATGTACTCCTATTATAATAAAACGTTTGAGTACTATTTTCATACTTGTACTCCTATATTCATGTACTCCTATTATAATAAAATGTTTGAGTACTATTTTCGTACTTGTACTCCTATATTGATGTACTCCTGTTATAATAAAACGTTTGAGTACTATTTTCGTACTTGTACTCCTATATTGATGTACTCCTATTATAATAAAACGTTTGAGTACTATTTTTGTACTTGTACTCCTATATTGATGTACTCCTATTATAATAAAACGTTTGAGTACTATTTTTGTACTTGTACTCCTATATTGATGTACTCCTATTATAATAAAATGTTTGAGTACTATTTTTGTACTTGTACTCCTATATTGATGTACTCCTATTATAATAAAACGTTTGAGTACTATTTTCGTACTTGTACTCCTATATTGATGTACTCCTGTTATAATAAAATGTTTGAGTACTATTTGTGTACTTGTACTCCTATATTGATGTACTCCTATTAAAACGTTTGAGTACTATTTTCGTACTTGTACTCCTATATTGATATTATAATAAAACATTTAAGTACTATTTTCGTACTTGTACTCCTATATTGATGTACTCCTGTTATAATAAAACGTTTGAGTACTATTTGTGTACTTGTACTCCTATATTGATGTACTCCTATTATAATAAAACGTTTGAGTACTATTTTCGTACTTGTACTCCTATATTGATGTACTCCTGTTATAATAAAACATTTGAGTACTATTTGTGTACTTGTACTCCTATATTGATGTACTCCTATTATAATAAAACGTTTGAGTACTATTTTCGTACTTGTACTCCTATATTGATGTACTCCTGTTATAATAAAACGTTTGAGTACTATTTTCATACTTGTACTCCTATATTGATGTACTCCTATTATAATAAAACGTTTGAGTACTATTTGTGTACTTGTACTCCTATATTGATGTACTCCTATTAAAACGTTTGAGTACTATTTTCGTACTTGTACTCCTATATTGATATTATAATAAAACATTTAAGTACTATTTTCGTACTTGTACTCCTATATTGATGTACTCCTATTAAAACGTTTGAGTACTATTTTCGTACTTGTACTCCTATATTGATATTATAATAAAACATTTAAGTACTATTTTCGTACTTGTACTCCTATATTGATGTACTCCTGTTATAATAAAACGTTTGAGTACTATTTTCGTACTTGTACTCCTATTATAATAAAATGTTTGAGTACTATTTGTGTACTTGTACTCCTATATTGATGTACTCCTGTTATAATAAAACGTTTGAGTACTATTTTCGTACTTGTACTCCTATATTGATGTACTCCTATTATAATAAAATGTTTGAGTACTATTTGTGTACTTGTACTCCTATATTGATGTACTCCTGTTATAATAAAACGTTTGAGTACTATTTTTGTACTTCTACCCCTATATTGATGTACTCCTGTTATAATAAAATGTTTGAGTACTATTTTTGTACTTGTACTCCTATATTGATGTACTCCTATTAAAGCGTTTGAGTACTATTTTCGTACTTGTACTCCTATATTGATATTATAATAAAACATTTAAGTACTATTTTCATACTTGTACTCCTATATTGATGTACTCCTATTATAATAAAACGTTTGAGTACTATTTTCGTACTTGTATTCCTATATTGATGTACTCCTATTATAATAAAACGTTTGAGTACTATTTTCGTACTTGTACTCCTATATTGATGTACTCCTGTTATAATAAAACATTTGAGTACTATTTTCGTACTTGTACTCCTATATTGATGTACTCCTGTTATAATGAAACATTTGAGTACTATTTTCGTACTTGTACTCCTATTTTGATGTACTCCTGTTATAATAAAACGTTTGAGTACTATTTTCGTACTTATACTCCTATATTCATGTACTCCTATTATAATAAAACGTTTGAGTACTATTTTCGTACTTATACTCCTATATTGATGTACTCTTATTATAATAAAACATTTGAGTACTATTTTCATAATTGTACTCCTATATTGATGTACTCCTATTAAAACGTTTGAGTACTATTTTCGTACTTGTACTCCTATATTGATGTACTCCTATTATAATAAAACGTTTGAGTACTATTTTCGTGCTTGTACTCCTATATTGATGTACTCCTGTTATAATAAAACGTTTGAGTACTATTTTCGTACTTATACTCCTATATTCATGTACTCCTATTATAATAAAACGTTTGAGTACTATTTTCATACTTGTACTCCTATATTGATGTACTCCTATTATAATGAAACGTTTGAGTACTATTTTCGTACTTGTACTCCTATATTGATGTACTCCTATTATAATAAAACGTTTGAGTACTATTTTCGTACTTGTACTCCTATATTGATGTACTCCTATTATAATAAAATGTTTGAGTACTATTTTTGTACTTCTACTCCTATATTTATGTACTCCTATTAAAACGTTTTGAGTACTATTTTCGTACTTGTACTCCTATATTGATATTATAATAAAACATTTGAGTACTATTTTCATACTTGTACTCCTATTATAATAAAATGTTTCAGTACTATTTTCGTACTTGTAATCCTATATTGATGTACTCCTGTTATAATAAAACGTTTGAGTACTATTTTCGTACTTGTACTCCTATATTGATGTACTCCTGTTATAATAAAACGTTTGAGTACTACATGTATTTTCGTACTTGTACTCCTATATTGATGTACTCCTATTATAATAAAACATTTGAGTACTATTTTCGTACTTGTACTCCTATATTGATGTACTCCTATTAAAACGTTTGAGTACTATTTTTGTACTTATACTCCTATATTGATGTACTCCTATTATAATAAAACGTTTGAGTACTATTTTCGTACTTGTACTCCTATATTGATGTACTCCTGTTATAATAAAACGTTTGAGTACTATTTTCGTACTTATACTCCTATATTCATGTACTTCTATTATAATAAAACGTTTGAGTACTATTTTCATACTTGTACTCCTATATTCATGTACTCCTATTATAGTAAAATGTTTGAGTACTATTTTCGTACTTGTACTCCTATATTGATGTACTCCTGTTATAATAAAACGTTTGAGTACTATTTTCGTACTTGTACTCCTATATTGATGTACTCCTATTATAATAAAATGTTTGAGTACTATTTTTGTACTTGTACTCCTATATTGATGTACTCCTATTATAATAAAACGTTTGAGTACTATTTGTGTACTTGTACTCCTATATTGATGTACTCCTATTAAAACGTTTGAGTACTATTTTCGTACTTGTACTCCTATATTGATATTATAATAAAACATTTGAGTACTATTTTCGTACTTGTACTCCTATATTGATGTACTCCTATTATAATAAAACGTTTGAGTACTATTTTCGTACTTGTACTCCTATATTGATGTACTCCTGTTATAATAAAACATTTGAGTACTATTTTCGTACTTGTACTCCTATATTGATGTACTCCTGTTATAATGAAACATTTGAGTACTATTTTCGTACTTGTACTCCTATATTGATGTACTCCTGTTATAATAAAATGTTTGAGTACTATTTTTGTACTTGTACTCCTATATTGATGTACTCCTATTATAATAAAATGTTTGAGTATTATTTTCGTACTTGTACCCCTATATTGATGTACTCCTGTTATAATAAAACATTTGAGTACTATTTTCGTACTTGTACTCCTATATTGATGTACTCCTATTATAATAAAACGTTTGAGTACTATTTTCGTACTTGAACTCCTATATTGATGTACTCCTATTATAATAAAATGTTTGAGTACTATTTTTGTACTTGTACTCCTATATTGATGTACTCCTATTAAAACGTTTGAGTACTATTTTCATACTTGTACTCCTATATTCATGTACTCCTATTATAATAAAACGTTTGAGTACTATTTTCATACTTGTACTCCTATATTGATGTACTCCTATTATAATAAAACGTTTGAGTACTATTTTCGTACTTGTACTCCTATATAAAAAATATTGATGTACTCCTGTTATAATAAAACGTTTGAGTACTATTTTCGTACTTGTACTCCTATATTGATGTACTCCTATTAAAACGTTTGAGTACTATTTTCATACTTGTACTCCTATATTGATGTACTCCTATTATAATAAAACGTTTGAGTACTATTTTCATACTTGTACTCCTATATTGATGTACTCCTGTTATAATAAAATGTTTGAGTACTATTTTTGTACTTGTACTCCTATATTGATGTACTCCTATTATAATAAAATGTTTGAGTATTATTTTCGTACTTGTACCCCTATATTGATGTACTCCTGTTATAATAAAACATTTGAGTACTATTTTCGTACTTGTACTCCTATATTGATGTACTCCTATTATAATAAAACGTTTGAGTACTATTTTCGTACTTGAACTCCTATATTGATGTACTCCTATTATAATAAAATGTTTGAGTACTATTTTTGTACTTGTACTCCTATATTGATGTACTCCTATTAAAACGTTTGAGTACTATTTTCGTACTTGTACTCCTATATTGATATTATAATAAAACATTTGAGTACTATTTTCATACTTGTACTCCTATATTGATGTACTCCTGTTATAATAAAATGTTTGAGTACTATTTTTGTACTTGTACTCCTATATTGATGTACTCCTATTAAAACGTTTGAGTACTATTTTCATACTTGTACTCCTATATTCATGTACTCCTATTATAATAAAATGTTTGAGTACTATTTTTGTACTTGAACTCCTATATTGATGTACTCCTATTATAATAAAATGTTTGAGTACTATTTTTGTACTTGTACTCCTATATTGATGTACTCCTATTAAAACGTTTGAGTACTATTTTCATACTTGTACTCCTATATTCATGTACTCCTATTATAATAAAACGTTTGAGTACTATTTTCATACTTGTACTCCTATATTGATGTACTCCTATTATAATAAAACGTTTGAGTACTATTTTCGTACTTGTACTCCTATATAAAAAATATTGATGTACTCCTGTTATAATAAAACGTTTGAGTACTATTTTCGTACTTGTACTCCTATATTGATGTACTCCTATTAAAACGTTTGAGTACTATTTTCATACTTGTACTCCTATATTGATGTACTCCTATTATAATAAAACGTTTGAGTACTATTTTCATACTTGTACTCCTATATTGATGTACTCCTATTATAATAAAACGTTTGAGTACTATTTTCGTACTTGTACTCCTATATAAAAAATATTGATGTACTCCTGTTATAATAAAACGTTTGAGTACTATTTTCGTACTTGTACTCCTATATTGATGTACTCCTGTTATAATAAAACGTTTGAGTACTATTTTCGTACTTGTACTCCTATATTGATGTACTCCTGTTATAATAAAACGTTTGAGTACTATTTTCGTACTTGTACTCCTATATTGATGTACTCCTATTATAATAAAACGTTTGAGTACTATTTTCGTACTTGTACTCCTATATTGATGTACTCCTATTAAAATGTTTGAGTACTATTTTCGTACTTGTATTCCTATATTGATGTACTCCTGTTATAATAAAACGTTTGAGTACTATTTTCGTACTTGTACTCCTATATTGATATACTCCTGTTATAATAAAACGTTTGAGTACTATTTAATTACTTGTACTCCTATATTGATGTACTCCTGTTATAATAAAGCGTTTGAGTACTATTTTCATACTTGTACTCCTATATTGATGTACTCCTATTATAATAAAACGTTAGTACTATTTTCGTACTTGTACTCCTATATTGATATACTCCTATTATAATGTGTATTTTCAAAATTAAGATGGAAACACAAAGCATGGAGGCCAGGGATTCCATTGACTAATTTTTTTAAACTATATTGTTCTATTTTGCAGCAATATTGGAGAAGAGGTTATGGGCACTCTATAAACTGGGGAATGACATGTCCATTTGTCAGCCATTTGTTGAATAACCTTGATGAAGTCATAAAGAAAGCAGAGAGAAATGAAGAGTATATATTGATAGAATAATATTACTATATTTACAGAACAACCATTAAACTTTTTTGGGGGAGGGTGGGAGGGGGGCTATTTTTTTCTGAAAAAAATTCTGTCACCAAATTTTAAAGGAAAATATAAATTGACCTAAAAGAAAAATATATTTAATCTGACCCTGCAGTTGTCATCGGAGAATTTTGGTAAAGTTTAGTGAAAACTATACTGATTTTTCATCTGATTTTCGTTTTTCTTGAGAAAAAATTGCTGGCTCGAAAGGAAATACCTTACCCCCACCCCCCTCAATTAAACGTTAAATGGGTGGTACTTAGCTCCTGTACAAAGAACAATAATACAATACAACTTATCTGTTCAATTTATTTTGTCTATATAATGAGTAACGAAAATCAGATTTCAATTAATTTAAAGGAGGAAATTAAATTTGAAAACCTGACAGACGACAGTAAATGTTTATGGTGTTGTATGAGTGTAAAAAAAAATTAATAATTACAGCTAGCCTTATTTCAAATTATTTGAGTTCTCAGGGTACTAAAAATCACTGAATGGACGGTATTTTTACTTTAAGTTGTAATTTCAATCAAAATATTCTCTTCATTATGGGAAGAAAATTTAAACAGTGATGAGCAACAATTCCACTAATATCAACAAAAACGAACAATATCTTCTAGCCTCAAATCATTAAACACGAAACAGAACAATAACTTCTAGTTCTAGCCTCAAATCATTAAACACGAAACAGAACAATAACTTCTAGTTCTAGCCTCAAATCACTAAACACGAAACAGAACAATAACTTCTAGTTCTAGCCTCAAATCATTAAACACGAAACAGAACAATAACTTCTAGTTCTAGCCTCAAATCATTAAACACGAAACAGAACAATAACTTCTAGTTCTAGCCTCAAATCACTAAACACGAAACAGAACAATAACTTCTAGTTCTAGCCTCAAATCATTAAACACGAAACAGAACAATAACTTCTAGTTCTAGCCTCAAATCATTAAACACGAAACAGAACAATAACTTCTAGTTCTAGCCTCAAATCACTAAACACGAAACAGAACAATAACTTCTAGTTCTAGCCTCAAATCATTAAACACGAAACAGAACAATAACTTCTAGTTCTAGCCTCAAATCATTAAACACGAAACAGAAAAATAACTTCTAGTTCTAGCCTCAAATCACTAAACACGAAACAGAACAATAACTTCTAGTTCTAGCCTCAAATCATTAAACACGAAACAGAACAATAACTTCTAGTTCTAGCCTCAAATCACTAAACGCGAAACCGAACAATAACTTCTAGTTCTAGCCTCAAATCATTTAACACGAAACAGAACAATAACTTCTAGTTCTAGCCTCAAATCATTAAACACGAAACAGAACAATAACTTCTAGCCTCAAATCATTAAATACGAAACAGAACAATAACTTTTAGTTCTAGCCTCAAATCATTAAACACGAAACAGAACAATAACTTCTAGCCTCAAATCATTAAACACGAAACAGAACAATAACTTCAAGCCTCAAATCATTAAATACGAAACAGAACAATAACTTCTAGCCTCAAATCATTAAACACGAAACAGAACAATAACTTCTAGCCTCAAATCATTAAATACGAAACAGAACAATAACTTCTAGCCTCAAATCATTAAACACGAAACAGAACAATAACTTCTAGCCTCAAATCATTAAACACGAAACAGAACAATAACTTCTAGTTCCAGCCTCAAATCATTAAACACGAAACAGAACAATAACTTCTAGCCTCAAATCATTAAATACGAAACAGAACAATAACTTCTAGCCTCAAATCATTAAACACGAAACAGAACAATAACTTCTAGCCTCAAATCATTAAATACGAAACAGAACAATAATTTCTAGCCTCAAATCATTAAACACGAAACAGAACAATAACTTCTAGCCTCAAATCATTAAACACGAAACAGAACAATAACTTCTAGCCTCAAATCACTAAATACGAAACAGAACAATAACTTCTAGTTCTAGCCTCAAATCATTAAATACGAAACAGAACAATAACTTCTAGCCTCAAATCATGAAACACGAAACAGAACAATAACTTCTAGCCTCAAATCATTAAATACGAAACAGAACAATAACTTCTAGTTTTAGCCTCAAATCATTAAACACGAAACAGAACAATAACTTCTAGCCTCAAATCATTAAATACGAAACAGAACAATAACTTCTAGCCTCAAATCATTAAACACGAAACAGAACAATAACTTCTAGCCTAAAATCATTAAATACGAAACAGAACAATAACTTCTAGTTCTAGCCTCAAATCATTAAATACGAAACAGAACAATAACTTCTAGCCTCAAATCATTACACACGAAACAGAACAATAACTTCTAGCCTCAAATCATTAAATACGAAACAGAACAATAACTTCTAGTTCTAGCCTCAAATCACTAAACACGAAACAGAACAATAACTTCTAGTTCTAGCCTCAAATCATTAAACACGAAACAGAACAATAACTTCTAGCCTCAAATCATTAAATACGAAACAGAACAATAACTTCTAGTTCTAGCCTCAAATCATTACACACGAAACAGAACAATAACTTCTAGCTTCAAATCATTAAACACGAAACAGAACAATAACTTCTAGTTCTAGCCTCAAATCACTAAACACGAAACAGAACAATACCTTCTAGCCTCCAATCATTAAACACGAAACAGAACAATAACTTCTAGTTCTAGCCTCAAATCATTAAACACGAAACAGAACAATAACTTCTAGTTCTAGCCTCAAATCACTAAGCACGAAACAGAACAATAACTTCTAGTTCTAGCCTCAAATCATTAAACACGAAATAGAACAATAACTTCTAGTTCTAGCCTCAAATCACTAAACACGAAACAGAACAATAACTTCTACTTCTAGCCTCAAATCATTAAACACGAAACAGAACAATAACTTCTAGTTCTAGCCTCAAATCATTAAATACGAAACAGAACAATAACTTCTAGCCTCAAATCATTAAATACGAAACAGAACAATAACTTCTAGCCTCAAATCATTAAATACGAAACAGAACAATAACTTTTAGTTCTAGCCTCAAATCATTAAACACGAAACAGAACAATAACTTCTAGCCTCAAATCATTAAATACGAAACAGAACAATAACTTCTAGTTTTAGCCTCAAATCATTAAACACGAAACAGAACAATAACTTCTAGCCTCAAATCATTAAATACGAAACAGAACAATAACTTCTAGCCTCAAATCATTAAACACGAAACAGAACAATAACTTCTAGCCTCAAATCATTAAACACGAAACAGAACAATAACTTCTAGCCTCAAATCATTAAATACGAAACAGAACAATAACTTCTAGCCTCAAATCATTAAACACGAAACAGAACAATAACTTCTAGCCTCAAATCATTAAATACGAAACAGAACAATAACTTCTAGTTCTAGCCTCAAATCATTAAACACGAAACAGAACAATAACTTCTAGCCTCAAATCATTAAACACGAAACAGAACAATAACTTCTAGCCTAAAATCATTAAATACAAAACAGAACAATAACTTCTAGTTTTAGCCTCAAATCACTAAACACGAAACAAAACAATAACTTCTAGTTCTAGCCTCAAATCATTAAACACGAAACAGAACAATAACTTCTAGCCTCAAATCTTTAAATACGAAACAGAACAATAACTTCTAGCCTCAAATCATTAAATACGAAACAGAACAATAACTTCTAGTTTTAGCCTCAAATCATTAAACACGAAACAGAACAATAACTTCTAGCCTCAAATCATTAAATACGAAACAGAACAATAACTTCTAGCCTCAAATCATTAAACACGAAACAGAACAATAACTTCTAGCCTAAAATCATTAAATACGAAACAGAACAATAACTTCTAGTTCTAGCCTCAAATCATTAAATACGAAACAGAACAATAACTTCTAGCCTCAAATCATTACACACGAAACAGAACAATAACTTCTAGCCTCAAATCATTAAATACGAAACAGAACAATAACTTCTAGTTCTAGCCTCAAATCACTAAACACGAAACAGAACAATAACTTCTAGTTCTAGCCTCAAATCATTAAACACGAAACAGAACAATAACTTCTAGCCTCAAATCATTAAATACGAAACAGAACAATATCTTCTAGTTCTAGCCTCAAATCATTACACACGAAACAGAACAATAACTTCTAGCCTCAAATCATTAAACACGAAACAGAACAATAACTTCTAGTTCTAGCCTCAAATCACTAAACACGAAACAGAACAATACCTTCTAGCCTCAAATCATTAAATACAAAACAGAACAATAACTTCTAGGTCTAGCCTCAAATCACTAAACACGAAACAGAACAATAACTTCTAGTTCTAACCTCAAATCATTAAACACAAAACAGAACAATAACTTCTAGTTCTAGCCTCAAATCACTAAACACGAAACAGAACAATAACTTCTAGTTCTAGCCTCAAATCATTAAACACGAAACAGAACAATAACTTCTAGTTCTAGCCTCAAATCACTAAACACGAAACAGAACAATAACTTCTAGTTCTAGCCTCAAATCATTAAACACGAAATAGAACAATAACTTCTAGTTCTAGCCTCAAATCACTAAACACGAAACAGAACAATAACTTCTAGTTCTAGCCTCAAATCATTAAACACGAAACAGAACAATAACTTCTAGTTCTAGCCTCAAATCATTAAATACGAAACAGAACAATAACTTCTAGCCTCAAATCATTAAATACGAAACAGAACAATAACTTCTAGCCTCAAATCATTAAATACGAAACAGAACAATAACTTTTACTTCTAGCCTCAAATCATTAAACACAAAACAGAACAATAACTTCTAGCCTCAAATCATTAAATACGAAACAGAACAATAACTTCTAGTTTTAGCCTCAAATCATTAAACACGAAACAGAACAATAACTTCTAGCCTCAAATCATTAAATACGAAACAGAACAATAACTTCTAGCCTGAAATCATTAAACACGAAACAGAACAATAACTTCTAGCCTCAAATCATTAAACACGAAACAGAACAATAACTTCTAGCCTCAAATCATTAAATACGAAACAGAACAATAACTTCTAGCCTCAAATCATTAAACACGAAACAGAAAAATAACTTCTAGCCTCAAATCATTAAATACGAAACAGAACAATAACTTCTAGTTCTAGCCTCAAATCATTAAACACGAAACAGAACAATAACTTCTAGCCTCAAATCATTAAACACGAAACAGAACAATAACTTCTAGCCTCAAATCATTAAATACAAAACAGAACAATAACTTCTAGTTTTAGCCTCAAATCACTAAACACGAAACAGAACAATAACTTCTAGTTCTAGCCTCAAATCATTAAACACGAAACAGAACAATAACTTCTAGTTCTAACCTCAAATCATTAAACACGAAACAGAACAATAACTTCTAGCCTCAAATCATTAAACACGAAACAGAACAATAACTTCTAGCCTCAAATCATTAAATACGAAACAGAACAATAACTTTTAGTTCTAGCCTCAAATCATTAAACACGAAACAGAACAATAACTTCTAGCCTCAAATCATTAAACACGAAACAGAACAATAACTTCTAGCCTCAAATCATTAAATACGAAACAAAACAATAACTTCTAGCCTCAAATCATTAAACACGAAACAGAACAATAACTTCTAGCCTCAAATCATTAAATACGAAACAGAACAATAACTTCTAGTTCTAGCCTCAAATCATTAAACACGAAACAGAACAATAACTTCTAGCCTCAAATCATTAAATACGAAACAGAACAATAACTTTTAGTTCTAGCCTCAAATCATTAAACACGAAACAGAACAATAACTTCTAGCCTCAAATCATTAAACACGAAACAGAACAATAACTTCTAGCCTCAAATCATTAAATACGAAACAGAACAATAACTTCTAGCCTCAAATCATTAAACACGAAACAGAACAATAACTTCTAGCCTCAAATCATTAAATACGAAACAGAACAATAACTTCTAGCCTCAAATCATTAAACACGAAACAGAACAATAACTTCTAGCCTCAAATCATTAAACACGAAACAGAACAATAACTTCTAGCCTCAAATCATTAAACACGAAACAGAACATTAACTTCTAGCCTCAAATCATTAAATACGAAACAAAACAATAACTTCTAGTTCTAGCCTCAAATCATTACACACGAAACAGAACAATAACTTCTAGCCTCAAATCATTAAACACAAAACAGAACAATAACTTCTAGTTCTAACCTCAAATCACTAAACACGAAACAGAACAATACCTTTTAGCCTCAAATCATTAAATACAAAACAGAACAATAACTTCTAGTTCTAGCCTCAAATCACTAAACACGAAACAGAACAATAACTTCTAGTTCTAGCCTCAAATCACTAAACACGAAACAGAACAATAACTTCTAGTTCTAGCCTCAAATCATTAAACACGAAACAGAACAATAACTTCTAGTTCTAGCCTCAAATCATTAAACACGAAACAGAACAATAACTTCTAGTTCTAGCCTCAAATCACTAAACACGAAACAGAACAATAACTTCTAGTTCTAGCCTCAAATCATTAAACACGAAATAGAACAATAACTTCTAGTTCTAGCCTCAAATCACTAAACACGAAACAGAACAATAACTTCTAGTTCTAGCCTCAAATCATTAAATACGAAACAGAACAATAACTTCTAGCCTCAAATCATTAAATACGAAACAGAACAATAACTTCTAGCCTCAAATCATTAAATACGAAACAGAACAATAACTTTTAGTTCTAGCCTCAAATCATTAAACACAAAACAGAACAATAACTTCTAGCCTCAAATCATTAAATACGAAACAGAACAATAACTTCAAATTTTAGCCTCAAATCATTAAACACGAAACAGAACAATAACTTCTAGCCTCAAATCATTAAATACGAAACAGAACAATAACTTCTAGCCTCAAATCATTAAACACGAAACAGAACAATAACTTCTAGCCTCAAATCATTAAACACGAAACAGAACAATAACTTCTAGCCTCAAATCATTAAATACGAAACAGAACAATAACTTCTAGCCTAAAATCATTAAACACGAAACAGAACAATAACTTCTAGCCTCAAATCATTAAATACGAAACAGAACAATAACTTCTAGTTCTAGCCTCAAATCATTAAACATGAAACAGAACAATAACTTCTAGCCTCAAATCATTAAACACGAAACAGAACAATAACTTCTAGCCTAAAATCATTAAATACAAAACAGAACAATAACTTCTAATTTTAGCCTCAAATCACTAAACACGAAACAGAACAATAACTTCTAGTTCTAGCCTCAAATCATTAAACACGAAACAGAACAATAACTTCTAGTTCTAACCTCAAATCATTAAACACGAAACAGAACAATAACTTCTAGCCTCAAATCATTAAACACGAAACAGAACAATAACTTCTAGCCTCAAATCATTAAATACGAAACAGAACAATAACTTTTAGTTCTAGCCTCAAATCATTAAACACGAAACAGAACAATAACTTCTAGCCTCAAATCATTAAACACGAAACAGAACAATAACTTCTAGCCTCAAATCATTAAATACGAAACAGAACAATAACTTCTAGCCTCAAATCATTAAACACGAAACAGAACAATAACTTCTAGCCTCAAATCATTAAATACGAAACAGAACAATAACTTCTAGCCTCAAATCATTAAACACGAAACAGAACAATAACTTCTAGCCTCAAATCATTAAATACGAAACAGAACAATAACTTTTAGTTCTAGCCTCAAATCATTAAACACGAAACAGAACAATAACTTCTAGCCTCAAATCATTAAACACGAAACAGAACAATAACTTCTAGCCTCAAATCATTAAATACGAAACAGAACAATAACTTCTAGCCTCAAATCATTAAACACGAAACAGAACAATAACTTCTAGCCTCAAATCATTAAATACGAAACAGAACAATAACTTCTAGCCTCAAATCACTAAACACGAAACAGAACAATAACTTCTAGTTCTAGCCTCAAATCATTAAACACGAAACAGAACAATAACTTCTAGTTCTAACCTCAAATCATTAAACACGAAACAGAACAATAACTTCTAGCCTCAAATCATTAAACACGAAACAGAACAATAACTTCTAGCCTCAAATCATTAAATACGAAACAGAACAATAACTTTTAGTTCTAGCCTCAAATCATTAAACACGAAACAGAACAATAACTTCTAGCCTCAAATCATTAAACACGAAACAGAACAATAACTTCTAGCCTCAAATCATTAAATACGAAACAGAACAATAACTTCTAGCCTCAAATCATTAAACACGAAACAGAACAATAACTTCTAGCCTCAAATCATTAAATACGAAACAGAACAATAACTTCTAGCCTCAAATCATTAAACACGAAACAGAACAATAACTTCTAGCCTCAAATCATTAAATACGAAACAGAACAATAACTTTTAGTTCTAGCCTCAAATCATTAAACACGAAACAGAACAATAACTTCTAGCCTCAAATCATTAAACACGAAACAGAACAATAACTTCTAGCCTCAAATCATTAAATACGAAACAGAACAATAACTTCTAGCCTCAAATCATTAAACACGAAACAGAACAATAACTTCTAGCCTCAAATCATTAAATACGAAACAGAACAATAACTTCTAGCCTCAAATCATTAAACACGAAACAGAACAATAACTTCTAGCCTCAAATCATTAAACACGAAACAGAACAATAACTTCTAGCCTCAAATCATTAAATACGAAACAAAACAATAACTTCTAGCCTCAAATCATTAAACACGAAACAGAACAATAAGTTCTAGTTCTAGCCTCAAATCATTAAACACGAAACAGAACAATAACTTCTAGCCTCAAATCATTAAATACGAAACAGAACAATAACTTCTAGTTCTAGCCTCAAATCATTAAACACGAAACAGAACAATAACTTCTAGCCTCAAATCATTAAACACGAAACAGAACAATAACTTCTAGCCTCAAATCATTAAACACGAAACAGAACAATAACTTCTAGCCTCAAATCATTAAACACGAAACAGAACAATAACTTCTAGCCTCAAATCATTAAACACGAAACAGAACAATAACTTCTAGCCTCAAATCATTAAACACGAAACAGAACAATAACTTCTAGCCTCAAATCATTAAACATGAAACAGAACAATAACTTCTAGCCTCAAATCATTAAACACGAAACAGAACAATAACTTCTAGTTCTAGCCTCAAATCATTAAACACGAAACAGAACAATAACTTCTAGCCTCAAATCATTAAATACGAAACAGAACAATAACTTCTAGCGTCAAATCATTAAACACGAAACAGAACAATAACTTCTAACCTCAAATCATTAAATACGAAACAGCACAATAACTTTTAGTTCTAGCCTCAAATCATTAAACACGAAAGAGAACAATAACTTCTAACCTCAAATCATTAAATACGAAACAGAACAATAACTTCTAGTTCTAGCCTCAAATCATTAAACACGAAACAGACCAATAACTTCTAGTTCTAGCCTCAAATCATTAAACACGAAACAGAACAATAACTTCTAGCCTCAAATCATTAAATACGAAACAGAACAATAACTTCTAGTTCTAGCCTCAAATCATTAAATACGAAACAGAACAATAACTTCTAGCCTCAAATCATTAAATACGAAACAGAACAATAACTTCTAGCCTCAAATCATTAAATACGAAACAGAATAATAACTTCTAGTTCTAGCCTCAAATCATTAAACACGAAACAGAACAATAACTTCTAGCCTCAAATCATTAAATACGAAACAGAACAATAACTTCTAGCATCAAATCATTACATACAAAACAGAACAATAACTTCTAGCCTCAAATCATTAAACACGAAACAGAACAATATCTTCTAGCCTCAAATCATTAAACACGAAACAGAACAATAACTTCTAGCCTCAAATCATTAAATACGAAACAGAATAATAACTTCTAGTTCTAGCCTCAAATCATTAAACACGAAACAGAACAATAACTTCTAGCCTCAAATCATTAAACACGAAACAGAACAATAACTTCTAGCCTCAAATCATTAAACACGAAACAGAACAATAACTTCTAGCCTCAAATCATTAAATACGAAACAGAACAATAACTTCTAGCCTCAAATCATTAAACACGAAACAGAACAATAACTTCTAGCCTCAAATCATTAAACACGAAACAGAACAATAACTTCTAGCCTCAAATCATTAAATACGAAACAGAACAATAACTTCTAGTTCTAGCCTCAAATCATTACACACGAAACAGAACAATAACTTCTAGCCTCAAATCATTAAACACGAAACAGAATAATAACTTCTAGTTCTAGCCTCAAATCACTAAACACGAAACAGAACAATACCTTCTAGCCTCAAATCATTAAATACAAAACAGAACAATAACTTCTAGTTCTAGCCTCAAATCACTAAACACGAAACAGAACAATAACTTCTAGTTCTAGCCTCAAATCATTCAACACAAAACAGAACAATAACTTCTAGTTCTAGCCTCAAATCACTAAACACGAAAAAGAACAATAACTTCTAGTTCTAGCCTCAAATCATTAAACACGAAACAGAACAATAACTTCTAGTTCTAGCCTCAAATCATTAAACACGAAACAGAACAATAACTTCTAGTTCTAGCCTCAAATCACTAAACACGAAACAGAACAATAACTTCCAGTTCTAGCCTCAAATCATTAAACACAAAATAGAACAATAACTTCTAGTTCTAGCCTCAAATCACTAAACACGAAACAGAACAATAACTTCTAGTTCTAGCCTCAAATCATTAAACAAGAAACAGAACAATAACTTCTAGTTCTAGCCTCAAATCATTAAATACGAAACAGAACAATAACTTCTAGCCTCAAATCATTAAATACGAAACAGAACAATAACTTCTAGCCTCAAATCATTAAATACGAAACAGAACAATAACTTCTAGCCTCAAATCATTAAATACGAAACAGAACAATAACTTTTAGTTCTAGCGTCAAATCATTAAACACGAAACAGAACAATAACTTCTAACCTCAAATCATTAAATACGAAACAGCACAATAACTTTTAGTTCTAGCCTCAAATCATTAAACACGAAAGAGAACAATAACTTCTAACCTCAAATCATTAAATACGAAACAGAACAATAACTTCTAGTTCTAGCCTCAAATCATTAAACACGAAACAGACCAATAACTTCTAGTTCTAGCCTCAAATCATTAAACACGAAACAGAACAATAACTTCTAGCCTCAAATCATTAAATACGAAACAGAACAATAACTTCTAGTTCTAGCCTCAAATCATTAAATACGAAACAGAACAATAACTTCTAGCCTCAAATCATTAAATACGAAACAGAACAATAACTTCTAGCCTCAAATCATTAAATACGAAACAGAATAATAACTTCTAGTTCTAGCCTCAAATCATTAAACACGAAACAGAACAATAACTTCTAGCCTCAAATCATTAAATACGAAACAGAACAATAACTTCTAGCATCAAATCATTACATACAAAACAGAACAATAACTTCTAGCCTCAAATCATTAAACACGAAACAGAACAATATCTTCTAGCCTCAAATCATTAAACACGAAACAGAACAATAACTTCTAGCCTCAAATCATTAAATACGAAACAGAATAATAACTTCTAGTTCTAGCCTCAAATCATTAAACACGAAACAGAACAATAACTTCTAGCCTCAAATCATTAAACACGAAACAGAACAATAACTTCTAGCCTCAAATCATTAAACACGAAACAGAACAATAACTTCTAGCCTCAAATCATTAAATACGAAACAGAACAATAACTTCTAGCCTCAAATCATTAAACACGAAACAGAACAATAACTTCTAGCCTCAAATCATTAAACACGAAACAGAACAATAACTTCTAGCCTCAAATCACTAAATACGAAACAGAACAATAACTTCTAGTTCTAGCCTCAAATCATTAAATACGAAACAGAACAATAACTTCTAGCCTCAAATCATTAAACACGAAACAGAACAATAACTTCTAGCCTCAAATCATTAAATACGAAACAGAACAATAACTTCTAGTTTTAGCCTCAAATCATTAAACACGAAACAGAACAATAACTTCTAGCCTCAAATCATTAAATACGAAACAGAACAATAACTTCTAGCCTCAAATCATTACACACGAAACAGAACAATAACTTCTAGCCTCAAATCATTAAATACGAAACAGAACAATAACTTCTAGTTCTAGCCTCAAATCACTAAACACGAAACAGAACAATAACTTCTAGTTCTAGCCTCAAATCATTAAACACGAAACAGAACAATAACTTCTAGCCTCAAATCATTAAATACGAAACAGAACAATAACTTCTAGTTCTAGCCTCAAATCATTACACACGAAACAGAACAATAACTTCTAGCCTCAAATCATTAAACACGAAACAGAATAATAACTTCTAGTTCTAGCCTCAAATCACTAAACACGAAACAGAACAATACCTTCTAGCCTCAAATCATTAAATACAAAACAGAACAATAACTTCTAGTTCTAGCCTCAAATCACTAAACACGAAACAGAACAATAACTTCTAGTTCTAGCCTCAAATCATTAAACAAGAAACAGAACAATAACTTCTAGTTCTAGCCTCAAATCATTAAATACGAAACAGAACAATAACTTCTAGCCTCAAATCATTAAATACGAAACAGAACAATAACTTCTAGCCTCAAATCATTAAATACGAAACAGAACAATAACTTCTAGCCTCAAATCATTAAATACGAAACAGAACAATAACTTTTAGTTCTAGCGTCAAATCATTAAACACGAAACAGAACAATAACTTCTAACCTCAAATCATTAAATACGAAACAGCACAATAACTTTTAGTTCTAGCCTCAAATCATTAAACACGAAAGAGAACAATAACTTCTAACCTCAAATCATTAAATACGAAACAGAACAATAACTTCTAGTTCTAGCCTCAAATCATTAAACACGAAACAGACCAATAACTTCTAGTTCTAGCCTCAAATCATTAAACACGAAACAGAACAATAACTTCTAGCCTCAAATCATTAAATACGAAACAGAACAATAACTTCTAGTTCTAGCCTCAAATCATTAAATACGAAACAGAACAATAACTTCTAGCCTCAAATCATTAAATACGAAACAGAACAATAACTTCTAGCCTCAAATCATTAAATACGAAACAGAATAATAACTTCTAGTTCTAGCCTCAAATCATTAAACACGAAACAGAACAATAACTTCTAGCCTCAAATCATTAAATACGAAACAGAACAATAACTTCTAGCATCAAATCATTACATACAAAACAGAACAATAACTTCTAGCCTCAAATCATTAAACACGAAACAGAACAATATCTTCTAGCCTCAAATCATTAAACACGAAACAGAACAATAACTTCTAGCCTCAAATCATTAAATACGAAACAGAATAATAACTTCTAGTTCTAGCCTCAAATCATTAAACACGAAACAGAACAATAACTTCTAGCCTCAAATCATTAAACACGAAACAGAACAATAACTTCTAGCCTCAAATCATTAAACACGAAACAGAACAATAACTTCTAGCCTCAAATCATTAAATACGAAACAGAACAATAACTTCTAGCCTCAAATCATTAAACACGAAACAGAACAATAACTTCTAGCCTCAAATCATTAAACACGAAACAGAACAATAACTTCTAGCCTCAAATCACTAAATACGAAACAGAACAATAACTTCTAGTTCTAGCCTCAAATCATTAAATACGAAACAGAACAATAACTTCTAGCCTCAAATCATTAAACACGAAACAGAACAATAACTTCTAGCCTCAAATCATTAAATACGAAACAGAACAATAACTTCTAGTTTTAGCCTCAAATCATTAAACACGAAACAGAACAATAACTTCTAGCCTCAAATCATTAAATACGAAACAGAACAATAACTTCTAGCCTCAAATCATTACACACGAAACAGAACAATAACTTCTAGCCTCAAATCATTAAATACGAAACAGAACAATAACTTCTAGTTCTAGCCTCAAATCACTAAACACGAAACAGAACAATAACTTCTAGTTCTAGCCTCAAATCATTAAACACGAAACAGAACAATAACTTCTAGCCTCAAATCATTAAATACGAAACAGAACAATAACTTCTAGTTCTAGCCTCAAATCATTACACACGAAACAGAACAATAACTTCTAGCCTCAAATCATTAAACACGAAACAGAATAATAACTTCTAGTTCTAGCCTCAAATCACTAAACACGAAACAGAACAATACCTTCTAGCCTCAAATCATTAAATACAAAACAGAACAATAACTTCTAGTTCTAGCCTCAAATCACTAAACACGAAACAGAACAATAACTTCTAGTTCTAGCCTCAAATCATTCAACACAAAACAGAACAATAACTTCTAGTTCTAGCCTCAAATCACTAAACACGAAAAAGAACAATAACTTCTAGTTCTAGCCTCAAATCATTAAACACGAAACAGAACAATAACTTCTAGTTCTAGCCTCAAATCATTAAACACGAAACAGAACAATAACTTCTAGTTCTAGCCTCAAATCACTAAACACGAAACAGAACAATAACTTCCAGTTCTAGCCTCAAATCATTAAACACAAAATAGAACAATAACTTCTAGTTCTAGCCTCAAATCACTAAACACGAAACAGAACAATAACTTCTAGTTCTAGCCTCAAATCATTAAACAAGAAACAGAACAATAACTTCTAGTTCTAGCCTCAAATCATTAAATACGAAACAGAACAATAACTTCTAGCCTCAAATCATTAAATACGAAACAGAACAATAACTTCTAGCCTCAAATCATTAAATACGAAACAGAACAATAACTTCTAGCCTCAAATCATTAAATACGAAACAGAACAATAACTTTTAGTTCTAGCCTCAAATCATTAAACACGAAACAGAACAATAACTTCTAGCCTCAAATCATTAAATACGAAACAGAACAATAACTTCTAGTTTTAGTCTCAAATCATTAAACACGAAACAGAAAAATAACTTCTAGCCTCAAATCATTAAATACGAAACAGAACAATAACTTCTAGCCTCAAATCATTAAACATGAAACAGAACAATAACTTCTAGTTCTAGCCTCAAATCATTAAATACGAAACAGAACAATAACTTCTAGCCTCAAATCATTAAATACGAAACAGAACAATAACTTCTAGCCTCAAATCATTAAATACGAAACAGAACAATAACTTTTAGTTCTAGCCTCAAATCATTAAACACGAAACAGAACAATAACTTCTAGCCTCAAATCATTAAATACGAAACAGAACAATAACTTCTAGTTTTAGCCTCAAATCATTAAACACGAAACAGAACAATAACTTCTAGCCTCAAATCATTAAATACGAAACAGAACAATAACTTCTAGCCTCAAATCATTAAACACGAAACAGAACAATAACTTCTAGCCTCAAATCATTAAACACGAAACAGAACAATAACTTCTAGCCTCAAATCATTAAACACGAAACAGAACAATAACTTCTAGCCTCAAATCATTAAATACGAAACAGAACAATAACTTCTAGCCTCAAATCATTAAACACGAAACAGAACAATAACTTCTAGCCTCAAATCATTAAACACGAAACAGAACAATAACTTCTAGTTCTAGCCTCAAATCATTAAACACGAAACAGAACAATAACTTCTAGCCTCAAATCATTAAATACGAAACAGAACAATAACTTCTAGTTCTAGCCTCAAATCACTAAACACGAAACAGAACAATAACTTCTAGTTCTAGCCTCAAATCATTAAACACGAAACAGAACAATAACTTCTAGCCTCAAATCATTAAATACGAAACAGAACAATAACTTCTAGTTCTAGCCTCAAATCATTACACACGAAACAGAACAATAACTTCTAGCCTCAAATCATTAAACACGAAACAGAATAATAACTTCTAGTTCTAGCCTCAAATCACTAAACACGAAACAGAACAATACCTTCTAGCCTCAAATCATTAAATACAAAACAGAACAATAACTTCTAGTTCTAGCCTCAAATCACTAAACACGAAACAGAACAATAACTTCTAGTTCTAGCCTCAAATCATTCAACACAAAACAGAACAATAACTTCTAGTTCTAGCCTCAAATCACTAAACACGAAAAGAACAATAACTTCTAGTTCTAGCCTCAAATCATTAAACACGAAACAGAACAATAACTTCTAGTTCTAGCCTCAAATCATTAAACACGAAACAGAACAATAACTTCTAGTTCTAGCCTCAAATCACTAAACACGAAACAGAACAATAACTTCCAGTTCTAGCCTCAAATCATTAAACACAAAATAGAACAATAACTTCTAGTTCTAGCCTCAAATCACTAAACACGAAACAGAACAATAACTTCTAGTTCTAGCCTCAAATCATTAAACAAGAAACAGAACAATAACTTCTAGTTCTAGCCTCAAATCATTAAATACGAAACAGAACAATAACTTCTAGCCTCAAATCATTAAATACGAAACAGAACAATAACTTCTAGCCTCAAATCATTAAATACGAAACAGAACAATAACTTTTAGTTCTAGCCTCAAATCATTAAACACGAAACAGAACAATAACTTCTAGCCTCAAATCATTAAATACGAAACAGAACAATAACTTCTAGTTTTAGCCTCAAATCATTAAACACGAAACAGAAAAATAACTTCTAGCCTCAAATCATTAAATACGAAACAGAACAATAACTTCTAGCCTCAAATCATTAAACACGAAACAGAACAATAACTTCTAGTTCTAGCCTCAAATCATTAAATACGAAACAGAACAATAACTTCTAGCCTCAAATCATTAAATACAAAACAGAACAATAACTTCTAGCCTCAAATCATTAAATACGAAACAGAACAATAACTTTTAGTTCTAGCCTCAAATCATTAAACACGAAACAGAACAATAACTTCTAGCCTCAAATCATTAAATACGAAACAGAACAATAACTTCTAGTTTTAGCCTCAAATCATTAAACACGAAACAGAACAATAACTTCTAGCCTCAAATCATTAAATACGAAACAGAACAATAACTTCTAGCCTCAAATCATTAAACACGAAACAGAACAATAACTTCTAGCCTCAAATCATTAAACACGAAACAGAACAATAACTTCTAGCCTCAAATCATTAAACACGAAACAGAACAATAACTTCTAGCCTCAAATCATTAAATACGAAACAGAACAATAACTTCTAGCCTCAAATCATTAAACACGAAACAGAACAATAACTTCTAACCTCAAATCATTAAATATGAAACAGCACAATAACTTCTAGTTCTAGCCTCAAATCATTAAACACGAAACAGAACAATAACTTCTAGCCTAAAATCATTAAATACAAAACAGAACAATAACTTCTAGTTCTAGCCTCAAATCATTAAACACGAAACAAAACAATGACTTCTAGTTCTAGCCTCAAATCATTAAACACGAAACAGAACAATAACTTCTAGCCTCAAATCATTAAATACGAAACAGAACAATAACTTCTAGCCTCAAATCATTAAAAACGAAACAGAACAATAACTTCTAGTTCTAGCCTCAAGTCATTAAACACGAAACAGAACAATAACTTCTAGCCTCAAGTCATTAAATACGAAACAGAACAATAATTTCTAGCCTCAAATCATTAAACATGAAACAGAACAATAACTTCTAGCCTCAAATCATTAAACACGAAACAGAACAATAACTTCTAGCCTCAAATCACTAAATACGAAACAGAACAATAACTTCTAGTTCTAGCCTCAAATCATTAAATACGAAACAGAACAATAACTTCTAGCCTCAAATCATTAAACACGAAACAGAACAATAACTTCTAGTTCTAGCCTCAAATCATTAAACACGAAACAGAACAATAACTTCTAGCCTCAAATCATTAAATACGAAACAGAACAATAACTTCTAGTTCTAGCCTCAAGTCATTAAATACGAAACAGAACAATAACTTCTAGTTCTAGCCTCAAATCATTAAATACGAAACAGAACAATAACTTCTAGCATCAAATCATTAAATACCAAACAGAACAATATCTTCTAGCCTCAAATCATTAAACACGAAACAGAACAATAACTTCTAGCCTCAAATCATTAAATACGAAACAGAATAATAACTTCTAGTTCTAGCTTCAAATCATTAAACACGAAACAGAACAATAACTTCTAGCCTCAAATCATTAAACACGAAACAGAACAATAACTTCTAACCTCAAATCACTAAATACGAAACAGAACAATAACTTCTAGTTCTAGCCTCAAATCATTAAATACGAAACAGAACAATAACTTCTAGCCTCAAATCATTAAATACGAAACAAAACAATAACTTCTAGTTTTAGCCTCAAATCATTAAACACGAAACAGAACAATAACTTCTACCCTCAAATCATTAAATACGAAACAGAACAATAACTTCTAGCCTCAAATCATTAAACACGAAACAGAACAATAACTTCTAGCCTAAAATCATTAAATACGAAACAGAACAATAACTTCTAGTTCTAGCCTCAAATCATTAAATACGAAACAGAACAATAACTTCTAGCCTCAAATCATTACACACGAAACAGAACAATAACTTCTATTCTCAAATCATTAAATACGAAACAGAACAATAACTTCTAGTTCTAGCCTCAAATCACTAAACACGAAACAGAACAATAACTTCTAGTTCTAGCCTCAAATCATTAAACACGAAACAGAACAATAACTTCTAGCCTCAAATCATTAAACACGAAACAGAACAATAACTTCTAGCCTCAAATCATTAAACACGAAACAGAACAATAACTTCTAGCCTCAAATCATTAAACACGAAACAGAACAATAACTTCTAGCCTCAAATCATTAAACACGAAACAGAACAATAACTTCTAGTTCTAGCCTCAAATCATTAAACACGAAACAGAACAATAACTTCTAGCCTCAAATCATTAAATACGAAACAGAACAATAACTTCTAGCGTCAAATCATTAAACACGAAACAGAACAATAACTTCTAACCTCAAATCATTAAATACGAAACAGCACAATAACTTCTAGTTCTAGCCTCAAATCATTAAACACGAAACAGAACAATAACTTCTAACCTCAAATCATTAAATACGAAACAAAACAATAACTTCTAGTTCTAGCCTCAAATCATTAAACACGAAACAGACCAATAACTTCTAGTTCTAGCCTCAAATCATTAAACACGAAACAGAACAATAACTTCTAGCCTCAAATCATTAAATACGAAACAGAACAATAACTTCTAGTTCTAGCCTCAAATCATTAAATACGAAACAGAACAATAACTTCTAGCCTCAAATCATTAAATACGAAACAGAACAATAACTTCTAGCCTCAAATCATTAAATACGAAACAGAACAATAACTTCTAGTTCTAGCCTCAAATCATTAAACATGAAACAGAACAATAACTTCTAGCCTCAAATCATTAAATGCGAAACAGAACAATAACTTCTAACGTCAAATCATTAAATACAAAACAGAACAATAAATTCTAGCCTCAAATCATTAAACACGAAACAGAACAATATCTTCTAGCCTCAAATCATTAAACACGAAACAGAACAATAACTTCTAGCCTCAAATCATTAAATACGAAACAGAATAATAACTTCTAGTTCTAGCCTCAAATCATTAAACACGAAACAGAACAATAGCTTCTAGCCTCAAATCATTAAACACGAAACAGAACAATAACTTCTAGCCTCTAATCATTAAATACGAAACAGAACAATAATTTCTAGCCTCAAATCATTAAACACGAAACAGAACAATAACTTCTAGCCTCAAATCATTAAACACGAAACAGAACAATAACTTCTAGCCTCAAATCATTAAATACGAAACAGAATAATAACTTCTAGTTCTAGCTTCAAATCATTAAACACGAAACAGAACAATAACTTCTAGCCTCAAATCATTAAACACGAAACAGAACAATAACTTCTAACCTCAAATCACTAAATACGAAACAGAACAATAACTTCTAGTTCTAGCCTCAAATCATTAAATACGAAACAGAACAATAACTTCTAGCCTCAAATCATTAAACACGAAACAGAACAATAACTTCTAGCCTCAAATCATTAAATACGAAACAAAACAATAACTTCTAGTTTTAGCCTCAAATCATTAAACATGAAACAGAACAATAACTTCTAGCCTCAAATCATTAAATACGAAACAGAACAATAACTTCTAGCCTCAAATCATTAAACACGAAACAGAACAATAACTTCTAGCCTAAAATCATTAAATACGAAACAGAACAATAACTTCTAGTTCTAGCCTCAAATCATTAAATACGAAACAGAACAATAACTTCTAGCCTCAAATCATTACACACGAAACAGAACAATAACTTCTATTCTCAAATCATTAAATACGAAACAGAACAATAACTTCTAGTTCTAGCCTCAAATCTCTAAACACGAAACAGAACAATAACTTCTAGTTCTAGCCTCAAATCATTAAACACGAAACAGAACAATAACTTCTAGCCTCAAATCATTAAACACGAAACAGAACAATAACTTCTAGCCTCAAATCATTAAACACGAAACAGAACAATAACTTCTAGCCTCAAATCATTAAACACGAAACAGAACAATAACTTCTAGTTCTAGCCTCAAATCATTAAACACGAAACAGAACAATAACTTCTAGCCTCAAATCATTAAATACGAAACAGAACAATAACTTCTAGCGTCAAATCATTAAACACGAAACAGAACAATAACTTCTAACCTCAAATCATTAAATACGAAACAGCACAATAACTTCTAGTTCTAGCCTCAAATCATTAAACACGAAACAGAACAATAACTTCTAACCTCAAATCATTAAATACGAAACAAAACAATAACTTCTAGTTCTAGCCTCAAATCATTAAACACGAAACAGACCAATAACTTCTAGTTCTAGCCTCAAATCATTAAACACGAAACAGAACAATAACTTCTAGCCTCAAATCATTAAATACGAAACAGAACAATAACTTCTAGTTCTAGCCTCAAATCATTAAATACGAAACAGAACAATAACTTCTAGCCTCAAATCATTAAATGCGAAACAGAACAATAACTTCTAACGTCAAATCATTAAATACAAAACAGAACAATAAATTCTAGCCTCAAATCATTAAACACGAAACAGAACAATATCTTCTAGCCTCAAATCATTAAACACGAAACAGAACAATAACTTCTAGCCTCAAATCATTAAATACGAAACAGAATAATAACTTCTAGTTCTAGCCTCAAATCATTAAACACGAAACAGAACAATAACTTCTAGCCTCAAATCATTAAACACGAAACAGAACAATAGCTTCTAGCCTCAAATCATTAAACACGAAACAGAACAATAACTTCTAGCCTCTAATCATTAAATACGAAACAGAACAATAATTTCTAGCCTCAAATCATTAAACACGAAACAGAACAATAACTTCTAGCCTCAAATCATTAAACACGAAACAGAACAATAACTTCTAGCCTCAAATCACTAAATACGAAACAGAACAATAACTTCTAGTTCTAGCCTCAAATCATTAAATACGAAACAGAACAATAACTTCTAGCCTCAAATCATTAAACACGAAACAGAACAATATCTTCTAGCCTCAAATCATTAAATACGAAACAGAACAATAACTTCTAGTTTTAGCCTCAAATCATTAAACACGAAACAGAACAATAACTTCTAGCCTCAAATCATTAAATACGAAACAGAACAATAACTTCTAGCCTCAAATCATTAAACACGAAACAGAACAATAACTTCTAGCCTAAAATCATTAAATACGAAACAGAACAATAACTTCTAGTTCTAGCCTCAAATCATTAAATACGAAACAGAACAATAACTTCTAGCCTCAAATCATTACACACGAAACAGAACAATAACTTCTAGCCTCAAATCATTAAATACGAAACAGAACAATAACTTCTAGTTCTAGCCTCAAATCACTAAACACGAAACAGAACAATAACTTCTAGTTCTAGCCTCAAATCATTAAACACGAAACAGAACAATAACTTCTAGCCTCAAATCATTAAATACGAAACAGAACAATAACTTCTAGTTCTAGCCTCAAATCATTACACACGAAACAGAACAATAACTTCTAGCCTCAAATCATTAAACACGAAACAGAACAATAACTTCTAGTTCTAGCCTCAAATCACTAAACACGAAACAGAACAATACCTTCTAGCCTCAAATCATTAAATACAAAACAGAACAATAACTTCTAGTTCTAGCCTCAAATCACTAAACACGAAACAGAACAATAACTTCTAGTTCTAGCCTCAAATCATTAAACACAAAACAGAACAATAACTTCTAGTTCTAGCCTCAAATCACTAAACACGAAAAAGAACAATAACTTCTAGTTCTAGCCTCAAATCGTTAAACACGAAACAGAACAATAACTTCTAGTTCTAGCCTCAAATCATTAAACACGAAATAGAACAATAACTTCTAGTTCTAGCCTCAAATCACTAAACACGAAACAGAACAATAACTTCTAGTTCTAGCCTCAAATCATTAAACACGAAACAGAACAATAACTTCTAGTTCTAGCCTCAAATCATTAAATACGAAACAGAACAATAACTTCTAGACTCAAATTATTAAATACGAAACAGAACAATAACTTCTAGCCTCAAATCATTAAATACGAAACAGAACAATAACTTTTAGTTCTAGCCTCAAATCATTAAACACGAAACAGAACAATAACTTCTAGCCTCAAAACATTAAATACAAAACAGAACAATAACTTCTAGTTTTAGCCTCAAATCATTAAACACGAAACAGAACAATAACTTCTAGCCTCAAATCATTAAATACGAAACAGAACAATAACTTCTAGCCTCAAATCATTAAACACGAAACAGAACAATAACTTCTAGTTCTAGCCTCAAATCATTAAATACGAAACAGAACAATAACTTCTAGCCTCAAATCATTAAATACGAAACAGAACAATAACTTCTAGCCTCAAATCATTAAATACGAAACAGAACAATAACTTCTAGCCTCAAATCATTAAATACGAAACAGAACAATAACTTTTAGTTCTAGCCTCAAATCATTAAACACGAAACAGAACAATAACTTCTAGCCTCAAATCATTAAATACGAAACAGAACAATAACTTCTAGTTTTAGCCTCAAATCATTAAACACAAAACAGAACAATAACTTCTAGCCTCAAATCATTAAACACGAAACAGAACAATAACTTCTAGCCTCAAATCATTAAACACGAAACAGAACAATAACTTCTAGTTCTAGCCTCAAATCATTAAATACGAAACAGAACAATAACTTCTAGCCTCAAATCATTAAATACGAAACAGAACAATAACTTCTAGCCTCAAATCATTAAATACGAAACAGAACAATAACTTCTAGCCTCAAATCATTAAATACGAAACAGAACAATAACTTTTAGTTCTAGCCTCAAATCATTAAACATCAAACAGAACAATAACTTCTAGCCTCAAATCATTAAATACGAAACAGAACAATAACTTCTAGTTTTAGCCTCAAATCATTAAACACGAAACAGAACAATAACTTCTAGCCTCAAATCATTAAATACGAAACAGAACAATAACTTCTAGCCTCAAATCATTAAACACGAAACAGAACAATAACTTCTAGCCTCAAATCATTAAACACGAAACAGAACAATAACTTCTAGCCTCAAATCATTAAATACGAAACAGAACAATAACTTCTAGCCTCAAATCATTAAATACGAAACAGAACAATAACTTCTAGCCTCAAATCATTAAATACGAAGCAGAACAATAACTTTTAGTTCTAGCCTCAAATCATTAAACACGAAACAGAACAATAACTTCTAGCCTCAAATCATTAAATACGAAACAGAACAAAAACTTCTAGTTTTAGCCTCAAATCATTAAACACAAAACAGAACAATAACTTCTAGCCTCAAATCATTAAACACGAAACAGAACAATAACTTCTAGCCTCAAATCATTAAATACGAAACAGAACAATAACTTCTAGCCTCAAATCATTAAACACGAAACAGAACAATAACTTCTAGTTCTAGCCTCAAATCATTAAATACGAAACAGAACAATAACTTCTAGCCTCAAATCATTAAATACGAAACAGAACAATAACTTCTAGCCTCAAATCATTAAATACGAAACAGAACAATAACTTTTAGTTCTAGCCTCAAATCATTAAACATCAAACAGAACAATAACTTCTAGCCTCAAATCATTAAATACGAAACAGAACAATAACTTCTAGTTTTAGCCTCAAATCATTAAACACGAAACAGAACAATAACTTCTAGCCTCAAATCATTAAATACGAAACAGAACAATAACTTCTAGCCTCAAATCATTAAACACGAAACAGAACAATAACTTCTAGCCTCAAATCATTAAACACGAAACAGAACAATAACTTCTAGCCTCAAATCATTAAATACGAAACAGAACAATAACTTCTAGCCTCAAATCATTAAACACGAAACAGAACAATAACTTCTAGCCTCAAATCATTAAATACGAAACAGAACAATAACTTCTAGTTCTAGCCTCAAATCATTAAACACGAAACAGAACAATAACTTCTAGCCTAAAATCATTAAATACAAAACAGAACAATAACTTCTAGTTCTAGCCTCAAATCATTAAACACGAAACAGAACAATAACTTCTAGTTCTATCCTCAAATCATTAAACACGAAACAGAACAATAACTTCTAGCCTCAAATCATTAAATACGAAACAGAACAATAACTTCTAGTTCTAGCCTCAAATCATTAAACACGAAACAGAACAATAACTTCTACCCTCAAGTCATTAAATACGAAACAGAACAATAATTTCTAGCCTCAAATCATTAAACACGAAACAGAACAATAACTTCTAGCCTCAAATCATTAAACACGAAACAGAACAATAACTTCTAGCCTCAAAACACTAAATACGAAACAGAACAATAACTTCTAGTTCTAGCCTCAAATCATTAAACACGAAACAGAAAAATAACTTCTAGCCTCAAATCATTAAACACGAAACAGAACAATAACTTCTAGCCTCAAATCATTAAACACGAAACAGAACAATAAATTCTAGCCTCAAATCTTTAAATACGAAACAGAACAATAACTTCTAGCCTCAAATCATTAAATACGAAACAGAACAATAACTTCTAGCCTCAAATCATTAAATACGAAACAGAACAATAACTTCTAGCCTCAAATCATTAAATACGAAACAGAACAATAACTTTTAGTTCTAGCCTCAAATCATTAAACATCAAACAGAACAATAACTTCTAGCCTCAAATCATTAAATACGAAACAGAACAATAACTTCTAGCCTCAAATCATTAAACACGAAACAGAACAATAACTTCTAGCCTCAAATCATTAAATACGAAACAGAACAATAACTTCTAGTTCTAGCCTCAAATCATTAAATACGAAACAGAACAATAACTTCTAGTTCTAGCCTCAAATCATTAAATACGAAACAGAACAATAACTTCTAGTTCTAGCCTCAAATCATTAAATACGAAACAGAACAATAACTTCTAGCCTCAAATCATTAAACACGAAACAGAATAATAACTTCTAGTTCTAGCCTCAAATCATTAAATACGAAACAGAACAATAACTTCTAGCCTCAAATCATTAAACACGAAACAGAACAATAACTTCTAGCCTCAAATCATTAAACACAAAACAGAACAATAACTTCTAGCCTCAAATCATTAAATACGAAACAGAACAATAACTTCTAGCCTCAAATCATTAAACACGAAACAGAACAATAACTTCTAGCCTCAAATCATTAAATACGAAACAGAACAATAACTTCTAGTTCTAGCCTCAAATCATTAAACACGAAACAGAACAATAACTTCTAGCCTCAAATCATTAAACACGAAACAGAACAATAACTTCTAGCCTCAAATCATTAAATACGAAACAGAACAATAACTTCTAGTTCTAGCCTCAAATCATTAAATACAAAACAGAACAATAACTTCTAGTTCTAGCCTAAAATCATTAAATACAAAACAGAACAATAACTTCTAGTTCTAGCCTCAAATCATTAAACACGAAACAGAACAATAACTTCTAGCCTCAAATCATTAAATACGAAATAGAACAATAACTTCTAGCCTCAAATCATTAAATACGAAACAGAACAATAACTTCTAGTTCTAGCCTCAAATCATTAAACACGAAACAGAACAATAACTTCTAGCCTCAAATCATTAAATACGAAACAGAACAATAACTTCTAGCCTCAAATCATTAAATACGAAACAGAACAATAACTTCTAGTTCTAGCCTCAAATCATTAAATACGAAACAGAACAATAACTTCTAGTTCTAGCCTCAAATCATTAAATACGAAACAGAACAATAACTTCTAGTTCTAGCCTCAAATCATTAAATACGAAACAGAACAATAACTTCTAGCCTCAAATCATTAAACACGAAACAGAATAATAACTTCTAGTTCTAGCCTCAAATCATTAAATACGAAACAGAACAATAACTTCTAGCCTCAAATCATTAAACACGAAACAGAACAATAACTTCTAGCCTCAAATCATTAAACACAAAACAGAACAATAACTTCTAGCCTCAAATCATTAAATACGAAACAGAACAATAACTTCTAGCCTCAAATCATTAAACACGAAACAGAACAATAACTTCTAGCCTCAAATCATTAAATACGAAACAGAACAATAACTTCTAGTTCTAGCCTCAAATCATTAAACACGAAACAGAACAATAACTTCTAGCCTCAAATCATTAAACACAAAACAGAACAATAACTTCTAGCCTCAAATCATTAAATACGAAACAGAACAATAACTTCTAGTTCTAGCCTCAAATCATTAAATACAAAACAGAACAATAACTTCTAGTTCTAGCCTAAAATCATTAAATACAAAACAGAACAATAACTTCTAGTTCTAGCCTCAAATCATTAAACACGAAACAGAACAATAACTTCTAGCCTCAAATCATTAAATACGAAATAGAACAATAACTTCTAGCCTCAAATCATTAAATACGAAACAGAACAATAACTTCTAGTTCTAGCCTCAAATCATTAAACACGAAACAGAACAATAACTTCTAGCCTCAAATCATTAAATACGAAACAGAACAATAACTTCTAGCCTCAAATCATTAAATACGAAACAGAACAATAACTTCTAGTTCTAGCCTAAAATCATTAAATACAAAACAGAACAATAACTTCTAGTTCTAGCCTCAAATCATTAAACACGAAACAAAACAATAACTTCTAGTTCTAGCCTCAAATCATTAAACACGAAACAGAACAATAACTTCTAGCCTCAAATCATTAAATACGAAACAGAACAATAACTTCTAGCCTCAAATCATTAAATACGAAACAGAACAATAACTTCTAGTTCTAGCCTCAAATCATTAAACACGAAACAGAACAATAACTTCTAGCCTCAAATCATTAAATACGAAACAGAACAATAACTTCTAGCCTCAAATCATTAAATACGAAACAGAACAATAACTTCTAGCCTCAAATCATTAAACACGAAACAGAACAATAACTTCTAGCCTCAAATCATTAAATACGAAACAGAACAATAACTTCTAGTTCTAGCCTCAAATCATTAAACACGAAACAGAACAATAACTTCTAGCCTCAAATCATTAAACACGAAACAGAACAATAACTTCTAGCCTCAAATCATTAAATACGAAACAGAACAATAACTTCTAGCCTCAAATCATTAAACACGAAACAGAACAATAACTTCTAGCCTCAAATCATTAAATACGAAACAGAACAATAACTTCTAGCCTCAAATCATTAAACACGAAACAGAACAATAATTTCTAGCCTCAAATCATTAAACACGAAACAGAACAATAACTTCTAGCCTCAAATCATTAAACACGAAACAGAATAATAACTTCTAGCCTCAAATCATTAAACACGAAACAGAACAATAACTTCTAGTTCTAGCCTCAAATCATTAAACACGAAACAGAACAATAACTTCTAGCCTCAAATCATTAAATACGAAACAGAACAATAACTTCTAGTTCTAACCTCAAATCATTAAATACGAAACAGAACAATAACTTCTAGCCTCAAATCATTAAACACGAAACAGAACAATAACTTCTAGTTCTAGCCTCAAATCATTAAACACGAAACAGAACAATAACTTCTAGCCTCAAATCATTAAATACGAAACAGAACAATAACTTCTAGTTCTAGCCTCAAATCATTAAATACGAAACAGAACAATAACTTCTAGTTCTAGCCTCAAATCATTAAATACGAAACAGAACAATAATTTCTAGCCTCAAATCATTAAACACGAAACAGAACAATAACTTCTAGCCTCAAATCATTAAACACGAAACAGAACAATAACTTCTAGCCTCAAATCACTAAATACGAAACAGAACAATAACTTCTAGTTCTAGCCTCAAATCATTAAATACGAAACAGAACAATAACTTCTAGCCTCAAATCATTAAACACGAAACAGAACAATAACTTCTAGTTCTAGCCTCAAATCATTAAACACGAAACAGAACAATAACTTCTAGCCTCAAATCATTAAATACGAAACAGAACAATAACTTTTAGTTCTAGCCTCAAATCATTAAACACGAAACAGAACAATAACTTCTAGCCTCAAATCATTAAATACGAAACAGAACAATAACTTCTAGCCTCAAATCATTAAATACGAAACAGAACAATAACTTCTAGCCTCAAATCATTAAACACGAAACAGAACAATAACTTCTAGCCTCAAATCATTAAACACGAAACAGAACAATAACTTCTAGCCTCAAATCATTAAACACGAAACAGAACAATAACTTCTAGCCTCAAATCATTAAACACGAAACAGAACAATAACTTCTAGCCTCAAATCATTAAATACGAAACAGAACAATAACTTCTAGTTCTAGCCTCAAATCATTAAACACGAAACAGAACAATAACTTCTAGCCTCAAATCATTAAATACGAAACAGAACAATAACTTTTAGTTCTAGCCTCAAATCATTAAATACGAAACAGAACAATAACTTCTAGCCTCAAATCATTAAACACGAAACAGAATAATAACTTCTAGTTCTAGCCTCAAATCATTAAACACGAAACAGAACAATAACTTCTAGTTCTAGCCTCAAATCATTAAACACGAAACAGAACAATAACTTCTTGCCTCAAATCATTAAACACGAAACAGAACAATAACTTCTAGCCTCAAATCATTAAATACGAAACAGAACAATAACTTTTAGTTCTAGCCTCAAATCATTAAACACGAAACAGAACAATAACTTCTAGCCTCAAATCATTAAACACGAAACAGAACAATAACTTCTAGCCTCAAATCATTAAATACGAAACAGAACAATAACTTCTAGCCTCAAATCATTAAACACGAAACAGAACAATAACTTCTAGCCTCAAATCATTAAATACGAAACAGAACAATAACTTCTAGCCTCAAATCATTAAACACGAAACAGAACAATAACTTCTAGCCTCAAATCATTAAATACGAAACAGAACAATAACTTTTAGTTCTAGCCTCAAATCATTAAACACGAAACAAAACAATAACTTCTAGCCTCAAATCATTAAACACGAAATAGAATAATAACTTCTAGTTCTAGCCTCAAATCATTAAACACGAAACAGAACAATAACTTCTAGCCTCAAATCATTAAATACGAAACAGAACAATAACTTTTAGTTCTAGCCTCAAATCATTAAACACGAAACAGAACAATAACTTCTAGCCTCAAATCATTAAACACGAAACAGAACAATAACTTCTAGCCTCAAATCATTAAATACGAAACAGAACAATAACTTCTAGCCTCAAATCATTAAACACGAAACAGAACAATAACTTCTAGCCTCAAATCATTAAATACGAAACAGAACAATAACTTCTAGCCTCAAATCATTAAACACGAAACAGAACAATAACTTCTAGCCTCAAATCATTAAATACGAAACAGAACAATAACTTTTAGTTCTAGCCTCAAATCATTAAACACGAAACAAAACAATAACTTCTAGCCTCAAATCATTAAACACGAAATAGAACAATAACTTCTAGCCTCAAATCATTAAATACGAAACAGAACAATAACTTCTAGCCTCAAATCATTAAACACGAAACAGAACAATAACTTCTAGCCTCAAATCATTAAATACGAAACAGAACAATAACTTCTAGCCTCAAATCATTAAACACGAAACAGAACAATAACTTCTAGCCTCAAATCATTAAACACGAAACAGAACAATAACTTCTAGCCTCAAATCATTAAACACGAAACAGAACAATAACTTCTAGCCTCAAATCATTAAATACGAAACAGAACAATAACTTCTAGCCTCAAATCATTAAACACGAAACAGAACAATAACTTCTAGCCTCAAATCATTAAACACGAAACAGAACAATAACTTCTAGCCTCAAATCATTAAATACGAAACAGAACAATAGCTTCTAGCCTCAAATCATTAAACACGAAACAGAACAATAACTTCTAGCCTCAAATCATTAAATACGAAACAGAACAATAACTTTTAGTTCTAGCCTCAAATCATTAAACACGAAACAGAACAATAACTTCTAGCCTCAAATCATTAAACACGAAACAGAACAATAACTTCTAGCCTCAAATCATTAAACACGAAACAGAACAATAACTTCTAGTTCTAGCCTCAAATCATTAAACACGAAACAGAACAATAACTTCTAGCCTCAAATCATTAAACACGAAACAGAACAATAACTTCTAGCCTCAAATCATTAAATACGAAACAGAACAATAACTTCTAGCCTCAAATCATTAAATACGAAACAGAACAATAACTTCTAGCCTCAAATCATTAAACACGAAACAGAACAATAACTTCTAGCCTCAAATCACTAAATACGAAACAGAACAATAACTTCTAGTTCTAGCCTCAAATCATTAAATACGAAACAGAACAATAACTTCTAGCCTCAAATCATTAAACACGAAACAGAACAATAACTTCTAGCCTCAAATCATTAAATACGAAACAGAACAATAACTTCTAGTTCTAGCCTCAAATCATTAAATACGAAACAGAACAATAACTTCTAGTTCTAGCCTCAAATCATTAAATACGAAACAGAACAATAACTTCTAGCCTCAAATCATTAAACACGAAACAGAACAATAACTTCTAGCCTCAAATCATTAAACACAAAACAGAACAATAACTTCTAGCCTCAAATCATTAAATACGAAACAGAACAATAACTTCTAGCCTCAAATCATTAAACACGAAACAGAACAATAACTTCTAGCCTCAAATCATTAAATACGAAACAGAACAATAACTTCTAGTTCTAGCCTCAAATCATTAAACACGAAACAGAACAATAACTTCTAGCCTCAAATCATTAAACACGAAACAGAACAATAACTTCTAGCCTCAAATCATTAAACACGAAACAGAACAATAACTTCTAGTTCTAGCCTCAAATCATTAAACACGAAACAGAACAATAACTTCTTGCCTCAAATCATTAAACACGAAACAGAACAATAACTTCTAGCCTCAAATCATTAAATACGAAACCGAACAATAACTTTTAGTTCTAGCCTCAAATCATTAAACACGAAACAGAACAATAACTTCTAGCCTCAAATCATTAAACACGAAACAGAACAATAACTTCTAGCCTCAAATCATTAAATACGAAACAGAACAATAACTTCTAGCCTCAAATCATTAAACACGAAACAGAACAATAACTTCTAGCCTCAAATCATTAAATACGAAACAGAACAATAACTTCTAGCCTCAAATCATTAAACACGAAACAGAACAATAACTTCTAGCCTCAAATCATTAAATACGAAACAGAACAATAACTTTTAGTTCTAGCCTCAAATCATTAAACACGAAACAAAACAATAACTTCTAGCCTCAAATCATTAAACACGAAATAGAATAATAACTTCTAGTTCTAGCCTCAAATCATTAAACACGAAACAGAACAATAACTTCTAGCCTCAAATCATTAAATACGAAACAGAACAATAACTTTTAGTTCTAGCCTCAAATCATTAAACACGAAACAGAACAATAACTTCTAGCCTCAAATCATTAAACACGAAACAGAACAATAACTTCTAGCCTCAAATCATTAAATACGAAACAGAACAATAACTTCTAGCCTCAAATCATTAAACACGAAACAGAACAATAACTTCTAGCCTCAAATCATTAAATACGAAACAGAACAATAACTTCTAGCCTCAAATCATTAAACACGAAACAGAACAATAACTTCTAGCCTCAAATCATTAAATACGAAACAGAACAATAACTTTTAGTTCTAGCCTCAAATCATTAAACACGAAACAAAGCAATAACTTCTAGCCTCAAATCATTAAACACGAAATAGAACAATAACTTCTAGCCTCAAATCATTAAATACGAAACAGAACAATAACTTCTAGCCTCAAATCATTAAACACGAAACAGAACAATAACTTCTAGCCTCAAATCATTAAATACGAAACAGAACAATAACTTCTAGCCTCAAATCATTAAATACGAAACAGAACAATAACTTCTAGCCTCAAATCATTAAACACGAAACAGAACAATAACTTCTAGCCTCAAATCATTAAATACGAAACAGAACAATAACTTCTAGTTCTAGCCTCAAATCATTAAACACGAAACAGAACAATAACTTCTAGCCTCAAATCATTAAACACGAAACAGAACAATAACTTCTAGCCTCAAATCATTAAACACGAAACAGAACAATAACTTCTAGTTCTAGCCTCAAATCATTAAACACGAAACAGAACAATAACTTCTAGCCTCAAATCATTAAATACGAAACAGAACAATAACTTCTAGTTCTAGCCTCAAATCATTAAACACGAAACAGAACAATAACTTCTAGCCTCAAATCATTAAACACGAAACAGAACAATAACTTCTAGCCTCAAATCATTAAACACGAAACAGAACAATAACTTCTAGTTCTAGCCTCAAATCATTAAACACGAAACAGAACAATAACTTCTTGCCTCAAATCATTAAACACGAAACAGAACAATAACTTCTAGCCTCAAATCATTAAATACGAAACAGAACAATAACTTTTAGTTCTAGCCTCAAATCATTAAACACGAAACAGAACAATAACTTCTAGCCTCAAATCATTAAACACGAAACAGAACAATAACTTCTAGCCTCAAATCATTAAATACGAAACAGAACAATAACTTCTAGCCTCAAATCATTAAACACGAAACAGAACAATAACTTCTAGCCTCAAATCATTAAATACGAAACAGAACAATAACTTCTAGCCTCAAATCATTAAACACGAAACAGAACAATAACTTCTAGCCTCAAATCATTAAATACGAAACAGAACAATAACTTTTAGTTCTAGCCTCAAATCATTAAACACGAAACAAAACAATAACTTCTAGCCTCAAATCATTAAACACGAAATAGAATAATAACTTCTAGTTCTAGCCTCAAATCATTAAACACGAAACAGAACAATAACTTCTAGCCTCAAATCATTAAATACGAAACAGAACAATAACTTTTAGTTCTAGCCTCAAATCATTAAACACGAAACAGAACAATAACTTCTAGCCTCAAATCATTAAACACGAAACAGAACAATAACTTCTAGCCTCAAATCATTAAATACGAAACAGAACAATAACTTCTAGCCTCAAATCATTAAACACGAAACAGAACAATAACTTCTAGCCTCAAATCATTAAACACGAAACAGAACAATAACTTCTAGCCTCAAATCATTAAACACGAAACAGAACAATAACTTCTAGCCTCAAATCATTAAATACGAAACAGAACAATAACTTTTAGTTCTAGCCTCAAATCATTAAACACGAAACAAAGCAATAACTTCTAGCCTCAAATCATTAAACACGAAATAGAACAATAACTTCTAGCCTCAAATCATTAAATACGAAACAGAACAATAACTTCTAGCCTCAAATCATTAAACACGAAACAGAACAATAACTTCTAGCCTCAAATCATTAAATACGAAACAGAACAATAACTTCTAGCCTCAAATCATTAAATACGAAACAGAACAATAACTTCTAGCCTCAAATCATTAAACACGAAACAGAACAATAACTTCTAGCCTCAAATCATTAAATACGAAACAGAACAATAACTTCTAGTTCTAGCCTCAAATCATTAAACAGGAAACAGAACAATAACTTCTAGCCTCAAATCATTAAACACGAAACAGAACAATAACTTCTAGCCTCAAATCATTAAATACGAAACAGAACAATAACTTCTAGCCTCAAATCATTAAACACGAAACAGAACAATAACTTCTAGCCTCAAATCATTAAATACGAAACAAAACAATAACTTCTAGTTTTAGCCTCAAATCATTAAACACGAAACAGAACAATAACTTCTACCCTCAAATCATTAAATACGAAACAGAACAATAACTTCTAGCCTCAAATCATTAAACACGAAACAGAACAATAACTTCTAGCCTAAAATCATTAAATACGAAACAGAACAATAACTTCTAGTTCTAGCCTCAAATCATTAAATACGAAACAGAACAATAACTTCTAGCCTCAAATCATTACACACGAAACAGAACAATAACTTCTATTCTCAAATCATTAAATACGAAACAGAACAATAACTTCTAGTTCTAGCCTCAAATCACTAAACACGAAACAGAACAATAACTTCTAGTTCTAGCCTCAAATCATTAAACACGAAACAGAACAATAACTTCTAGCCTCAAATCATTAAACACGAAACAGAACAATAACTTCTAGCCTCAAATCATTAAACACGAAACAGAACAATAACTTCTAGCCTCAAATCATTAAACACGAAACAGAACAATAACTTCTAGCCTCAAATCATTAAACACGAAACAGAACAATAACTTCTAGCCTCAAATCATTAAATACGAAACAGAACAATAACTTTTAGTTCTAGCCTCAAATCATTAAACACGAAACAGAACAATAACTTCTAGCCTCAAATCATTAAACACGAAACAGAACAATAACTTCTAGCCTCAAATCATTAAATACGAAACAGAACAATAACTTCTAGCCTCAAATCATTAAACACGAAACAGAACAATAACTTCTAGCCTCAAATCATTAAATACGAAACAGAACAATAACTTCTAGCCTCAAATCATTAAACACGAAACAGAACAATAACTTCTAGCCTCAAATCATTAAATACGAAACAGAACAATAACTTTTAGTTCTAGCCTCAAATCATTAAACACGAAACAAAACAATAACTTCTAGCCTCAAATCATTAAACACGAAATAGAATAATAACTTCTAGTTCTAGCCTCAAATCATTAAACACGAAACAGAACAATAACTTCTAGCCTCAAATCATTAAATACGAAACAGAACAATAACTTTTAGTTCTAGCCTCAAATCATTAAACACGAAACAGAACAATAACTTCTAGCCTCAAATCATTAAACACGAAACAGAACAATAACTTCTAGCCTCAAATCATTAAATACGAAACAGAACAATAACTTCTAGCCTCAAATCATTAAACACGAAACAGAACAATAACTTCTAGCCTCAAATCATTAAATACGAAACAGAACAATAACTTCTAGCCTCAAATCATTAAACACGAAACAGAACAATAACTTCTAGCCTCAAATCATTAAATACGAAACAGAACAATAACTTTTAGTTCTAGCCTCAAATCATTAAACACGAAACAAAGCAATAACTTCTAGCCTCAAATCATTAAACACGAAATAGAACAATAACTTCTAGCCTCAAATCATTAAATACGAAACAGAACAATAACTTCTAGCCTCAAATCATTAAACACGAAACAGAACAATAACTTCTAGCCTCAAATCATTAAATACGAAACAGAACAATAACTTCTAGTTCTAGCCTCAAATCATTAAACAGGAAACAGAACAATAACTTCTAGCCTCAAATCATTAAACACGAAACAGAACAATAACTTCTAGCCTCAAATCATTAAATACGAAACAGAACAATAACTTCTAGCCTCAAATCATTAAACACGAAACAGAACAATAACTTCTAGCCTCAAATCATTAAATACGAAACAGAACAATAACTTCTAGCCTCAAATCATTAAACACGAAACAGAACAATAATTTCTAGCCTCAAATCATTAAACACGAAACAGAACAATAACTTCTAGCCTCAAATCATTAAACACGAAACAGAATAATAACTTCTAGCCTCAAATCATTAAACACGAAACAGAACAATAACTTCTAGTTCTAGCCTCAAATCATTAAACACGAAACAGAACAATAACTTCTAGCCTCAAATCATTAAATACGAAACAGAACAATAACTTCTAGTTCTAACCTCAAATCATTAAATACGAAACAGAACAATAACTTCTAGCCTCAAATCATTAAACACGAAACAGAACAATAACTTCTAGTTCTAGCCTCAAATCATTAAACACGAAACAGAACAATAACTTCTAGCCTCAAATCATTAAATACGAAACAGAACAATAACTTCTAGTTCTAGCCTCAAATCATTAAATACGAAACAGAACAATAACTTCTAGTTCTAGCCTCAAATCATTAAATACGAAACAGAACAATAATTTCTAGCCTCAAATCATTAAACACGAAACAGAACAATAACTTCTAGCCTCAAATCATTAAACACGAAACAGAACAATAACTTCTAGCCTCAAATCACTAAATACGAAACAGAACAATAACTTCTAGTTCTAGCCTCAAATCATTAAATACGAAACAGAACAATAACTTCTAGCCTCAAATCATTAAACACGAAACAGAACAATAACTTCTAGTTCTAGCCTCAAATCATTAAACACGAAACAGAACAATAACTTCTAGCCTCAAATCATTAAATACGAAACAGAACAATAACTTTTAGTTCTAGCCTCAAATCATTAAACACGAAACAGAACAATAACTTCTAGCCTCAAATCATTAAATACGAAACAGAACAATAACTTCTAGCCTCAAATCATTAAATACGAAACAGAACAATAACTTCTAGCCTCAAATCATTAAACACGAAACAGAACAATAACTTCTAGCCTCAAATCATTAAACACGAAACAGAACAATAACTTCTAGCCTCAAATCATTAAACACGAAACAGAACAATAACTTCTAGCCTCAAATCATTAAACACGAAACAGAACAATAACTTCTAGCCTCAAATCATTAAATACGAAACAGAACAATAACTTCTAGTTCTAGCCTCAAATCATTAAACACGAAACAGAACAATAACTTCTAGCCTCAAATCATTAAATACGAAACAGAACAATAACTTTTAGTTCTAGCCTCAAATCATTAAATACGAAACAGAACAATAACTTCTAGCCTCAAATCATTAAACACGAAACAGAATAATAACTTCTAGTTCTAGCCTCAAATCATTAAACACGAAACAGAACAATAACTTCTAGTTCTAGCCTCAAATCATTAAACACGAAACAGAACAATAACTTCTTGCCTCAAATCATTAAACACGAAACAGAACAATAACTTCTAGCCTCAAATCATTAAATACGAAACAGAACAATAACTTTTAGTTCTAGCCTCAAATCATTAAACACGAAACAGAACAATAACTTCTAGCCTCAAATCATTAAACACGAAACAGAACAATAACTTCTAGCCTCAAATCATTAAATACGAAACAGAACAATAACTTCTAGCCTCAAATCATTAAACACGAAACAGAACAATAACTTCTAGCCTCAAATCATTAAATACGAAACAGAACAATAACTTCTAGCCTCAAATCATTAAACACGAAACAGAACAATAACTTCTAGCCTCAAATCATTAAATACGAAACAGAACAATAACTTTTAGTTCTAGCCTCAAATCATTAAACACGAAACAAAACAATAACTTCTAGCCTCAAATCATTAAACACGAAATAGAATAATAACTTCTAGTTCTAGCCTCAAATCATTAAACACGAAACAGAACAATAACTTCTAGCCTCAAATCATTAAATACGAAACAGAACAATAACTTTTAGTTCTAGCCTCAAATCATTAAACACGAAACAGAACAATAACTTCTAGCCTCAAATCATTAAACACGAAACAGAACAATAACTTCTAGCCTCAAATCATTAAATACGAAACAGAACAATAACTTCTAGCCTCAAATCATTAAACACGAAACAGAACAATAACTTCTAGCCTCAAATCATTAAATACGAAACAGAACAATAACTTCTAGCCTCAAATCATTAAACACGAAACAGAACAATAACTTCTAGCCTCAAATCATTAAATACGAAACAGAACAATAACTTTTAGTTCTAGCCTCAAATCATTAAACACGAAACAAAACAATAACTTCTAGCCTCAAATCATTAAACACGAAATAGAACAATAACTTCTAGCCTCAAATCATTAAATACGAAACAGAACAATAACTTCTAGCCTCAAATCATTAAACACGAAACAGAACAATAACTTCTAGCCTCAAATCATTAAATACGAAACAGAACAATAACTTCTAGCCTCAAATCATTAAACACGAAACAGAACAATAACTTCTAGCCTCAAATCATTAAACACGAAACAGAACAATAACTTCTAGCCTCAAATCATTAAACACGAAACAGAACAATAACTTCTAGCCTCAAATCATTAAATACGAAACAGAACAATAACTTCTAGCCTCAAATCATTAAACACGAAACAGAACAATAACTTCTAGCCTCAAATCATTAAACACGAAACAGAACAATAACTTCTAGCCTCAAATCATTAAATACGAAACAGAACAATAGCTTCTAGCCTCAAATCATTAAACACGAAACAGAACAATAACTTCTAGCCTCAAATCATTAAATACGAAACAGAACAATAACTTTTAGTTCTAGCCTCAAATCATTAAACACGAAACAGAACAATAACTTCTAGCCTCAAATCATTAAACACGAAACAGAACAATAACTTCTAGCCTCAAATCATTAAACACGAAACAGAACAATAACTTCTAGTTCTAGCCTCAAATCATTAAACACGAAACAGAACAATAACTTCTAGCCTCAAATCATTAAACACGAAACAGAACAATAACTTCTAGCCTCAAATCATTAAATACGAAACAGAACAATAACTTCTAGCCTCAAATCATTAAATACGAAACAGAACAATAACTTCTAGCCTCAAATCATTAAACACGAAACAGAACAATAACTTCTAGCCTCAAATCACTAAATACGAAACAGAACAATAACTTCTAGTTCTAGCCTCAAATCATTAAATACGAAACAGAACAATAACTTCTAGCCTCAAATCATTAAACACGAAACAGAACAATAACTTCTAGCCTCAAATCATTAAATACGAAACAGAACAATAACTTCTAGTTCTAGCCTCAAATCATTAAATACGAAACAGAACAATAACTTCTAGTTCTAGCCTCAAATCATTAAATACGAAACAGAACAATAACTTCTAGCCTCAAATCATTAAACACGAAACAGAACAATAACTTCTAGCCTCAAATCATTAAACACAAAACAGAACAATAACTTCTAGCCTCAAATCATTAAATACGAAACAGAACAATAACTTCTAGCCTCAAATCATTAAACACGAAACAGAACAATAACTTCTAGCCTCAAATCATTAAATACGAAACAGAACAATAACTTCTAGTTCTAGCCTCAAATCATTAAACACGAAACAGAACAATAACTTCTAGCCTCAAATCATTAAACACGAAACAGAACAATAACTTCTAGCCTCAAATCATTAAACACGAAACAGAACAATAACTTCTAGTTCTAGCCTCAAATCATTAAACACGAAACAGAACAATAACTTCTTGCCTCAAATCATTAAACACGAAACAGAACAATAACTTCTAGCCTCAAATCATTAAATACGAAACAGAACAATAACTTTTAGTTCTAGCCTCAAATCATTAAACACGAAACAGAACAATAACTTCTAGCCTCAAATCATTAAACACGAAACAGAACAATAACTTCTAGCCTCAAATCATTAAATACGAAACAGAACAATAACTTCTAGCCTCAAATCATTAAACACGAAACAGAACAATAACTTCTAGCCTCAAATCATTAAATACGAAACAGAACAATAACTTCTAGCCTCAAATCATTAAACACGAAACAGAACAATAACTTCTAGCCTCAAATCATTAAATACGAAACAGAACAATAACTTTTAGTTCTAGCCTCAAATCATTAAACACGAAACAAAACAATAACTTCTAGCCTCAAATCATTAAACACGAAATAGAATAATAACTTCTAGTTCTAGCCTCAAATCATTAAACACGAAACAGAACAATAACTTCTAGCCTCAAATCATTAAATACGAAACAGAACAATAACTTTTAGTTCTAGCCTCAAATCATTAAACACGAAACAGAACAATAACTTCTAGCCTCAAATCATTAAACACGAAACAGAACAATAACTTCTAGCCTCAAATCATTAAATACGAAACAGAACAATAACTTCTAGCCTCAAATCATTAAACACGAAACAGAACAATAACTTCTAGCCTCAAATCATTAAATACGAAACAGAACAATAACTTCTAGCCTCAAATCATTAAACACGAAACAGAACAATAACTTCTAGCCTCAAATCATTAAATACGAAACAGAACAATAACTTTTAGTTCTAGCCTCAAATCATTAAACACGAAACAAAGCAATAACTTCTAGCCTCAAATCATTAAACACGAAATAGAACAATAACTTCTAGCCTCAAATCATTAAATACGAAACAGAACAATAACTTCTAGCCTCAAATCATTAAACACGAAACAGAACAATAACTTCTAGCCTCAAATCATTAAATACGAAACAGAACAATAACTTCTAGCCTCAAATCATTAAACACGAAACAGAACAATAACTTCTAGCCTCAAATCATTAAACACGAAACAGAACAATAACTTCTAGCCTCAAATCATTAAACACGAAACAGAACAATAACTTCTAGCCTCAAATCATTAAAGACGAAACAGAACAATAACTTCTAGCCTCAAATCATTAAACACGAAACAGAACAATAACTTCTAGCCTCAAATCATTAAACACGAAACAGAACAATAACTTCTAGCCTCAAATCATTAAATACGAAACAGAACAATAACTTCTAGCCTCAAATCATTAAACACGAAACAGAACAATAACTTCTAGCCTCAAATCATTAAATACGAAACAGAACAATAACTTTTAGTTCTAGCCTCAAATCATTAAACACGAAACAGAACAATAACTTCTAGCCTCAAATTATTAAACACGAAACAGAACAATAACTTCTAGCCTCAAATCATTAAACACGAAACAGAACAATAACTTCTAGTTCTAGCCTCAAATCATTAAACACGAAACAGAACAATAACTTCTAGCCTCAAATCATTAAACACGAAACAGAACAATAACTTCTAGCCTCAAATCATTAAATACGAAACAGAACAATAACTTCTAGCCTCAAATCATTAAATACGAAACAGAACAATAACTTCTAGCCTCAAATCATTAAACACGAAACAGAACAATAACTTCTAGCCTCAAATCACTAAATACGAAACAGAACAATAACTTCTAGTTCTAGCCTCAAATCATTAAATACGAAACAGAACAATAACTTCTAGCCTCAAATCATTAAACACGAAACAGAACAATAACTTCTAGCCTCAAATCATTAAATACGAAACAGAACAATAACTTCTAGTTCTAGCCTCAAATCATTAAATACGAAACAGAACAATAACTTCTAGTTCTAGCCTCAAATCATTAAATACGAAACAGAACAATAACTTCTAGCCTCAAATCATTAAACACGAAACAGAACAATAACTTCTAGCCTCAAATCATTAAACACAAAACAGAACAATAACTTCTAGCCTCAAATCATTAAATACGAAACAGAACAATAACTTCTAGCCTCAAATCATTAAACACGAAACAGAACAATAACTTCTAGCCTCAAATCATTAAATACGAAACAGAACAATAACTTCTAGTTCTAGCCTCAAATCATTAAACACGAAACAGAACAATAACTTCTAGCCTCAAATCATTAAACACGAAACAGAACAATAACTTCTAGCCTCAAATCATTAAATACGAAACAGAACAATAACTTCTAGTTCTAGCCTCAAATCATTAAATACGAAACAGAACAATAACTTCTAGTTCTAGCCTAAAATCATTAAATACAAAACAGAACAATAACTTCTAGTTCTAGCCTCAAATCATTAAACACGAAACAGAACAATAACTTCTAGCCTCAAATCATTAAATACGAAACAGAACAATAACTTTTAGTTCTAGCCTCAAATCATTAAACACGAAACAGAACAATAACTTCTAGCCTCAAATCATTAAATACGAAACAGAACAATAACTTCTAGCCTCAAATCATTAAATACGAAACAGAACAATAACTTCTAGCCTCAAATCATTAAACACGAAACAGAACAATAACTTCTAGCCTCAAATCATTAAACACGAAACAGAACAATAACTTCTAGCCTCAAATCATTAAACACGAAACAGAACAATAACTTCTAGCCTCAAATCATTAAACACGAAACAGAACAATAACTTCTAGCCTCAAATCATTAAATACGAAACAGAACAATAACTTCTAGTTCTAGCCTCAAATCATTAAACACGAAACAGAACAATAACTTCTAGCCTCAAATCATTAAATACGAAACAGAACAATAACTTTTAGTTCTAGCCTCAAATCATTAAATACGAAACAGAACAATAACTTCTAGCCTCAAATCATTAAACACGAAACAGAATAATAACTTCTAGTTCTAGCCTCAAATCATTAAACACGAAACAGAACAATAACTTCTAGTTCTAGCCTCAAATCATTAAACACGAAACAGAACAATAACTTCTTGCCTCAAATCATTAAACACGAAACAGAACAATAACTTCTAGCCTCAAATCATTAAATACGAAACAGAACAATAACTTTTAGTTCTAGCCTCAAATCATTAAACACGAAACAGAACAATAACTTCTAGCCTCAAATCATTAAACACGAAACAGAACAATAACTTCTAGCCTCAAATCATTAAATACGAAACAGAACAATAACTTCTAGCCTCAAATCATTAAACACGAAACAGAACAATAACTTCTAGCCTCAAATCATTAAATACGAAACAGAACAATAACTTCTAGCCTCAAATCATTAAACACGAAACAGAACAATAACTTCTAGCCTCAAATCATTAAATACGAAACAGAACAATATCTTTTAGTTCTAGCCTCAAATCATTAAACACGAAACAAAACAATAACTTCTAGCCTCAAATCATTAAACACGAAATAGAATAATAACTTCTAGTTCTAGCCTCAAATCATTAAACACGAAACAGAACAATAACTTCTAGCCTCAAATCATTAAATACGAAACAGAACAATAACTTTTAGTTCTAGCCTCAAATCATTAAACACGAAACAGAACAATAACTTCTAGCCTCAAATCATTAAACACGAAACAGAACAATAACTTCTAGCCTCAAATCATTAAATACGAAACAGAACAATAACTTCTAGCCTCAAATCATTAAACACGAAACAGAACAATAACTTCTAGCCTCAAATCATTAAATACGAAACAGAACAATAACTTCTAGCCTCAAATCATTAAACACGAAACAGAACAATAACTTCTAGCCTCAAATCATTAAATACGAAACAGAACAATAACTTTTAGTTCTAGCCTCAAATCATTAAACACGAAACAAAACAATAACTTCTAGCCTCAAATCATTAAACACGAAATAGAACAATAACTTCTAGCCTCAAATCATTAAATACGAAACAGAACAATAACTTCTAGCCTCAAATCATTAAACACGAAACAGAACAATAACTTCTAGCCTCAAATCATTAAATACGAAACAGAACAATAACTTCTAGCCTCAAATCATTAAACACGAAACAGAACAATAACTTCTAGCCTCAAATCATTAAACACGAAACAGAACAATAACTTCTAGCCTCAAATCATTAAACACGAAACAGAACAATAACTTCTAGCCTCAAATCATTAAATACGAAACAGAACAATAACTTCTAGCTTCAAATCATTAAACACGAAACAGAACAATAACTTCTAGCCTCAAATCATTAAACACGAAACAGAACAATAACTTCTAGCCTCAAATCATTAAATACGAAACAGAACAATAACTTCTAGCCTCAAATCATTAAACACGAAACAGAACAATAACTTCTAACCTCAAATCATTAAATACGAAACAGAACAATAACTTTTAGTTCTAGCCTCAAATCATTAAACACGAAACAGAACAATAACTTCTAGCCTCAAATCATTAAACACGAAACAGAACAATAACTTCTAGCCTCAAATCATTAAACACGAAACAGAACAATAACTTCTAGTTCTAGCCTCAAATCATTAAACACGAAACAGAACAATAACTTCTAGCCTCAAATCATTAAACACGAAACAGAACAATAACTTGTAGCCTCAAATCATTAAATACGAAACAGAACAATAACTTCTAGCCTCAAATCATTAAATACGAAACAGAACAATAACTTCTAGCCTCAAATCATTAAACACGAAACAGAACAATAACTTCTAGCCTCAAATCACTAAATACGAAACAGAACAATAACTTCTAGTTCTAGCCTCAAATCATTAAATACGAAACAGAACAATAACTTCTAGCCTCAAATCATTAAACACGAAACAGAACAATAACTTCTAGCCTCAAATCATTAAATACGAAACAGAACAATAACTTCTAGTTCTAGCCTCAAATCATTAAATACGAAACAGAACAATAACTTCTAGTTCTAGCCTCAAATCATTAAATACGAAATAGAACAATAACTTCTAGCCTCAAATCATTAAACACGAAACAGAACAATAACTTCTAGCCTCAAATCATTAAACACAAAACAGAACAATAACTTCTAGCCTCAAATCATTAAATACGAAACAGAACAATAACTTCTAGCCTCAAATCATTAAACACGAAACAGAACAATAACTTCTAGCCTCAAATCATTAAATACGAAACAGAACAATAACTTCTAGTTCTAGCCTCAAATCATTAAACACGAAACAGAACAATAACTTCTAGCCTCAAATCATTAAACACGAAACAGAACAATAACTTCTAGCCTCAAATCATTAAATACGAAACAGAACAATAACTTCTAGTTCTAGCCTCAAATCATTAAATACGAAACAGAACAATAACTTCTAGTTCTAGCCTAAAATCATTAAATACAAAACAGAACAATAACTTCTAGTTCTAGCCTCAAATCATTAAACACGAAACAGAACAATAACTTCTAGCCTCAAATCATTAAACACGAAACAGAACAATAACTTCTAGCCTCAAATCATTAAATACGAAACAGAACAATAACTTCTAGTTCTAGCCTCAAATCATTAAATACGAAACAGAACAATAACTTCTAGTTCTAGCCTAAAATCATTAAATACAAAACAGAACAATAACTTCTAGTTCTAGCCTCAAATCATTAAACACGAAACAAAACAATAACTTCTAGTTCTAGCCTCAAATCATTAAACACGAAACAGAACAATAACTTCTAGCCTCAAATCATTAAATACGAAACAGAACAATAACTTCTAGCCTCAAATCATTAAATACGAAACAGAACAATAACTTCTAGCCTCAAATCATTAAACACGAAACAGAACAATAACTTCTAGCCTCAAATCATTAAATACGAAACAGAACAATAACTTCTAGCCTCAAATCATTAAACACGAAACAGAACAATAACTTCTAGCCTCAAATCATTAAATACGAAACAGAACAATAACTTTTAGTTCTAGCCTCAAATCATTAAACACGAAACAAAACAATAACTTCTAGCCTCAAATCATTAAACACGAAATAGAACAATAACTTCTAGCCTCAAATCATTAAATACGAAACAGAACAATAACTTCTAGCCTCAAATCATTAAACACGAAACAGAACAATAACTTCTAGCCTCAAATCATTAAATACGAAACAGAACAATAACTTCTAGCCTCAAATCATTAAACACGAAACAGAACAATAACTTCTAGCCTCAAATCATTAAACACGAAACAGAACAATAACTTCTAGCCTCAAATCATTAAACACGAAACAGAACAATAACTTCTAGCCTCAAATCATTAAATACGAAACAGAACAATAACTTCTAGCTTCAAATCATTAAACACGAAACAGAACAATAACTTCTAGCCTCAAATCATTAAACACGAAACAGAACAATAACTTCTAGCCTCAAATCATTAAATACGAAACAGAACAATAACTTCTAGCCTCAAATCATTAAACACGAAACAGAACAATAACTTCTAACCTCAAATCATTAAATACGAAACAGAACAATAACTTTTAGTTCTAGCCTCAAATCATTAAACACGAAACAGAACAATAACTTCTAGCCTCAAATCATTAAACACGAAACAGAACAATAACTTCTAGCCTCAAATCATTAAACACGAAACAGAACAATAACTTCTAGTTCTAGCCTCAAATCATTAAACACGAAACAGAACAATAACTTCTAGCCTCAAATCATTAAACACGAAACAGAACAATAACTTGTAGCCTCAAATCATTAAATACGAAACAGAACAATAACTTCTAGCCTCAAATCATTAAATACGAAACAGAACAATAACTTCTAGCCTCAAATCATTAAACACGAAACAGAACAATAACTTCTAGCCTCAAATCACTAAATACGAAACAGAACAATAACTTCTAGTTCTAGCCTCAAATCATTAAATACGAAACAGAACAATAACTTCTAGCCTCAAATCATTAAACACGAAACAGAACAATAACTTCTAGCCTCAAATCATTAAATACGAAACAGAACAATAACTTCTAGTTCTAGCCTCAAATCATTAAATACGAAACAGAACAATAACTTCTAGTTCTAGCCTCAAATCATTAAATACGAAACAGAACAATAACTTCTAGCCTCAAATCATTAAACACGAAACAGAACAATAACTTCTAGCCTCAAATCATTAAACACAAAACAGAACAATAACTTCTAGCCTCAAATCATTAAATACGAAACAGAACAATAACTTCTAGCCTCAAATCATTAAACACGAAACAGAACAATAACTTCTAGCCTCAAATCATTAAATACGAAACAGAACAATAACTTCTAGTTCTAGCCTCAAATCATTAAACACGAAACAGAACAATAACTTCTAGCCTCAAATCATTAAACACGAAACAGAACAATAACTTCTAGCCTCAAATCATTAAATACGAAACAGAACAATAACTTCTAGTTCTAGCCTCAAATCATTAAATACGAAACAGAACAATAACTTCTAGTTCTAGCCTAAAATCATTAAATACAAAACAGAACAATAACTTCTAGTTCTAGCCTCAAATCATTAAACACGAAACAGAACAATAACTTCTAGCCTCAAATCATTAAACACGAAACAGAACAATAACTTCTAGCCTCAAATCATTAAATACGAAACAGAACAATAACTTCTAGTTCTAGCCTCAAATCATTAAATACGAAACAGAACAATAACTTCTAGTTCTAGCCTAAAATCATTAAATACAAAACAGAACAATAACTTCTAGTTCTAGCCTCAAATCATTAAACACGAAACAAAACAATAACTTCTAGTTCTAGCCTCAAATCATTAAACACGAAACAGAACAATAACTTCTAACCTCAAATCATTAAATACGAAACAGAACAATAACTTCTAGCCTCAAATCATTAAATACGAAACAGAACAATAACTTCTAGTTCTAGCCTCAAATCATTAAACACGAAACAGAACAATAACTTCTAGCCTCAAATCATTAAACACGAAACAGAACAATAACTTCTAGCCTCAAATCATTAAATACGAAACAGAACAATAACTTCTAGCCTCAAATCATTAAACACGAAACAGAACAATAACTTCTAGCCTCAAATCATTAAATACGAAACAGAACAATAACTTCTAGCCTCAAATCATTAAACACGAAACAGAACAATAACTTCTAGCCTCAAATCATTAAATACGAAACAGAACAATATCTTTTAGTTCTAGCCTCAAATCATTAAACACGAAACAAAACAATAACTTCTAGCCTCAAATCATTAAACACGAAATAGAATAATAACTTCTAGTTCTAGCCTCAAATCATTAAACACGAAACAGAACAATAACTTCTAGCCTCAAATCATTAAATACGAAACAGAACAATAACTTTTAGTTCTAGCCTCAAATCATTAAACACGAAACAGAACAATAACTTCTAGCCTCAAATCATTAAACACGAAACAGAACAATAACTTCTAGCCTCAAATCATTAAATACGAAACAGAACAATAACTTCTAGCCTCAAATCATTAAACACGAAACAGAACAATAACTTCTAGCCTCAAATCATTAAATACGAAACAGAACAATAACTTCTAGCCTCAAATCATTAAACACGAAACAGAACAATAACTTCTAGCCTCAAATCATTAAATACGAAACAGAACAATAACTTTTAGTTCTAGCCTCAAATCATTAAACACGAAACAAAACAATAACTTCTAGCCTCAAATCATTAAACACGAAATAGAACAATAACTTCTAGCCTCAAATCATTAAATACGAAACAGAACAATAACTTCTAGCCTCAAATCATTAAACACGAAACAGAACAATAACTTCTAGCCTCAAATCATTAAATACGAAACAGAACAATAACTTCTAGCCTCAAATCATTAAACACGAAACAGAACAATAACTTCTAGCCTCAAATCATTAAACACGAAACAGAACAATAACTTCTAGCCTCAAATCATTAAACACGAAACAGAACAATAACTTCTAGCCTCAAATCATTAAATACGAAACAGAACAATAACTTCTAGCTTCAAATCATTAAACACGAAACAGAACAATAACTTCTAGCCTCAAATCATTAAACACGAAACAGAACAATAACTTCTAGCCTCAAATCATTAAATACGAAACAGAACAATAACTTCTAGCCTCAAATCATTAAACACGAAACAGAACAATAACTTCTAACCTCAAATCATTAAATACGAAACAGAACAATAACTTTTAGTTCTAGCCTCAAATCATTAAACACGAAACAGAACAATAACTTCTAGCCTCAAATCATTAAACACGAAACAGAACAATAACTTCTAGCCTCAAATCATTAAACACGAAACAGAACAATAACTTCTAGTTCTAGCCTCAAATCATTAAACACGAAACAGAACAATAACTTCTAGCCTCAAATCATTAAACACGAAACAGAACAATAACTTGTAGCCTCAAATCATTAAATACGAAACAGAACAATAACTTCTAGCCTCAAATCATTAAATACGAAACAGAACAATAACTTCTAGCCTCAAATCATTAAACACGAAACAGAACAATAACTTCTAGCCTCAAATCACTAAATACGAAACAGAACAATAACTTCTAGTTCTAGCCTCAAATCATTAAATACGAAACAGAACAATAACTTCTAGCCTCAAATCATTAAACACGAAACAGAACAATAACTTCTAGCCTCAAATCATTAAATACGAAACAGAACAATAACTTCTAGTTCTAGCCTCAAATCATTAAATACGAAACAGAACAATAACTTCTAGTTCTAGCCTCAAATCATTAAATACGAAACAGAACAATAACTTCTAGCCTCAAATCATTAAACACGAAACAGAACAATAACTTCTAGCCTCAAATCATTAAACACAAAACAGAACAATAACTTCTAGCCTCAAATCATTAAATACGAAACAGAACAATAACTTCTAGCCTCAAATCATTAAACACGAAACAGAACAATAACTTCTAGCCTCAAATCATTAAATACGAAACAGAACAATAACTTCTAGTTCTAGCCTCAAATCATTAAACACGAAACAGAACAATAACTTCTAGCCTCAAATCATTAAACACGAAACAGAACAATAACTTCTAGCCTCAAATCATTAAATACGAAACAGAACAATAACTTCTAGTTCTAGCCTCAAATCATTAAATACGAAACAGAACAATAACTTCTAGTTCTAGCCTAAAATCATTAAATACAAAACAGAACAATAACTTCTAGTTCTAGCCTCAAATCATTAAACACGAAACAGAACAATAACTTCTAGCCTCAAATCATTAAACACGAAACAGAACAATAACTTCTAGCCTCAAATCATTAAATACGAAACAGAACAATAACTTCTAGTTCTAGCCTCAAATCATTAAATACGAAACAGAACAATAACTTCTAGTTCTAGCCTAAAATCATTAAATACAAAACAGAACAATAACTTCTAGTTCTAGCCTCAAATCATTAAACACGAAACAAAACAATAACTTCTAGTTCTAGCCTCAAATCATTAAACACGAAACAGAACAATAACTTCTAACCTCAAATCATTAAATACGAAACAGAACAATAACTTCTAGCCTCAAATCATTAAATACGAAACAGAACAATAACTTCTAGTTCTAGCCTCAAATCATTAAACACGAAACAGAACAATAACTTCTAGCCTCAAATCATTAAACACGAAACAGAACAATAACTTCTAGCCTCAAATCATTAAATACGAAACAGAACAATAACTTCTAGCCTCAAATCATTAAACACGAAACAGAACAATAACTTCTAGCCTCAAATCATTAAATACGAAACAGAACAATAACTTCTAGCCTCAAATCATTAAACACGAAACAGAACAATAACTTCTAGCCTCAAATCATTAAATACGAAACAGAACAATATCTTTTAGTTCTAGCCTCAAATCATTAAACACGAAACAAAACAATAACTTCTAGCCTCAAATCATTAAACACGAAATAGAATAATAACTTCTAGTTCTAGCCTCAAATCATTAAACACGAAACAGAACAATAACTTCTAGCCTCAAATCATTAAATACGAAACAGAACAATAACTTTTAGTTCTAGCCTCAAATCATTAAACACGAAACAGAACAATAACTTCTAGCCTCAAATCATTAAACACGAAACAGAACAATAACTTCTAGCCTCAAATCATTAAATACGAAACAGAACAATAACTTCTAGCCTCAAATCATTAAACACGAAACAGAACAATAACTTCTAGCCTCAAATCATTAAATACGAAACAGAACAATAACTTCTAGCCTCAAATCATTAAACACGAAACAGAACAATAACTTCTAGCCTCAAATCATTAAATACGAAACAGAACAATAACTTTTAGTTCTAGCCTCAAATCATTAAACACGAAACAAAACAATAACTTCTAGCCTCAAATCATTAAACACGAAATAGAACAATAACTTCTAGCCTCAAATCATTAAATACGAAACAGAACAATAACTTCTAGCCTCAAATCATTAAACACGAAACAGAACAATAACTTCTAGCCTCAAATCATTAAATACGAAACAGAACAATAACTTCTAGCCTCAAATCATTAAACACGAAACAGAACAATAACTTCTAGCCTCAAATCATTAAACACGAAACAGAACAATAACTTCTAGCCTCAAATCATTAAACACGAAACAGAACAATAACTTCTAGCCTCAAATCATTAAATACGAAACAGAACAATAACTTCTAGCTTCAAATCATTAAACACGAAACAGAACAATAACTTCTAGCCTCAAATCATTAAACACGAAACAGAACAATAACTTCTAGCCTCAAATCATTAAATACGAAACAGAACAATAACTTCTAGCCTCAAATCATTAAACACGAAACAGAACAATAACTTCTAACCTCAAATCATTAAATACGAAACAGAACAATAACTTTTAGTTCTAGCCTCAAATCATTAAACACGAAACAGAACAATAACTTCTAGCCTCAAATCATTAAACACGAAACAGAACAATAACTTCTAGCCTCAAATCATTAAACACGAAACAGAACAATAACTTCTAGTTCTAGCCTCAAATCATTAAACACGAAACAGAACAATAACTTCTAGCCTCAAATCATTAAACACGAAACAGAACAATAACTTCTAGCTTCAAATCATTAAATACGAAACAGAACAATAACTTCTAGCCTCAAATCATTAAATACGAAACAGAACAATAACTTCTAGCCTCAAATCATTAAACACGAAACAGAACAATAACTTCTAGCCTCAAATCACTAAATACGAAACAGAACAATAACTTCTAGTTCTAGCCTCAAATCATTAAATACGAAACAGAACAATAACTTCTAGCCTCAAATCATTAAACACGAAACAGAACAATAACTTCTAGCCTCAAATCATTAAATACGAAACAGAACAATAACTTCTAGTTCTAGCCTCAAATCATTAAATACGAAACAGAACAATAACTTCTAGTTCTAGCCTCAAATCATTAAATACGAAACAGAACAATAACTTCTAGCCTCAAATCATTAAACACGAAACAGAACAATAACTTCTAGCCTCAAATCATTAAACACAAAACAGAACAATAACTTCTAGCCTCAAATCATTAAATACGAAACAGAACAATAACTTCTAGCCTCAAATCATTAAACACGAAACAGAACAATAACTTCTAGCCTCAAATCATTAAATACGAAACAGAACAATAACTTCTAGTTCTAGCCTCAAATCATTAAACACGAAACAGAACAATAACTTCTAGCCTCAAATCATTAAACACGAAACAGAACAATAACTTCTAGCCTCAAATCATTAAATACGAAACAGAACAATAACTTCTAGTTCTAGCCTCAAATCATTAAATACGAAACAGAACAATAACTTCTAGTTCTAGCCTAAAATCATTAAATACAAAACAGAACAATAACTTCTAGTTCTAGCCTCAAATCATTAAACACGAAACAGAACAATAACTTCTAGCCTCAAATCATTAAACACGAAACAGAACAATAACTTCTAGCCTCAAATCATTAAATACGAAACAGAACAATAACTTCTAGTTCTAGCCTCAAATCATTAAATACGAAACAGAACAATAACTTCTAGTTCTAGCCTAAAATCATTAAATACAAAACAGAACAATAACTTCTAGTTCTAGCCTCAAATCATTAAACACGAAACAAAACAATAACTTCTAGTTCTAGCCTCAAATCATTAAACACGAAACAGAACAATAACTTCTAGCCTCAAATCATTAAATACGAAACAGAACAATAACTTCTAGCCTCAAATCATTAAATACGAAACAGAACAATAACTTCTAGTTCTAGCCTCAAATCATTAAACACGAAACAGAACAATAACTTCTAGCCTCAAATCATTAAACACGAAACAGAACAATAACTTCTAGCCTCAAATCATTAAATACGAAACAGAACAATAACTTCTAGCCTCAAATCATTAAACACGAAACAGAACAATAACTTCTAGCCTCAAATCATTAAACACGAAACAGAACAATAACTTCTAGTTCTAGCCTCAAATCATTAAATACGAAACAGAACAATAACTTCTAGTTCTAGCCTAAAATCATTAAACACGAAACAGAACAATAACTTCTAGCCTCAAATCATTAAGCACGAAACAGAACAATAACTTCTAGCCTCAAATCATTAAACACGAAACAGAACAATAACTTTTAGTTCTAGCCTCAAATCATTAAACACGAAACAGAACAATAACTTCTAGCCTCAAATCATTAAACACGAAACAGAACAATAACTTCTAGCCTCAAATCATTAAATACGAAACAGAACAATAACTTCTAGCCTCAAATCATTAAATACGAAACAGAACAATAACTTCTAGCCTCAAATCATTAAACACGAAACAGAACAATAACTTCTAGCCTCAAATCACTAAATACGAAACAGAACAATAACTTCTAGTTCTAGCCTCAAATCATTAAATACGAAACAGAACAATAACTTCTAGCCTCAAATCATTAAACACGAAACAGAACAATAACTTCTAGCCTCAAATCATTAAATACGAAACAGAACAATAACTTCTAGTTCTAGCCTCAAATCATTAAATACGAAACAGAACAATAACTTCTAGTTCTAGCCTCAAATCATTAAATACGAAACAGAACAATAACTTCTAGCCTCAAATCATTAAACACGAAACAGAACAATAACTTCTAGCCTCAAATCATTAAACACAAAACAGAACAATAACTTCTAGCCTCAAATCATTAAATACGAAACAGAACAATAACTTCTAGCCTCAAATCATTAAACACGAAACAGAACAATAACTTCTAGCCTCAAATCATTAAATACGAAACAGAACAATAACTTCTAGTTCTAGCCTCAAATCATTAAACACGAAACAGAACAATAACTTCTAGCCTCAAATCATTAAACACGAAACAGAACAATAACTTCTAGCCTCAAATCATTAAATACGAAACAGAACAATAACTTCTAGTTCTAGCCTCAAATCATTAAATACGAAACAGAACAATAACTTCTAGTTCTAGCCTAAAATCATTAAATACAAAACAGAACAATAACTTCTAGTTCAAGCCTCAAATCATTAAACACGAAACAGAACAATAACTTCTAGCCTCAAATCATTAAACACGAAACAGAACAATAACTTCTAGCCTCAAATCATTAAATACGAAACAGAACAATAACTTCTAGTTCTAGCCTCAAATCATTAAATACGAAACAGAACAATAACTTCTAGTTCTAGCCTAAAATCATTAAATACAAAACAGAACAATAACTTCTAGTTCTAGCCTCAAATCATTAAACACGAAACAAAACAATAACTTCTAGTTCTAGCCTCAAATCATTAAACACGAAACAGAACAATAACTTCTAGCCTCAAATCATTAAATACGAAACAGAACAATAACTTTTAGTTCTAGCCTCAAATCATTAAACACGAAACAAAACAATAACTTCTAGCCTCAAATCATTAAACACGAAATAGAACAATAACTTCTAGCCTCAAATCATTAAATACGAAACAGAACAATAACTTCTAGCCTCAAATCATTAAACACGAAACAGAACAATAACTTCTAGCCTCAAATCATTAAATACGAAACAGAACAATAACTTCTAGCCTCAAATCATTAAACACGAAACAGAACAATAACTTCTAGCCTCAAATCATTAAACACGAAACAGAACAATAACTTCTAGCCTCAAATCATTAAACACGAAACAGAACAATAACTTCTAGCCTCAAATCATTAAATACGAAACAGAACAATAACTTCTAGCTTCAAATCATTAAACACGAAACAGAACAATAACTTCTAGCCTCAAATCATTAAACACGAAACAGAACAATAACTTCTAGCCTCAAATCATTAAATACGAAACAGAACAATAACTTCTAGCCTCAAATCATTAAACACGAAACAGAACAATAACTTCTAACCTCAAATCATTAAATACGAAACAGAACAATAACTTTTAGTTCTAGCCTCAAATCATTAAACACGAAACAGAACAATAACTTCTAGCCTCAAATCATTAAACACGAAACAGAACAATAACTTCTAGCCTCAAATCATTAAACATGAAACAGAACAATAACTTCTAGTTCTAGCCTCAAATCATTAAACACGAAACAGAACAATAACTTCTAGCCTCAAATCATTAAACACGAAACAGAACAATAACTTCTAGCTTCAAATCATTAAATACGAAACAGAACAATAACTTCTAGCCTCAAATCATTAAATACGAAACAGAACAATAACTTCTAGCCTCAAATCATTAAACACGAAACAGAACAATAACTTCTAGCCTCAAATCACTAAATACGAAACAGAACAATAACTTCTAGTTCTAGCCTCAAATCATTAAATACGAAACAGAACAATAACTTCTAGCCTCAAATCATTAAACACGAAACAGAACAATAACTTCTAGCCTCAAATCATTAAATACGAAACAGAACAATAACTTCTAGTTCTAGCCTCAAATCATTAAATACGAAACAGAACAATAACTTCTAGTTCTAGCCTCAAATCATTAAATACGAAACAGAACAATAACTTCTAGCCTCAAATCATTAAACACGAAACAGAACAATAACTTCTAGCCTCAAATCATTAAACACAAAACAGAACAATAACTTCTAGCCTCAAATCATTAAATACGAAACAGAACAATAACTTCTAGCCTCAAATCATTAAACACGAAACAGAACAATAACTTCTAGCCTCAAATCATTAAATACGAAACAGAACAATAACTTCTAGTTCTAGCCTCAAATCATTAAACACGAAACAGAACAATAACTTCTAGCCTCAAATCATTAAACACGAAACAGAACAATAACTTCTAGCCTCAAATCATTAAATACGAAACAGAACAATAACTTCTAGTTCTAGCCTCAAATCATTAAATACGAAACAGAACAATAACTTCTAGTTCTAGCCTAAAATCATTAAATACAAAACAGAACAATAACTTCTAGTTCTAGCCTCAAATCATTAAACACGAAACAGAACAATAACTTCTAGCCTCAAATCATTAAACACGAAACAGAACAATAACTTCTAGCCTCAAATCATTAAATACGAAACAGAACAATAACTTCTAGTTCTAGCCTCAAATCATTAAATACGAAACAGAACAATAACTTCTAGTTCTAGCCTAAAATCATTAAATACAAAACAGAACAATAACTTCTAGTTCTAGCCTCAAATCATTAAACACGAAACAAAACAATAACTTCTAGTTCTAGCCTCAAATCATTAAACACGAAACAGAACAATAACTTCTAGCCTCAAATCATTAAATACGAAACAGAACAATAACTTCTAGCCTCAAATCATTAAATACGAAACAGAACAATAACTTCTAGTTCTAGCCTCAAATCATTAAACACGAAACAGAACAATAACTTCTAGCCTCAAATCATTAAACACGAAACAGAACAATAACTTCTAGCCTCAAATCATTAAATACGAAACAGAACAATAACTTCTAGCCTCAAATCATTAAACACGAAACAGAACAATAACTTCTAGCCTCAAATCATTAAACACGAAACAGAACAATAACTTCTAGTTCTAGCCTCAAATCATTAAATACGAAACAGAACAATAACTTCTAGTTCTAGCCTAAAATCATTAAACACGAAACAGAACAATAACTTCTAGCCTCAAATCATTAAGCACGAAACAGAACAATAACTTCTAGCCTCAAATCATTAAACACGAAACAGAACAATAACTTTTAGTTCTAGCCTCAAATCATTAAACACGAAACAGAACAATAACTTCTAGCCTCAAATCATTAAACACGAAACAGAACAATAACTTCTAGCCTCAAATCATTAAATACGAAACAGAACAATAACTTCTAGCCTCAAATCATTAAATACGAAACAGAACAATAACTTCTAGCCTCAAATCATTAAACACGAAACAGAACAATAACTTCTAGCCTCAAATCACTAAATACGAAACAGAACAATAACTTCTAGTTCTAGCCTCAAATCATTAAATACGAAACAGAACAATAACTTCTAGCCTCAAATCATTAAACACGAAACAGAACAATAACTTCTAGCCTCAAATCATTAAATACGAAACAGAACAATAACTTCTAGTTCTAGCCTCAAATCATTAAATACGAAACAGAACAATAACTTCTAGTTCTAGCCTCAAATCATTAAATACGAAACAGAACAATAACTTCTAGCCTCAAATCATTAAACACGAAACAGAACAATAACTTCTAGCCTCAAATCATTAAACACAAAACAGAACAATAACTTCTAGCCTCAAATCATTAAATACGAAACAGAACAATAACTTCTAGCCTCAAATCATTAAACACGAAACAGAACAATAACTTCTAGCCTCAAATCATTAAATACGAAACAGAACAATAACTTCTAGTTCTAGCCTCAAATCATTAAACACGAAACAGAACAATAACTTCTAGCCTCAAATCATTAAACACGAAACAGAACAATAACTTCTAGCCTCAAATCATTAAATACAAAACAGAACAATAACTTCTAGTTCTAGCCTCAAATCATTAAATACGAAACAGAACAATAACTTCTAGTTCTAGCCTAAAATCATTAAATACAAAACAGAACAATAACTTCTAGTTCTAGCCTCAAATCATTAAACACGAAACAGAACAATAACTTCTAGCCTCAAATCATTAAACACGAAACAGAACAATAACTTCTAGCCTCAAATCATTAAATACGAAACAGAACAATAACTTCTAGTTCTAGCCTCAAATCATTAAATACGAAACAGGACAATAACTTCTAGTTCTAGCCTAAAATCATTAAATACAAAACAGAACAATAACTTCTAGTTCTAGCCTCAAATCATTAAACACGAAACAAAACAATAACTTCTAGTTCTAGCCTCAAATCATTAAACACGAAACAGAACAATAACTTCTAGCCTCAAATCATTAAATACGAAACAGAACAATAACTTCTAGCCTCAAATCATTAAATACGAAACAGAACAATAACTTCTAGTTCTAGCCTCAAATCATTAAACACGAAACAGAACAATAACTTCTAGTTCTAGCCTCAAATCATTAAACACGAAACAGAACAATAACTTCTAGTTCTAGCCTCAAATCATTAAACACGAAACAGAACAATAACTTCTAGTTCTAGCCTCAAATCATTAAATACGAAACAGAACAATAACTTCTAGCCTCAAATCATTAAACACGAAACAGAACAATAACTTCTAGCCTCAAATCATTAAATACGAAACAGAACAATAACTTTAAGTTCTAGCCTCAAATCATTAAACACGAAACAGAACAATAACTTCTAGCCTCAAATCATTAAACACGAAACAGAACAATAACTTCTAGCCTCAAATCATTAAATACGAAACAGAACAATAACTTCTAGCCTCAAATCATTAAACACGAAACAGAACAATAACTTCTAGCCTCAAATCATTAAATACGAAACAGAACAATAACTTCTAGCCTCAAATCATTAAACACGAAACAGAACAATAACTTCTAGCCTCAAATCATTAAATACGAAACAGAACAATAACTTTTAGTTCTAGCCTCAAATCATTAAACACGAAACAGAACAATAACTTCTAGCCTCAAATCATTAAACACGAAATAGAACAATAACTTCTAGCCTCAAATCATTAAATACGAAACAGAACAATAACTTCTAGCCTCAAATCATTAAACACGAAACAGAACAATAACTTCTAGCCTCAAATCATTAAATACGAAACAGAACAATAACTTCTAGCCTCAAATCATTAAACACGAAACAGAACAATAACTTCTAGCCTCAAATCATTAAACACGAAACAGAACAATAACTTCTAGCCTCAAATCATTAAACACGAAACAGAACAATAACTTCTAGCCTCAAATCATTAAACACGAAACAGAACAATAACTTCTAGCCTCAAATCATTAAACACGAAACAGAACAATAACTTCTAGCCTCAAATCATTAAACACGAAACAGAACAATAACTTCTAGCCTCAAATCATTAAATACGAAACAGAACAATAACTTCTAGCCTCAAATCATTAAACACGAAACAGAACAATAACTTCTAGCCTCAAATCATTAAATACGAAACAGAACAATAACTTCTAGCCTCAAATCATTAAACACGAAACAGAACAATAACTTCTACCCTCAAATCATTAAATACGAAACAGAACAATAACTTTTAGTTCTAGCCTCAAATCATTAAACACGAAACAGAACAATAACTTCTAGCCTCAAATCATTAAACACGAAACAGAACAATAACTTCTAGCCTCAAATCATTAAACACGAAACAGAACAATAACTTCTAGCCTCAAATCATTAAATACGAAACAGAACAATAACTTCTAGCCTCAAATCATTAAACACGAAACAGAACAATAACTTCTAGCCTCAAATCATTAAATACGAAACAGAACAATAACTTCTAGTTCTAGCCTCAAATCATTAAACACGAAACAGAACAATAACTTCTAGTTCTAGCCTCAAATCATTAAATACGAAACAGAACAATAACTTCTAGTTCTAGCCTAAAATCATTAAATACAAAACAGAACAATAACTTCTAGTTCTAGCCTCAAATCATTAAACACGAAACAGAACAATAACTTCTAGCCTCAAATCATTAAACACGAAACAGAACAATAACTTCTAGCCTCAAATCATTAAATACGAAACAGAACATTAACTTCTAGGTCTAGCCTAAAATCATTAAATACAAAACAGAACAATAACTTCTAGTTCTAGCCTCAAATCATTAAACACGAAACAAAACAATAACTTCTAGTTCTAGCCTCAAATCATTAAACACGAAACAGAACAATAACTTCTAGCCTCAAATCATTAAACACGAAACAGAACAATAACTTCTAGTTCTAGCTTCAAATCATTAAATACGAAACAGAACAATAACTTCTAGTTCTAGCCTCAAATCATTAAATACGAAACAGAACAATAACTTCTAGTTCTAGCCTCAAATCATTAAATACAAAACAGAACAATAACTTCTAGTTCTAGCCTCAAATCATTAAACACGAAACAGAACAATAACTTCTAGCCTCAAATCATTAAATACGAAACAGAACAATAACTTCTAGGTCTAGCCTAAAATCATTAAATACAAAACAGAACAATAACTTCTAGTTCTAGCCTCAAATCATTAAACACGAAACAAAACAATAACTTCTAGTTCTAGCCTCAAATCATTAAACACGAAACAGAACAATAACTTCTAGCCTCAAATCATTAAACACGAAACAGAACAATAACTTCTAGTTCTAGCCTCAAATCATTAAACACGAAACAGAACAATAACTTCTAGCCTCAAATCATTAAATACGAAACAGAACAATAACTTCTAGTTCTAGCCTCAAATCATTAAATACGAAACAGAACAATAACTTCTAGCCTCAAATCATTAAACACGAAACAGAACAATAACTTCTAGCCTCAAATCATTAAACACGAAACAGAACAATAACTTCTAGCCTCAAATCATTAAACACAAAACAGAACAATAACTTCTAGCCTCAAATCATTAAATACGAAACAGAACAATAACTTCTAGCCTCAAATCATTAAACACGAAACAGAACAATAACTTCTAGCCTCAAATCATTAAATACGAAACAGAACAATAACTTCTAGTTCTAGCCTCAAATCATTAAACACGAAACAGAACAATAACTTCTAGCCTCAAATCATTAAACACGAAACAGAACAATAACTTCTAGCCTCAAATCATTAAATACGAAACAGAACAATAACTTCTAGTTCTAGCCTCAAATCATTAAATACGAAACAGAACAATAACTTCTAGTTCTAGCCTAAAATCATTAAATACAAAACAGAACAATAACTTCTAGTTCTAGCCTCAAATCATTAAACACGAAACAGAACAATAACTTCTAGCCTCAAATCATTATATACGAAACAGAACAATAACTTCTAGTTCTAGCCTCAAATCATTAAATACGAAACAGAACAATAACTTCTAGTTCTAGCCTAAAATCATTAAATACAAAACAGAACAATAACTTCTAGTTCTAGCCTCAAATCATTAAACACGAAACAAAACAATAACTTCTAGTTCTAGCCTCAAATCATTAAACACGAAACAGAACAATAACTTCTAGCCTCAAATCATTAAATACGAAACAGAACAATAACTTCTAGCCTCAAATCATTAAATACGAAACAGAACAATAACTTCTAGTTCTAGCCTCAAATCATTAAACACGAAACAGAACAATAACTTCTAGCCTCAAATCATTAAACACGAAACAGAACAATAACTTCTAGCCTCAAATCATTAAATACGAAACAGAACAATAACTTCTAGCCTCAAATCATTAAACACGAAACAGAACAATAACTTCTAGCCTCAAATCATTAAACACGAAACAGAACAATAACTTCTAGTTCTAGCCTCAAATCATTAAATACGAAACAGAACAATAACTTCTAGTTCTAGCCTAAAATCATTAAACACGAAACAGAACAATAACTTCTAGCCTCAAATCATTAAACACGAAACAGAACAATAACTTCTAGCCTCAAATCATTAAACACGAAACAGAACAATAACTTTTAGTTCTAGCCTCAAATCATTAAACACGAAACAGAACAATAACTTCTAGCCTCAAATCATTAAACACGAAACAGAACAATAACTTCTAGCCTCAAATCATTAAATACGAAACAGAACAATAACTTCTAGCCTCAAATCATTAAATACGAAACAGAACAATAACTTCTAGCCTCAAATCATTAAACACGAAACAGAACAATAACTTCTAGCCTCAAATCACTAAATACGAAACAGAACAATAACTTCTAGTTCTAGCCTCAAATCATTAAATACGAAACAGAACAATAACTTCTAGCCTCAAATCATTAAACACGAAACAGAACAATAACTTCTAGCCTCAAATCATTAAATACGAAACAGAACAATAACTTCTAGTTCTAGCCTCAAATCATTAAATACGAAACAGAACAATAACTTCTAGTTCTAGCCTCAAATCATTAAATACGAAACAGAACAATAACTTCTAGCCTCAAATCATTAAACACGAAACAGAACAATAACTTTTAGCCTCAAATCATTAAACACAAAACAGAACAATAACTTCTAGCCTCAAATCATTAAATACGAAACAGAACAATAACTTCTAGCCTCAAATCATTAAACACGAAACAGAACAATAACTTCTAGCCTCAAATCATTAAATACGAAACAGAACAATAACTTCTAGTTCTAGCCTCAAATCATTAAACACGAAACAGAACAATAACTTCTAGCCTCAAATCATTAAACACGAAACAGAACAATAACTTCTAGCCTCAAATCATTAAATACAAAACAGAACAATAACTTCTAGTTCTAGCCTCAAATCATTAAATACGAAACAGAACAATAACTTCTAGTTCTAGCGTAAAATCATTAAATACAAAACAGAACAATAACTTCTAGTTCTAGCCTCAAATCATTAAACACGAAACAGAACAATAACTTCTAGCCTCAAATCATTAAACACGAAACAGAACAATAACTTCTAGCCTCAAATCATTAAATACGAAACAGAACAATAACTTCTAGTTCTAGCCTCAAATCATTAAATACGAAACAGGACAATAACTTCTAGTTCTAGCCTAAAATCATTAAATACAAAACAGAACAATAACTTCTAGTTCTAGCCTCAAATCATTAAACACGAAACAAAACAATAACTTCTAGTTCTAGCCTCAAATCATTAAACACGAAACAGAACAATAACTTCTAGCCTCAAATCATTAAATACGAAACAGAACAATAACTTCTAGCCTCAAATCATTAAATACGAAACAGAACAATAACTTCTAGTTCTAGCCTCAAATCATTAAACACGAAACAGAACAATAACTTCTAGTTCTAGCCTCAAATCATTAAACACGAAACAGAACAATAACTTCTAGTTCTAGCCTCAAATCATTAAACACGAAACAGAACAATAACTTCTAGTTCTAGCCTCAAATCATTAAATACGAAACAGAACAATAACTTCTAGCCTCAAATCATTAAACACGAAACAGAACAATAACTTCTAGCCTCAAATCATTAAATACGAAACAGAACAATAACTTTTAGTTCTAGCCTCAAATCATTAAACACGAAACAGAACAATAACTTCTAGCCTCAAATCATTAAACACGAAACAGAACAATAACTTCTAGCCTCAAATCATTAAATACGAAACAGAACAATAACTTCTAGCCTCAAATCATTAAACACGAAACAGAACAATAACTTCTAGCCTCAAATCATTAAATACGAAACAGAACAATAACTTCTAGCCTCAAATCATTAAACACGAAACAGAACAATAACTTCTAGCCTCAAATCATTAAATACGAAACAGAACAATAACTTTTAGTTCTAGCCTCAAATCATTAAACACGAAACAGAACAATAACTTCTAGCCTCAAATCATTAAACACGAAATAGAACAATAACTTCTAGCCTCAAATCATTAAATACGAAACAGAACAATAACTTCTAGCCTCAAATCATTAAACACGAAACAGAACAATAACTTCTAGCCTCAAATCATTAAATACGAAACAGAACAATAACTTCTAGCCTCAAATCATTAAACACGAAACAGAACAATAACTTCTAGCCTCAAATCATTAAACACGAAACAGAACAATAACTTCTAGCCTCAAATCATTAAACACGAAACAGAACAATAACTTCTAGCCTCAAATCATTAAACACGAAACAGAACAATAACTTCTAGCCTCAAATCATTAAACACGAAACAGAACAATAACTTCTAGCCTCAAATCATTAAATACGAAACAGAACAATAACTTCTAGTTCTAGCCTCAAATCATTAAACACGAAACAGAACAATAACTTCTAGCCTCAAATCATTAAATACGAAACAGAACAATAACTTCTAGGTCTAGCCTAAAATCATTAAATACAAAACAGAACAATAACTTCTAGTTCTAGCCTCAAATCATTAAACACGAAACAAAACAATAACTTCTAGTTCTAGCCTCAAATCATTAAACACGAAACAGAACAATAACTTCTAGCCTCAAATCATTAAACACGAAACAGAACAATAACTTCTAGTTCTAGCCTCAAATCATTAAACACGAAACAGAACAATAACTTCTAGCCTCAAATCATTAAATACGAAACAGAACAATAACTTCTAGTTCTAGCCTCAAATCATTAAATACGAAACAGAACAATAACTTCTAGCCTCAAATCATTAAACACGAAACAGAACAATAACTTCTAGCCTCAAATCATTAAACACGAAACAGAACAATAACTTCTAGCCTCAAATCATTAAACACAAAACAGAACAATAACTTCTAGCCTCAAATCATTAAATACGAAACAGAACAATAACTTCTAGCCTCAAATCATTAAACACGAAACAGAACAATAACTTCTAGCCTCAAATCATTAAATACGAAACAGAACAATAACTTCTAGTTCTAGCCTCAAATCATTAAACACGAAACAGAACAATAACTTCTAGCCTCAAATCATTAAACACGAAACAGAACAATAACTTCTAGCCTCAAATCATTAAATACGAAACAGAACAATAACTTCTAGTTCTAGCCTCAAATCATTAAATACGAAACAGAACAATAACTTCTAGTTCTAGCCTCAAATCATTAAATACAAAACAGAACAATAACTTCTAGTTCTAGCCTCAAATCATTAAACACGAAACAGAACAATAACTTCTAGCCTCAAATCATTAAATACGAAACAGAACAATAACTTCTAGGTCTAGCCTAAAATCATTAAATACAAAACAGAACAATAACTTCTAGTTCTAGCCTCAAATCATTAAACACGAAACAAAACAATAACTTCTAGTTCTAGCCTCAAATCATTAAACACGAAACAGAACAATAACTTCTAGCCTCAAATCATTAAACACGAAACAGAACAATAACTTCTAGTTCTAGCCTCAAATCATTAAACACGAAACAGAACAATAACTTCTAGCCTCAAATCATTAAATACGAAACAGAACAATAACTTCTAGTTCTAGCCTCAAATCATTAAATACGAAACAGAACAATAACTTCTAGCCTCAAATCATTAAACACGAAACAGAACAATAACTTCTAGCCTCAAATCATTAAACACGAAACAGAACAATAACTTCTAGCCTCAAATCATTAAACACAAAACAGAACAATAACTTCTAGCCTCAAATCATTAAATACGAAACAGAACAATAACTTCTAGCCTCAAATCATTAAACACGAAACAGAACAATAACTTCTAGCCTCAAATCATTAAATACGAAACAGAACAATAACTTCTAGTTCTAGCCTCAAATCATTAAACACGAAACAGAACAATAACTTCTAGCCTCAAATCATTAAACACGAAACAGAACAATAACTTCTAGCCTCAAATCATTAAATACGAAACAGAACAATAACTTCTAGTTCTAGCCTCAAATCATTAAATACGAAACAGAACAATAACTTCTAGTTCTAGCCTAAAATCATTAAATACAAAACAGAACAATAACTTCTAGTTCTAGCCTCAAATCATTAAACACGAAACAGAACAATAACTTCTAGCCTCAAATCATTATATACGAAACAGAACAATAACTTCTAGTTCTAGCCTCAAATCATTAAATACGAAACAGAACAATAACTTCTAGTTCTAGCCTAAAATCATTAAATACAAAACAGAACAATAACTTCTAGTTCTAGCCTCAAATCATTAAACACGAAACAAAACAATAACTTCTAGTTCTAGCCTCAAATCATTAAACACGAAACAGAACAATAACTTCTAGCCTCAAATCATTAAATACGAAACAGAACAATAACTTCTAGCCTCAAATCATTAAATACGAAACAGAACAATAACTTCTAGTTCTAGCCTCAAATCATTAAACACGAAACAGAACAATAACTTCTAGCCTCAAATCATTAAACACGAAACAGAACAATAACTTCTAGCCTCAAATCATTAAATACGAAACAGAACAATAACTTCTAGCCTCAAATCATTAAACACGAAACAGAACAATAACTTCTAGCCTCAAATCATTAAACACGAAACAGAACAATAACTTCTAGTTCTAGCCTCAAATCATTAAATACGAAACAGAACAATAACTTCTAGTTCTAGCCTAAAATCATTAAACACGAAACAGAACAATAACTTCTAGCCTCAAATCATTAAACACGAAACAGAACAATAACTTCTAGCCTCAAATCATTAAACACGAAACAGAACAATAACTTTTAGTTCTAGCCTCAAATCATTAAACACGAAACAGAACAATAACTTCTAGCCTCAAATCATTAAACACGAAACAGAACAATAACTTCTAGCCTCAAATCATTAAATACGAAACAGAACAATAACTTCTAGCCTCAAATCATTAAATACGAAACAGAACAATAACTTCTAGCCTCAAATCATTAAACACGAAACAGAACAATAACTTCTAGCCTCAAATCACTAAATACGAAACAGAACAATAACTTCTAGTTCTAGCCTCAAATCATTAAATACGAAACAGAACAATAACTTCTAGCCTCAAATCATTAAACACGAAACAGAACAATAACTTCTAGCCTCAAATCATTAAATACGAAACAGAACAATAACTTCTAGTTCTAGCCTCAAATCATTAAATACGAAACAGAACAATAACTTCTAGTTCTAGCCTCAAATCATTAAATACGAAACAGAACAATAACTTCTAGCCTCAAATCATTAAACACGAAACAGAACAATAACTTTTAGCCTCAAATCATTAAACACAAAACAGAACAATAACTTCTAGCCTCAAATCATTAAATACGAAACAGAACAATAACTTCTAGCCTCAAATCATTAAACACGAAACAGAACAATAACTTCTAGCCTCAAATCATTAAATACGAAACAGAACAATAACTTCTAGTTCTAGCCTCAAATCATTAAACACGAAACAGAACAATAACTTCTAGCCTCAAATCATTAAACACGAAACAGAACAATAACTTCTAGCCTCAAATCATTAAATACAAAACAGAACAATAACTTCTAGTTCTAGCCTCAAATCATTAAATACGAAACAGAACAATAACTTCTAGTTCTAGCGTAAAATCATTAAATACAAAACAGAACAATAACTTCTAGTTCTAGCCTCAAATCATTAAACACGAAACAGAACAATAACTTCTAGCCTCAAATCATTAAACACGAAACAGAACAATAACTTCTAGCCTCAAATCATTAAATACGAAACAGAACAATAACTTCTAGTTCTAGCCTCAAATCATTAAATACGAAACAGGACAATAACTTCTAGTTCTAGCCTAAAATCATTAAATACAAAACAGAACAATAACTTCTAGTTCTAGCCTCAAATCATTAAACACGAAACAAAACAATAACTTCTAGTTCTAGCCTCAAATCATTAAACACGAAACAGAACAATAACTTCTAGCCTCAAATCATTAAATACGAAACAGAACAATAACTTCTAGCCTCAAATCATTAAATACGAAACAGAACAATAACTTCTAGTTCTAGCCTCAAATCATTAAACACGAAACAGAACAATAACTTCTAGTTCTAGCCTCAAATCATTAAACACGAAACAGAACAATAACTTCTAGTTCTAGCCTCAAATCATTAAACACGAAACAGAACAATAACTTCTAGTTCTAGCCTCAAATCATTAAATACGAAACAGAACAATAACTTCTAGCCTCAAATCATTAAACACGAAACAGAACAATAACTTCTAGCCTCAAATCATTAAATACGAAACAGAACAATAACTTTTAGTTCTAGCCTCAAATCATTAAACACGAAACAGAACAATAACTTCTAGCCTCAAATCATTAAACACGAAACAGAACAATAACTTCTAGCCTCAAATCATTAAATACGAAACAGAACAATAACTTCTAGCCTCAAATCATTAAACACGAAACAGAACAATAACTTCTAGCCTCAAATCATTAAATACGAAACAGAACAATAACTTCTAGCCTCAAATCATTAAACACGAAACAGAACAATAACTTCTAGCCTCAAATCATTAAATACGAAACAGAACAATAACTTTTAGTTCTAGCCTCAAATCATTAAACACGAAACAGAACAATAACTTCTAGCCTCAAATCATTAAACACGAAATAGAACAATAACTTCTAGCCTCAAATCATTAAATACGAAACAGAACAATAACTTCTAGCCTCAAATCATTAAACACGAAACAGAACAATAACTTCTAGCCTCAAATCATTAAATACGAAACAGAACAATAACTTCTAGCCTCAAATCATTAAACACGAAACAGAACAATAACTTCTAGCCTCAAATCATTAAACACGAAACAGAACAATAACTTCTAGCCTCAAATCATTAAACACGAAACAGAACAATAACTTCTAGCCTCAAATCATTAAACACGAAACAGAACAATAACTTCTAGCCTCAAATCATTAAACACGAAACAGAACAATAACTTCTAGCCTCAAATCATTAAATACGAAACAGAACAATAACTTCTAGCCTCAAATCATTAAACACGAAACAGAACAATAACTTCTAGCCTCAAATCATTAAATACGAAACAGAACAATAACTTCTAGCCTCAAATCATTAAACACGAAACAGAACAATAACTTCTAGCCTCAAATCATTAAATACGAAACAGAACAATAACTTTTAGTTCTAGCCTCAAATCATTAAACACGAAACAGAACAATAACTTCTAGCCTCAAATCATTAAACACGAAACAGAACAATAACTTCTAGCCTCAAATCATTAAACACGAAACAGAACAATAACTTCTAGCCTCAAATCATTAAATACGAAACAGAACAATAACTTCTAGCCTCAAATCATTAAACACGAAACAGAACAATAACTTCTAGCCTCAAATCATTAAATACGAAACAGAACAATAACTTCTAGTTCTAGCCTCAAATCATTAAATACGAAACAGAACAATAACTTCTAGTTCTAGCCTCAAATCATTAAATACGAAACAGAACAATAACTTCTAGTTCTAGCCTAAAATCATTAAATACAAAACAGAACAATAACTTCTAGTTCTAGCCTCAAATCATTAAACACGAAACAGAACAATAACTTCTAGCCTCAAATCATTAAACACGAAACAGAACAATAACTTCTAGCCTCAAATCATTAAATACGAAACAGAACAATAACTTCTAGTTCTAGCGTAAAATCATTAAATACAAAACAGAACAATAACTTCTAGTTCTAGCCTCAAATCATTAAACACGAAACAGAACAATAACTTCTAGCCTCAAATCATTAAACACGAAACAGAACAATAACTTCTAGCCTCAAATCATTAAATACGAAACAGAACAATAACTTCTAGTTCTAGCCTCAAATCATTAAATACGAAACAGGACAATAACTTCTAGTTCTAGCCTAAAATCATTAAATACAAAACAGAACAATAACTTCTAGTTCTAGCCTCAAATCATTAAACACGAAACAAAACAATAACTTCTAGTTCTAGCCTCAAATCATTAAACACGAAACAGAACAATAACTTCTAGCCTCAAATCATTAAATACGAAACAGAACAATAACTTCTAGCCTCAAATCATTAAATACGAAACAGAACAATAACTTCTAGTTCTAGCCTCAAATCATTAAACACGAAACAGAACAATAACTTCTAGTTCTAGCCTCAAATCATTAAACACGAAACAGAACAATAACTTCTAGTTCTAGCCTCAAATCATTAAACACGAAACAGAACAATAACTTCTAGTTCTAGCCTCAAATCATTAAATACGAAACAGAACAATAACTTCTAGCCTCAAATCATTAAACACGAAACAGAACAATAACTTCTAGCCTCAAATCATTAAATACGAAACAGAACAATAACTTTTAGTTCTAGCCTCAAATCATTAAACACGAAACAGAACAATAACTTCTAGCCTCAAATCATTAAACACGAAACAGAACAATAACTTCTAGCCTCAAATCATTAAATACGAAACAGAACAATAACTTCTAGCCTCAAATCATTAAACACGAAACAGAACAATAACTTCTAGCCTCAAATCATTAAATACGAAACAGAACAATAACTTCTAGCCTCAAATCATTAAACACGAAACAGAACAATAACTTCTAGCCTCAAATCATTAAATACGAAACAGAACAATAACTTTTAGTTCTAGCCTCAAATCATTAAACACGAAACAGAACAATAACTTCTAGCCTCAAATCATTAAACACGAAATAGAACAATAACTTCTAGCCTCAAATCATTAAATACGAAACAGAACAATAACTTCTAGCCTCAAATCATTAAACACGAAACAGAACAATAACTTCTAGCCTCAAATCATTAAATACGAAACAGAACAATAACTTCTAGCCTCAAATCATTAAACACGAAACAGAACAATAACTTCTAGCCTCAAATCATTAAACACGAAACAGAACAATAACTTCTAGCCTCAAATCATTAAACACGAAACAGAACAATAACTTCTAGCCTCAAATCATTAAACACGAAACAGAACAATAACTTCTAGCCTCAAATCATTAAACACGAAACAGAACAATAACTTCTAGCCTCAAATCATTAAACACGAAACAGAACAATAACTTCTAGCCTCAAATCATTAAATACGAAACAGAACAATAACTTCTAGCCTCAAATCATTAAACACGAAACAGAACAATAACTTCTAGCCTCAAATCATTAAATACGAAACAGAACAATAACTTCTAGCCTCAAATCATTAAACACGAAACAGAACAATAACTTCTAGCCTCAAATCATTAAATACGAAACAGAACAATAACTTTTAGTTCTAGCCTCAAATCATTAAACACGAAACAGAACAATAACTTCTAGCCTCAAATCATTAAACACGAAACAGAACAATAACTTCTAGCCTCAAATCATTAAACACGAAACAGAACAATAACTTCTAGCCTCAAATCATTAAATACGAAACAGAACAATAACTTCTAGCCTCAAATCATTAAACACGAAACAGAACAATAACTTCTAGCCTCAAATCATTAAATACGAAACAGAACAATAACTTCTAGTTCTAGCCTCAAATCATTAAATACGAAACAGAACAATAACTTCTAGTTCTAGCCTCAAATCATTAAATACGAAACAGAACAATAACTTCTAGTTCTAGCCTAAAATCATTAAATACAAAACAGAACAATAACTTCTAGTTCTAGCCTCAAATCATTAAACACGAAACAGAACAATAACTTCTAGCCTCAAATCATTAAACACGAAACAGAACAATAACTTCTAGCCTCAAATCATTAAATACGAAACAGAACAATAACTTCTAGGTCTAGCCTAAAATCATTAAATACAAAACAGAACAATAACTTCTAGTTCTAGCCTCAAATCATTAAACACGAAACAAAACAATAACTTCTAGTTCTAGCCTCAAATCATTAAACACGAAACAGAACAATAACTTCTAGCCTCAAATCATTAAACACGAAACAGAACAATAACTTCTAGTTCTAGCTTCAAATCATTAAATACGAAACAGAACAATAACTTCTAGTTCTAGCCTCAAATCATTAAATACGAAACAGAACAATAACTTCTAGTTCTAGCCTAAAAATCATTAAATACAAAACAGAACAATAACTTCTAGTTCTAGCCTCAAATCATTAAACACGAAACAGAACAATAACTTCTAGCCTCAAATCATTAAATACGAAACAGAACAATAACTTCTAGGTCTAGCCTAAAATCATTAAATACAAAACAGAACAATAACTTCTAGTTCTAGCCTCAAATCATTAAACACGAAACAAAACAATAACTTCTAGTTCTAGCCTCAAATCATTAAACACGAAACAGAACAATAACTTCTAGCCTCAAATCATTAAACACGAAACAGAACAATAACTTCTAGTTCTAGCCTCAAATCATTAAACACGAAACAGAACAATAACTTCTAGCCTCAAATCATTAAATACGAAACAGAACAATAACTTCTAGTTCTAGCCTCAAATCATTAAATACGAAACAGAACAATAACTTCTAGCCTCAAATCATTAAACACGAAACAGAACAATAACTTCTAGTTCTAGCCTCAAATCATTAAACACGAAACAGAACAATAACTTCTAGCCTCAAATCATTAAATACGAAACAGAACAATAACTTCTAGTTCTAGCCTCAAATCATTAAATACGAAACAGAACAATAACTTCTAGTTCTAGCCTAAAATCATTAAACACGAAACAGAACAATAACTTCTAGCCTCAAATCATTAAACACGAAACAGAACAATAACTTCTAGCCTCAAATCATTAAACACGAAACAGAACAATAACTTTTAGTTCTAGCCTCAAATCATTAAACACGAAACAGAACAATAACTTCTAGCCTCAAATCATTAAACACGAAACAGAACAATAACTTCTAGCCTCAAATCATTAAATACGAAACAGAACAATAACTTCTAGCCTCAAATCATTAAATACGAAACAGAACAATAACTTCTAGCCTCAAATCATTAAACACGAAACAGAACAATAACTTCTAGCCTCAAATCACTAAATACGAAACAGAACAATAACTTCTAGTTCTAGCCTCAAATCATTAAATACGAAACAGAACAATAACTTCTAGCCTCAAATCATTAAACACGAAACAGAACAATAACTTCTAGCCTCAAATCATTAAATACGAAACAGAACAATAACTTCTAGTTCTAGCCTCAAATCATTAAATACGAAACAGAACAATAACTTCTAGCCTCAAATCATTAAACACGAAACAGAACAATAACTTCTAGCCTCAAATCATTAAACACAAAACAGAACAATAACTTCTAGCCTCAAATCATTAAATACGAAACAGAACAATAACTTCTAGCCTCAAATCATTAAACACGAAACAGAACAATAACTTCTAGCCTCAAATCATTAAATACGAAACAGAACAATAACTTCTAGTTCTAGCCTCAAATCATTAAACACGAAACAGAACAATAACTTCTAGCCTCAAATCATTAAACACGAAACAGAACAATAACTTCTAGCCTCAAATCATTAAATACGAAACAGAACAATAACTTCTAGTTCTAGCCTCAAATCATTAAAAACGAAACAGAACAATAACTTCTAGTTCTAGCCTAAAATCATTAAATACAAAACAGAACAATATCTTCTAGTTCTAGCCTCAAATCATTAAACACGAAACAGAACAATAACTTCTAGCCTCAAATCATTAAACACGAAACAGAACAATAACTTCTAGCCTCAAATCATTAAATACGAAACAGAACAATAACTTCTAGTTCTAGCCTCAAATCATTAAATACGAAACAGGACAATAACTTCTAGTTCTAGCCTAAAATCATTAAATACAAAACAGAACAATAACTTCTAGTTCTAGCCTCAAATCATTAAACACGAAACAAAACAATAACTTCTAGTTCTAGCCTCAAATCATTAAACACGAAACAGAACAATAACTTCTAGCCTCAAATCATTAAATATGAAACAGAACAATAACTTCTAGCCTCAAATCATTAAATACGAAACAGAACAATAACTTCTAGTTCTAGCCTCAAATCATTAAACACGAAACAGAACAATAACTTCTAGTTCTAGCCTCAAATCATTAAACACGAAACAGAACAATAACTTCTAGTTCTAGCCTCAAATCATTAAACACGAAACAGAACAATAACTTCTAGTTCTAGCCTCAAATCATTAAATACGAAACAGAACAATAACTTTTAGTTCTAGCCTCAAATCATTAAACACGAAACAGAACAATAACTTCTAGCCTCAAATCATTAAACACGAAACAGAACAATAACTTCTAGCCTCAAATCATTAAATACGAAACAGAACAATAACTTCTAGCCTCAAATCATTAAACACGAAACAGAACAATAACTTCTAGCCTCAAATCATTAAATACGAAACAGAACAATAACTTCTAGCCTCAAATCATTAAACACGAAACAGAACAATAACTTCTAGCCTCAAATCATTAAATACGAAACAGAACAATAACTTTTAGTTCTAGCCTCAAATCATTAAACACGAAACAGAACAATAACTTCTAGCCTCAAATCATTAAACACGAAATAGAACAATAACTTCTAGCCTCAAATCATTAAATACGAAACAGAACAATAACTTCTAGCCTCAAATCATTAAACACGAAACAGAACAATAACTTCTAGCCTCAAATCATTAAATACGAAACAGAACAATAACTTCTAGCCTCAAATCATTAAACACGAAACAGAACAATAACTTCTAGCCTCAAATCATTAAACACGAAACAGAACAATAACTTCTAGCCTCAAATCATTAAACACGAAACAGAACAATAACTTCTAGCCTCAAATCATTAAACACGAAACAGAACAATAACTTCTAGCCTCAAATCATTAAACACGAAACAGAACAATAACTTCTAGCCTCAAATCATTAAACACGAAACAGAACAATAACTTCTAGCCTCAAATCATTAAATACGAAACAGAACAATAACTTCTAGCCTCAAATCATTAAACACGAAACAGAACAATAACTTCTAGCCTCAAATCATTAAATACGAAACAGAACAATAACTTCTAGCCTCAAATCATTAAACACGAAACAGAACAATAACTTCTAGCCTCAAATCATTAAATACGAAACAGAACAATAACTTTTAGTTCTAGCCTCAAATCATTAAACACGAAACAGAACAATAACTTCTAGCCTCAAATCATTAAACACGAAACAGAACAATAACTTCTAGCCTCAAATCATTAAACACGAAACAGAACAATAACTTCTAGCCTCAAATCATTAAATACGAAACAGAACAATAACTTCTAGCCTCAAATCATTAAACACGAAACAGAACAATAACTTCTAGCCTCAAATCATTAAATACGAAACAGAACAATAACTTCTAGTTCTAGCCTCAAATCATTAAATACGAAACAGAACAATAACTTCTAGTTCTAGCCTCAAATCATTAAATACGAAACAGAACAATAACTTCTAGTTCTAGCCTAAAATCATTAAATACAAAACAGAACAATAACTTCTAGTTCTAGCCTCAAATCATTAAACACGAAACAGAACAATAACTTCTAGCCTCAAATCATTAAACACGAAACAGAACAATAACTTCTAGCCTCAAATCATTAAATACGAAACAGAACAATAACTTCTAGGTCTAGCCTAAAATCATTAAATACAAAACAGAACAATAACTTCTAGTTCTAGCCTCAAATCATTAAACACGAAACAAAACAATAACTTCTAGTTCTAGCCTCAAATCATTAAACACGAAACAGAACAATAACTTCTAGCCTCAAATCATTAAACACGAAACAGAACAATAACTTCTAGTTCTAGCTTCAAATCATTAAATACGAAACAGAACAATAACTTCTATTTCTAGCCTCAAATCATTAAATACGAAACAGAACAATAACTTCTAGTTCTAGCCTAAAATCATTAAATACAAAACAGAACAATAACTTCTAGTTCTAGCCTCAAATCATTAAACACGAAACAGAACAATAACTTCTAGCCTCAAATCATTAAATACGAAACAGAACAATAACTTCTAGGTCTAGCCTAAAATCATTAAATACAAAACAGAACAATAACTTCTAGTTCTAGCCTCAAATCATTAAACACGAAACAAAACAATAACTTCTAGTTCTAGCCTCAAATCATTAAACACGAAACAGAACAATAACTTCTAGCCTCAAATCATTAAACACGAAACAGAACAATAACTTCTAGTTCTAGCCTCAAATCATTAAACACGAAACAGAACAATAACTTCTAGCCTCAAATCATTAAATACGAAACAGAACAATAACTTCTAGTTCTAGCCTCAAATCATTAAATACGAAACAGAACAATAACTTCTAGCCTCAAATCATTAAACACGAAACAGAACAATAACTTCTAGTTCTAGCCTCAAATCATTAAACACGAAACAGAACAATAACTTCTAGCCTCAAATCATTAAATACGAAACAGAACAATAACTTCTAGTTCTAGCCTCAAATCATTCAATACGAAACAGAACAATAACTTCTAGTTCTAGCCTAAAATCATTAAACACGAAACAGAACAATAACTTCTAGCCTCAAATCATTAAACACGAAACAGAACAATAACTTCTAGCCTCAAATCATTAAACACGAAACAGAACAATAACTTTTAGTTCTAGCCTCAAATCATTAAACACGAAACAGAACAATAACTTCTAGCCTCAAATCATTAAACACGAAACAGAACAATAACTTCTAGCCTCAAATCATTAAATACGAAACAGAACAATAACTTCTAGCCTCAAATCATTAAATACGAAACAGAACAATAACTTCTAGCCTCAAATCATTAAACACGAAACAGAACAATAACTTCTAGCCTCAAATCACTAAATACGAAACAGAACAATAACTTCTAGTTCTAGCCTCAAATCATTAAATACGAAACAGAACAATAACTTCTAGCCTCAAATCATTAAACACGAAACAGAACAATAACTTCTAGCCTCAAATCATTAAATACGAAACAGAACAATAACTTCTAGTTCTAGCCTCAAATCATTAAATACGAAACAGAACAATAACTTCTAGCCTCAAATCATTAAACACGAAACAGAACAATAACTTCTAGCCTCAAATCATTAAACACAAAACAGAACAATAACTTCTAGCCTCAAATCATTAAATACGAAACAGAACAATAACTTCTAGCCTCAAATCATTAAACACGAAACAGAACAATAACTTCTAGCCTCAAATCATTAAATACGAAACAGAACAATAACTTCTAGTTCTAGCCTCAAATCATTAAACACGAAACAGAACAATAACTTCTAGCCTCAAATCATTAAACACGAAACAGAACAATAACTTCTAGCCTCAAATCATTAAATACGAAACAGAACAATAACTTCTAGTTCTAGCCTCAAATCATTAAAAACGAAACAGAACAATAACTTCTAGTTCTAGCCTAAAATCATTAAATACAAAACAGAACAATATCTTCTAGTTCTAGCCTCAAATCATTAAACACGAAACAGAACAATAACTTCTAGCCTCAAATCATTAAACACGAAACAGAACAATAACTTCTAGCCTCAAATCATTAAATACGAAACAGAACAATAACTTCTAGTTCTAGCCTCAAATCATTAAATACGAAACAGGACAATAACTTCTAGTTCTAGCCTAAAATCATTAAATACAAAACAGAACAATAACTTCTAGTTCTAGCCTCAAATCATTAAACACGAAACAAAACAATAACTTCTAGTTCTAGCCTCAAATCATTAAACACGAAACAGAACAATAACTTCTAGCCTCAAATCATTAAATATGAAACAGAACAATAACTTCTAGCCTCAAATCATTAAATACGAAACAGAACAATAACTTCTAGTTCTAGCCTCAAATCATTAAACACGAAACAGAACAATAACTTCTAGTTCTAGCCTCAAATCATTAAACACGAAACAGAACAATAACTTCTAGTTCTAGCCTCAAATCATTAAACACGAAACAGAACAATAACTTCTAGTTCTAGCCTCAAATCATTAAATACGAAACAGAACAATAACTTCTAGCCTCAAATCATTAAACACGAAACAGAACAATAACTTCTAGCCTCAAATCATTAAATACGAAACAGAACAATAACTTCTAGTTCTAGCCTAAAATCATTAAACACGAAACAGAACAATAACTTCTAGCCTCAAATCATTAAACACGAAACAGAACAATAACTTCTAGCCTCAAATCATTAAACACGAAACAGAACAATAACTTTTAGTTCTAGCCTCAAATCATTAAACACGAAACAGAACAATAACTTCTAGCCTCAAATCATTAAACACGAAACAGAACAATAACTTCTAGCCTCAAATCATTAAATACGAAACAGAACAATAACTTCTAGCCTCAAATCATTAAATACGAAACAGAACAATAACTTCTAGCCTCAAATCATTAAACACGAAACAGAACAATAACTTCTAGCCTCAAATCACTAAATACGAAACAGAACAATAACTTCTAGTTCTAGCTTCAAATCATTAAATACGAAACAGAACAATAACTTCTAGCCTCAAATCATTAAACACGAAACAGAACAATAACTTCTAGCCTCAAATCATTAAATACGAAACAGAACAATAACTTCTAGTTCTAGCCTCAAATCATTAAATACGAAACAGAACAATAACTTCTAGCCTCAAATCATTAAACACGAAACAGAACAATAACTTCTAGCCTCAAATCATTAAACACAAAACAGAACAATAACTTCTAGCCTCAAATCATTAAATACGAAACAGAACAATAACTTCTAGCCTCAAATCATTAAACACGAAACAGAACAATAACTTCTAGCCTCAAATCATTAAATACGAAACAGAACAATAACTTCTAGTTCTAGCCTCAAATCATTAAACACGAAACAGAACAATAACTTCTAGCCTCAAATCATTAAACACGAAACAGAACAATAACTTCTAGCCTCAAATCATTAAATACGAAACAGAACAATAACTTCTAGTTCTAGCCTCAAATCATTAAAAACGAAACAGAACAATAACTTCTAGTTCTAGCCTAAAATCATTAAATACAAAACAGAACAATATCTTCTAGTTCTAGCCTCAAATCATTAAACACGAAACAGAACAATAACTTCTAGCCTCAAATCATTAAACACGAAACAGAACAATAACTTCTAGCCTCAAATCATTAAATACGAAACAGAACAATAACTTCTAGTTCTAGCCTCAAATCATTAAATACGAAACAGGACAATAACTTCTAGTTCTAGCCTAAAATCATTAAATACAAAACAGAACAATAACTTCTAGTTCTAGCCTCAAATCATTAAACACGAAACAAAACAATAACTTCTAGTTCTAGCCTCAAATCATTAAACACGAAACAGAACAATAACTTCTAGCCTCAAATCATTAAATATGAAACAGAATAATAACTTCTAGCCTCAAATCATTAAATACGAAACAGAACAATAACTTCTAGTTCTAGCCTCAAATCATTAAACACGAAACAGAACAATAACTTCTAGTTCTAGCCTCAAATCATTAAACACGAAACAGAACAATAACTTCTAGTTCTAGCCTCAAATCATTAAACACGAAACAGAACAATAACTTCTAGTTCTAGCCTCAAATCATTAAATACGAAACAGAACAATAACTTCTAGCCTCAAATCATTAAACACGAAACAGAACAATAACTTCTAGCCTCAAATCATTAAATACGAAACAGAACAATAACTTTTAGTTCTAGCCTCAAATCATTAAACACGAAACAGAACAATAACTTCTAGCCTCAAATCATTAAACACGAAACAGAACAATAACTTCTAGCCTCAAATCATTAAATACGAAACAGAACAATAACTTCTAGCCTCAAATCATTAAACACGAAACAGAACAATAACTTCTAGCCTCAAATCATTAAATACGAAACAGAACAATAACTTCTAGCCTCAAATCATTAAACACGAAACAGAACAATAACTTCTAGCCTCAAATCATTAAATACGAAACAGAACAATAACTTTTAGTTCTAGCCTCAAATCATTAAACACGAAACAGAACAATAACTTCTAGCCTCAAATCACTAAATACGAAACAGAACAATAACTTCTAGTTCTAGCCTCAAATCATTAAATACGAAACAGAACAATAACTTCTAGCCTCAAATCATTAAACACGAAACAGAACAATAACTTCTAGTTCTAGCCTCAAATCATTAAACATGAAACAGAACAATAACTTCTAGCCTCAAATCATTAAATACGAAACAGAACAATAACTTTTAGTTCTAGCCTCAAATCATTAAACACGAAACAGAACAATAACTTCTAGCCTCAAATCATTAAATACGAAACAGAACAATAACTTCTAGTTCTAGCCTCAAATCATTAAACACGAAACAGAACAATAACTTCTAGCCTCAAATCATTAAATACGAAACAGAACAATAACTTCTAGCCTCAAATCATTAAATACGAAACAGAACAATAACTTTTAGTTCTAGCCTCAAATCATTAAACACGAAACAGAACAATAACTTCTAGCCTCAAATCATTAAACACGAAACAGAACAATAACTTCTAGCCTCAAATCATTAAATACGAAACAGAACAATAACTTCTAGCCTCAAATCATTAAACACGAAACAGAACAATAACTTCTAGCCTCAAATCATTAAATACGAAACAGAACAATAACTTCTAGCCTCAAATCATTAAACACGAAACAGAACAATAACTTCTAGCCTCAAATCATTAAATACGAAACAGAACAATAACTTTTAGTTCTAGCCTCAAATCATTAAACACGAAACAGAACAATAACTTCTAGCCTCAAATCATTAAATATGAAACAGAACAATAACTTCTAGCCTCAAATCATTAAATACGAAACAGAACAATAACTTCTAGTTCTAGCCTCAAATCATTAAACACGAAACAGAACAATAACTTCTAGTTCTAGCCTCAAATCATTAAACACGAAACAGAACAATAACTTCTAGTTCTAGCCTCAAATCATTAAACACGAAACAGAACAATAACTTCTAGTTCTAGCCTCAAATCATTAAATACGAAACAGAACAATAACTTCTAGCCTCAAATCATTAAACACGAAACAGAACAATAACTTCTAGCCTCAAATCATTAAATACGAAACAGAACAATAACTTCTAGTTCTAGCCTAAAATCATTAAACACGAAACAGAACAATAACTTCTAGCCTCAAATCATTAAACACGAAACAGAACAATAACTTCTAGCCTCAAATCATTAAACACGAAACAGAACAATAACTTTTAGTTCTAGCCTCAAATCATTAAACACGAAACAGAACAATAACTTCTAGCCTCAAATCATTAAACACGAAACAGAACAATAACTTCTAGCCTCAAATCATTAAATACGAAACAGAACAATAACTTCTAGCCTCAAATCATTAAATACGAAACAGAACAATAACTTCTAGCCTCAAATCATTAAACACGAAACAGAACAATAACTTCTAGCCTCAAATCACTAAATACGAAACAGAACAATAACTTCTAGTTCTAGCTTCAAATCATTAAATACGAAACAGAACAATAACTTCTAGCCTCAAATCATTAAACACGAAACAGAACAATAACTTCTAGCCTCAAATCATTAAATACGAAACAGAACAATAACTTCTAGTTCTAGCCTCAAATCATTAAATACGAAACAGAACAATAACTTCTAGCCTCAAATCATTAAACACGAAACAGAACAATAACTTCTAGCCTCAAATCATTAAACACAAAACAGAACAATAACTTCTAGCCTCAAATCATTAAATACGAAACAGAACAATAACTTCTAGCCTCAAATCATTAAACACGAAACAGAACAATAACTTCTAGCCTCAAATCATTAAATACGAAACAGAACAATAACTTCTAGTTCTAGCCTCAAATCATTAAACACGAAACAGAACAATAACTTCTAGCCTCAAATCATTAAACACGAAACAGAACAATAACTTCTAGCCTCAAATCATTAAATACGAAACAGAACAATAACTTCTAGTTCTAGCCTCAAATCATTAAAAACGAAACAGAACAATAACTTCTAGTTCTAGCCTAAAATCATTAAATACAAAACAGAACAATATCTTCTAGTTCTAGCCTCAAATCATTAAACACGAAACAGAACAATAACTTCTAGCCTCAAATCATTAAACACGAAACAGAACAATAACTTCTAGCCTCAAATCATTAAATACGAAACAGAACAATAACTTCTAGTTCTAGCCTCAAATCATTAAATACGAAACAGGACAATAACTTCTAGTTCTAGCCTAAAATCATTAAATACAAAACAGAACAATAACTTCTAGTTCTAGCCTCAAATCATTAAACACGAAACAAAACAATAACTTCTAGTTCTAGCCTCAAATCATTAAACACGAAACAGAACAATAACTTCTAGCCTCAAATCATTAAATATGAAACAGAATAATAACTTCTAGCCTCAAATCATTAAATACGAAACAGAACAATAACTTCTAGTTCTAGCCTCAAATCATTAAACACGAAACAGAACAATAACTTCTAGTTCTAGCCTCAAATCATTAAACACGAAACAGAACAATAACTTCTAGTTCTAGCCTCAAATCATTAAACACGAAACAGAACAATAACTTCTAGTTCTAGCCTCAAATCATTAAATACGAAACAGAACAATAACTTCTAGCCTCAAATCATTAAACACGAAACAGAACAATAACTTCTAGCCTCAAATCATTAAATACGAAACAGAACAATAACTTTTAGTTCTAGCCTCAAATCATTAAACACGAAACAGAACAATAACTTCTAGCCTCAAATCATTAAACACGAAACAGAACAATAACTTCTAGCCTCAAATCATTAAATACGAAACAGAACAATAACTTCTAGCCTCAAATCATTAAACACGAAACAGAACAATAACTTCTAGCCTCAAATCATTAAATACGAAACAGAACAATAACTTCTAGCCTCAAATCATTAAACACGAAACAGAACAATAACTTCTAGCCTCAAATCATTAAATACGAAACAGAACAATAACTTTTAGTTCTAGCCTCAAATCATTAAACACGAAACAGAACAATAACTTCTAGCCTCAAATCACTAAATACGAAACAGAACAATAACTTCTAGTTCTAGCCTCAAATCATTAAATACGAAACAGAACAATAACTTCTAGCCTCAAATCATTAAACACGAAACAGAACAATAACTTCTAGTTCTAGCCTCAAATCATTAAACATGAAACAGAACAATAACTTCTAGCCTCAAATCATTAAATACGAAACAGAACAATAACTTTTAGTTCTAGCCTCAAATCATTAAACACGAAACAGAACAATAACTTCTAGCCTCAAATCATTAAATACGAAACAGAACAATAACTTCTAGTTCTAGCCTCAAATCATTAAACACGAAACAGAACAATAACTTCTAGCCTCAAATCATTAAATACGAAACAGAACAATAACTTCTAGCCTCAAATCATTAAATACGAAACAGAACAATAACTTTTAGTTCTAGCCTCAAATCATTAAACACGAAACAGAACAATAACTTCTAGCCTCAAATCATTAAACACGAAACAGAACAATAACTTCTAGCCTCAAATCATTAAATACGAAACAGAACAATAACTTCTAGCCTCAAATCATTAAACACGAAACAGAACAATAACTTCTAGCCTCAAATCATTAAATACGAAACAGAACAATAACTTCTAGCCTCAAATCATTAAACACGAAACAGAACAATAACTTCTAGCCTCAAATCATTAAATACGAAACAGAACAATAACTTTTAGTTCTAGCCTCAAATCATTAAACACGAAATAGAACAATAACTTCTAGCCTCAAATCATTAAATACGAAACAGAACAATAACTTCTAGCCTCAAATCAATAAACACGAAACAGAACAATAACTTCTAGCCTCAAATCATTAAATACGAAACAGAACAATAACTTCTAGCCTCAAATCATTAAACACGAAACAGAACAATAACTTCTAGCCTCAAATCATTAAACACGAAACAGAACAATAACTTCTAGCCTCAAATCATTAAACACGAAACAGAACAATAACTTCTAGCCTCAAATCATTAAATACGAAACAGAACAATAACTTCTAGCCTCAAATCATTAAACACGAAACAGAACAATAACTTCTTGCCTCAAATCATTAAACACGAAACAGAACAATAGCTTCTAGCCTCAAATCATTAAACACGAAATAGAACAATAACTTCTAGCCTCAAATCATTAAATACGAAACAGAACAATAACTTCTAGCCTCAAATCATTAAACACGAAACAGAACAATAACTTCTAGCCTCAAATCATTAAATACGAAACAGAACAATAACTTCTAGCCTCAAATCATTAAACACGAAACAGAACAATAACTTCTAGCCTCAAATCATTAAACACGAAACAGAACAATAACTTCTAGCCTCAAATCATTAAACACGAAACAGAACAATAACTTCTAGCCTCAAATCATTAAACACGAAACAGAACAATAACTTCTAGCCTCAAATCATTAAACACGAAACAGAACAATAACTTCTAGCCTCAAATCATTAAATACGAAACAGAACAATAACTTCTAGCCTCAAATCATTAAACACGAAACAGAACAATAACTTCTAGCCTCAAATCATTAAATACGAAACAGAACAATAACTTCTAGCCTCAAATCATTAAACACGAAACAGAACAATAACTTCTAGCCTCAAATCATTAAATACGAAACAGAACAATAACTTTTAGTTCTAGCCTCAAATCATTAAACACGAAACAGAACAATAACTTCTAGCCTCAAATCATTAAACACGAAACAGAACAATAACTTCTAGCCTCAAATCATTAAACACGAAACAGAACAATAACTTCTAGCCTCAAATCACTAAATACGAAACAGAACAATAACTTCTAGTTCTAGCCTCAAATCATTAAATACGAAACAGAACAATAACTTCTAGCCTCAAATCATTAAACACGAAACAGAACAATAACTTCTAGTTCTAGCCTCAAATCATTAAACACGAAACAGAACAATAACTTCTAGCCTCAAATCATTAAATACGAAACAGAACAATAACTTTTAGTTCTAGCCTCAAATCATTAAACACGAAACAGAACAATAACTTCTAGTTCTAGCCTCAAATCATTAAACACGAAACAGAACAATAACTTCTAGCCTCAAATCATTAAATACGAAACAGAACAATAACTTCTAGCCTCAAATCATTAAATACGAAACAGAACAATAACTTTTAGTTCTAGCCTCAAATCATTAAATACGAAACAGAACAATAACTTTTAGTTCTAGCCTCAAATCATTAAATACGAAACAGAACAATAACTTCTAGTTCTAGCCTCAAATCATTAAACACGAAACAGAACAATAACTTCTAGCCTCAAATCATTAAATACGAAACAGAACAATAACTTCTAGCCTCAAATCATTAAATACGAAACAGAACAATAACTTTTAGTTCTAGCCTCAAATCATTAAACACGAAACAGAACAATAACTTCTAGCCTCAAATCATTAAACACGAAACAGAACAATAACTTCTAGCCTCAAATCATTAAATACGAAACAGAACAATAACTTCTAGCCTCAAATCATTAAACACGAAACAGAACAATAACTTCTAGCCTCAAATCATTAAACACGAAACAGAACAATAACTTCTAGCCTCAAATCATTAAATACGAAACAGAACAATAACTTCTAGCCTCAAATCATTAAACACGAAACAGAACAATAACTTCTAGCCTCAAATCATTAAATACGAAACAGAACAATAACTTTTAGTTCTAGCCTCAAATCATTAAACACGAAACAGAACAATAACTTCTAGCCTCAAATCATTAAACACGAAACAGAACAATAACTTCTAGCCTCAAATCATTAAATACGAAACAGAACAATAACTTCTAGCCTCAAATCATTAAACACGAAACAGAACAATAACTTCTAGCCTCAAATCATTAAACACGAAACAGAACAATAACTTCTAGCCTCAAATCATTAAATACGAAACAGAACAATAACTTCTAGCCTCAAATCATTAAACACGAAACAGAACAATAACTTCTAGCCTCAAATCATTAAATACGAAACAGAACAATAACTTCTAGCCTCAAATCATTAAACACGAAACAGAACAATAACTTCTAGCCTCAAATCATTAAATACGAAACAGAACAATAACTTTTAGTTCTAGCCTCAAATCATTAAACACGAAACAGAACAATAACTTCTAGCCTCAAATCATTAAACACGAAACAGAACAATAACTTCTAGCCTCAAATCATTAAACACGAAACAGAACAATAACTTCTAGCCTCAAATCACTAAATACGAAACAGAACAATAACTTCTAGTTCTAGCCTCAAATCATTAAATACGAAACAGAACAATAACTTCTAGCCTCAAATCATTAAACACGAAACAGAACAATAACTTCTAGTTCTAGCCTCAAATCATTAAACACGAAACAGAACAATAACTTCTAGCCTCAAATCATTAAATACGAAACAGAACAATAACTTTTAGTTCTAGCCTCAAATCATTAAACACGAAACAGAACAATAACTTCTAGCCTCAAATCATTAAATACGAAACAGAACAATAACTTCTAGTTCTAGCCTCAAATCATTAAACACGAAACAGAACAATAACTTCTAGCCTCAAATCATTAAATACGAAACAGAACAATAACTTCTAGCCTCAAATCATTAAATACGAAACAGAACAATAACTTTTAGTTCTAGCCTCAAATCATTAAACACGAAACAGAACAATAACTTCTAGCCTCAAATCATTAAACACGAAACAGAACAATAACTTCTAGCCTCAAATCATTAAATACGAAACAGAACAATAACTTCTAGCCTCAAATCATTAAACACGAAACAGAACAATAACTTCTAGCCTCAAATCATTAAATACGAAACAGAACAATAACTTCTAGCCTCAAATCATTAAACACGAAACAGAACAATAACTTCTAGCCTCAAATCATTAAATACGAAACAGAACAATAACTTTTAGTTCTAGCCTCAAATCATTAAACACGAAATAGAACAATAACTTCTAGCCTCAAATCATTAAATACGAAACAGAACAATAACTTCTAGCCTCAAATCAATAAACACGAAACAGAACAATAACTTCTAGCCTCAAATCATTAAATACGAAACAGAACAATAACTTCTAGCCTCAAATCATTAAACACGAAACAGAACAATAACTTCTAGCCTCAAATCATTAAACACGAAACAGAACAATAACTTCTAGCCTCAAATCATTAAACACGAAACAGAACAATAACTTCTAGCCTCAAATCATTAAATACGAAACAGAACAATAACTTCTAGCCTCAAATCATTAAACACGAAACAGAACAATAACTTCTAGCCTCAAATCATTAAATACGAAACAGAACAATAACTTCTAGCCTCAAATCATTAAACACGAAACAGAACAATAACTTCTAGCCTCAAATCATTAAACACGAAACAGAACAATAACTTCTAGCCTCAAATCATTAAACATGAAACAGAACAATAACTTCTAGCCTCAAATCATTAAACACGAAACAGAACAATAACTTCTAGCCTCAAATCATTAAACACGAAACAGAACAATAACTTCTAGCCTCAAATCATTAAACACGAAACAGAACAATAACTTCTAGCCTCAAATCATTAAATACGAAACAGAACAATAACTTCTAGCCTCAAATCATTAAACACGAAACAGAACAATAACTTCTAGCCTCAAATCATTAAATACGAAACAGAACAATAACTTCTAGCCTCAAATCATTAAACACGAAACAGAACAATAACTTCTAGCCTCAAATCATTAAATACGAAACAGAACAATAACTTTTAGTTCTAGCCTCAAATCATTAAACACGAAACAGAACAATAACTTCTAGCCTCAAATCATTAAACACGAAACAGAACAATAACTTCTAGCCTCAAATCATTAAATACGAAACAGAACAATAACTTCTAGTTCTAGCCTCAAATCATTAAACACGAAACAGAACAATAACTTCTAGTTCTAGCCTCAAATCATTAAATACGAAACAGAACAATAACTTCTAGTTCTAGCCTAAAATCATTAAATACAAAACAGAACAATAACTTCTAGTTCTAGCCTCAAATCATTAAACACGAAACAGAACAATAACTTCTAGCCTCAAATCATTAAACACGAAACAGAACAATAACTTCTAGCCTCAAATCATTAAATACGAAACAGAACAATAACTTCTAGGTCTAGCCTAAAATCATTAAATACAAAACAGAACAATAACTTCTAGCCTCAAATCATTAAACACGAAACAAAACAATAACTTCTAGTTCTAGCCTCAAATCATTAAACACGAAACAGAACAATAACTTCTAGCCTCAAATCATTAAACACGAAACAGAACAATAACTTCTAGCCTCAAATCATTAAATACGAAACAGAACAATAACTTCTAGCCTCAAATCATTAAACACGAAACAGAACAATAACTTCTAGCCTCAAATCATTAAACACGAACAGAACAATAACTTCTAGCCTCAAATCATTAAACACGAAACAGAACAATAACTTCTAGCCTCAAATCATTAAACACGAAACAGAACAATAACTTCTAGCCTCAAATCATTAAACACGAAACAGAACAATAACTTCTAGCCTCAATCATTAAACACGAAACAGAACAATAACTTCTAGCCTCAAATCATTAAATACGAAACAGAACAATAACTTCTAGCCTCAAATCATTAAACACGAAACAGAACAATAACTTCTAGCCTCAAATCATTAAATACGAAACAGAACAATAACTTCTAGCCTCAAATCATTAAACACGAAACAGAACAATAACTTCTAGCCTCAAATCATTAAATACGAAACAGAACAATAACTTTTGTTTCTAGCCAAATCATTAAACACAGAAACAGAACAATAACTTCTAGCCTCAAATCATTAAACACGAAACAGAACAATAACTTCTAGCCTCAAATCATTAAACACGAAACAGAACAATAACTTCTAGCCTCAAATCATTAAATACGAAACAGAACAATAACTTCTAGCCTCAAATCATTAAACACGAAACAGAACAATAACTTCTAGCCTCAAATCATTAAATACGAAACAGAACAATAACTTCTAGCCTCAAATCATTAAACACGAAACAGAACAATAACTTCTAGCCTCAAATCATTAAATAAACGAAACAGAACAATAACTTTTTGGTTCTAGCCTCAAATCATTAAACACGAAACAGAACAATAACTTCTAGCCTCAAATCATTAAACACGAAACAGAACAATAACTTCTAGCCTCAAATCATTAAACACGAAACAGAACAATAACTTCTAGCCTCAAATCATTAAAAACGAAACAGAACAATAACTTCTAGCCTCAAATCATTAAACACGAAACAGAACAATAACTTCTAGCCTCAAATCATTAAATCACGAAACAGAACAATAACTTCTAGCCTCAAATCATTAAACACGAAACAGAACAATAACTTCTAGCCTCAAATCATTAAACACGAAACAGAACAATAACTTCTAGCCTCAAATCATTAAACACGAAACAGAACAATAACTTCTAGCCTCAAATCATTAAATACGAAACAGAACAATAACTTCTAGCCTCAAATCATTAAACACGAAACAGAACAATAACTTCTAGTTCTAGGCCTCAAATCATTAAACACGAAACAGAACAATAACTTTTCTAGCCTCAAATCATTAAACGAAACAGAACAATAACTTCTAGCCTCAAATCATTAAATACGAAACAGAACAATAACTTCTTAGTCTAGCCTCAAATCATTAAACACGAAACAGAACAATAACTTCTAGTTCTAGCTCAAATCATTAAATACAAACAGAACAATAACTTCTAGTTCTAGCCTCAAATCATTAAACACGAAACAGAACAATAACTTCTAGTTTCTAAGCCTCAAATCATTAACACCCGAAACAGAACAATAACTTCTAGTCTAGCCTCAAATCATTAAATACGAAAACAGAACAATAACTTCTAGTTCTAGCCTCAAATCATTAAACACAAACAGAACAATAACTTCTTAGCCTCAAATCATTAAACACGAAACAGAACAATAACCTTCTAGTTCTAGCCTCAAATCATTAAACTACGAAACCAGAACACTCAAATCATTAAATACGAAACAGAACAATAACTTCTAGTTCTAGCCTCAAATCATTAAATACGAAACAGAACAATAACTTCTAGCCTCAAATCATTAAACACGAAACAGAACAATAACTTCTAGCCTCAAATCATTAAACACGAAACAGAACAATAACTTCTAGCCTCAAATCATTAAATACGAAACAGAACAATAACTTCTAGCCTCAAATCATTAAACACGAAACAGAACAATAACTTCTAGCCTCAAATCATTAAATACGAAACAGAACAATAACTTCTAGCCTCAAATCATTAAACACGAAACAGAACAATAACTTCTAGCCTCAAATCATTAAATACGAAACAGAACAATAACTTTTAGTTCTAGCCTCAAATCATTAAACACGAAACAGAACAATAACTTCTAGCCTCAAATCATTAAACACGAAACAGAACAATAACTTCTAGCCTCAAATCATTAAATACGAAACAGAACAATAACTTCTAGTTCTAGCCTCAAATCATTAAACACGAAACAGAACAATAACTTCTAGTTCTAGCCTCAAATCATTAAATACGAAACAGAACAATAACTTCTAGTTCTAGCCTAAAATCATTAAATACAAAACAGAACAATAACTTCTAGTTCTAGCCTCAAATCATTAAACACGAAACAGAACAATAACTTCTAGCCTCAAATCATTAAACACGAAACAGAACAATAACTTCTAGCCTCAAATCATTAAATACGAAACAGAACAATAACTTCTAGGTCTAGCCTAAAATCATTAAATACAAAACAGAACAATAACTTCTAGTTCTAGCCTCAAATCATTAAACACGAAACAAAACAATAACTTCTAGTTCTAGCCTCAAATCATTAAACACGAAACAGAACAATAACTTCTAGCCTCAAATCATTAAACACGAAACAGAACAATAACTTCTAGCCTCAAATCATTAAATACGAAACAGAACAATAACTTCTAGCCTCAAATCATTAAACACGAAACAGAACAATAACTTCTAGCCTCAAATCATTAAACACGAAACAGAACAATAACTTCTAGCCTCAAATCATTAAACACGAAACAGAACAATAACTTCTAGCCTCAAATCATTAAACACGAAACAGAACAATAACTTCTAGCCTCAAATCATTAAACACGAAACAGAACAATAACTTCTAGCCTCAAATCATTAAACACGAAACAGAACAATAACTTCTAGCCTCAAATCATTAAATACGAAACAGAACAATAACTTCTAGCCTCAAATCATTAAACACGAAACAGAACAATAACTTCTAGCCTCAAATCATTAAATACGAAACAGAACAATAACTTCTAGCCTCAAATCATTAAACACGAAACAGAACAATAACTTCTAGCCTCAAATCATTAAATACGAAACAGAACAATAACTTTTAGTTCTAGCCTCAAATCATTAAACACGAAACAGAACAATAACTTCTAGCCTCAAATCATTAAACACGAAACAGAACAATAACTTCTAGCCTCAAATCATTAAACACGAAACAGAACAATAACTTCTAGCCTCAAATCATTAAATACGAAACAGAACAATAACTTCTAGCCTCAAATCATTAAACACGAAACAGAACAATAACTTCTAGCCTCAAATCATTAAATACGAAACAGAACAATAACTTCTAGTTCTAGCCTCAAATCATTAAACACGAAACAGAACAATAACTTCTAGCCTCAAATCATTAAATACGAAACAGAACAATAACTTCTAGCCTCAAATCATTAAACACGAAACAGAACAATAACTTCTAGCCTCAAATCATTAAACACGAAACAGAACAATAACTTCTAGCCTCAAATCATTAAACACGAAACAGAACAATAACTTCTAGCCTCAAATCATTAAACACGAAACAGAACAATAACTTCTAGCCTCAAATCATTAAACACGAAACAGAACAATAACTTCTAGCCTCAAATCATTAAATACGAAACAGAACAATAACTTCTAGCCTCAAATCATTAAACACGAAACAGAACAATAACTTCTAGCCTCAAATCATTAAATACGAAACAGAACAATAACTTCTAGCCTCAAATCATTAAACACGAAACAGAACAATAACTTCTAGCCTCAAATCATTAAATACGAAACAGAACAATAACTTTTAGTTCTAGCCTCAAATCATTAAACACGAAACAGAACAATAACTTCTAGCCTCAAATCATTAAACACGAAACAGAACAATAACTTCTAGCCTCAAATCATTAAACACGAAACAGAACAATAACTTCTAGCCTCAAATCATTAAATACGAAACAGAACAATAACTTCTAGCCTCAAATCATTAAACACGAAACAGAACAATAACTTCTAGCCTCAAATCATTAAATACGAAACAGAACAATAACTTCTAGTTCTAGCCTCAAATCATTAAACACGAAACAGAACAATAACTTCTAGTTCTAGCCTCAAATCATTAAATACGAAACAGAACAATAACTTCTAGTTCTAGCCTAAAATCATTAAATACAAAACAGAACAATAACTTCTAGTTCTAGCCTCAAATCATTAAACACGAAACAGAACAATAACTTCTAGCCTCAAATCATTAAACACGAAACAGAACAATAACTTCTAGTTCTAGCCTCAAATCATTAAACACGAAACAGAACAATAACTTCTAGCCTCAAATCATTAAATACGAAACAGAACAATAACTTCTAGTTCTAGCCTCAAATCATTAAATACGAAACAGAACAATAACTTCTAGCCTCAAATCATTAAACACGAAACAGAACAATAACTTCTAGTTCTAGCCTCAAATCATTAAACACGAAACAGAACAATAACTTCTAGCCTCAAATCATTAAATACGAAACAGAACAATAACTTCTAGTTCTAGCCTCAAATCATTAAATACGAAACAGAACAATAACTTCTAGTTCTAGCCTCAAATCATTAAATACGAAACAGAACAATAATTTCTAGCCTCAAATCATTAAACACGAAACAGAACAATAACTTCTAGCCTCAAATCATTAAACACGAAACAGAACAATAACTTCTAGCCTCAAATCACTAAATACGAAACAGAACAATAACTTCTAGTTCTAGCCTCAAATCATTAAATACGAAACAGAACAATAACTTCTAGCCTCAAATCATTAAACACGAAACAGAACAATAACTTCTAGTTCTAGCCTCAAATCATTAAACACGAAACAGAACAATAACTTCTAGCCTCAAATCATTAAATACGAAACAGAACAATAACTTTTAGTTCTAGCCTCAAATCATTAAACACGAAACAGAACAATAACTTCTAGCCTCAAATCATTAAATACGAAACAGAACAATAACTTCTAGTTCTAGCCTCAAATCATTAAACACGAAACAGAACAATAACTTCTAGCCTCAAATCATTAAATACGAAACAGAACAATAACTTCTAGCCTCAAATCATTAAATACGAAACAGAACAATAACTTTTAGTTCTAGCCTCAAATCATTAAACACGAAACAGAACAATAACTTCTAGCCTCAAATCATTAAACACGAAACAGAACAATAACTTCTAGCCTCAAATCATTAAATACGAAACAGAACAATAACTTCTAGCCTCAAATCATTAAACACGAAACAGAACAATAACTTCTAGCCTCAAATCATTAAATACGAAACAGAACAATAACTTCTAGCCTCAAATCATTAAACACGAAACAGAACAATAACTTCTAGCCTCAAATCATTAAATACGAAACAGAACAATAACTTTTAGTTCTAGCCTCAAATCATTAAACACGAAATAGAACAATAACTTCTAGCCTCAAATCATTAAATACGAAACAGAACAATAACTTCTAGCCTCAAATCAATAAACACGAAACAGAACAATAACTTCTAGCCTCAAATCATTAAATACGAAACAGAACAATAACTTCTAGCCTCAAATCATTAAACACGAAACAGAACAATAACTTCTAGCCTCAAATCATTAAACACGAAACAGAACAATAACTTCTAGCCTCAAATCATTAAACACGAAACAGAACAATAACTTCTAGCCTCAAATCATTAAATACGAAACAGAACAATAACTTCTAGCCTCAAATCATTAAACACGAAACAGAACAATAACTTCTAGCCTCAAATCATTAAACACGAAACAGAACAATAGCTTCTAGCCTCAAATCATTAAACACGAAATAGAACAATAACTTCTAGCCTCAAATCATTAAATACGAAACAGAACAATAACTTCTAGCCTCAAATCATTAAACACGAAACAGAACAATAACTTCTAGCCTCAAATCATTAAACACGAAACAGAACAATAGCTTCTAGCCTCAAATCATTAAACACGAAACAGAACAATAACTTCTAGCCTCAAATCATTAAATACGAAACAGAACAATAACTTCTAGCCTCAAATCATTAAACACGAAACAGAACAATAACTTCTAGCCTCAAATCATTAAATACGAAACAGAACAATAACTTCTAGCCTCAAATCATTAAACACGAAACAGAACAATAACTTCTAGCCTCAAATCATTAAACACGAAACAGAACAATAACTTCTAGCCTCAAATCATTAAACATGAAACAGAACAATAACTTCTAGCCTCAAATCATTAAACACGAAACAGAACAATAACTTCTAGCCTCAAATCATTAAACACGAAACAGAACAATAACTTCTAGCCTCAAATCATTAAACACGAAACAGAACAATAACTTCTAGCCTCAAATCATTAAATACGAAACAGAACAATAACTTCTAGCCTCAAATCATTAAACACGAAACAGAACAATAACTTCTAGCCTCAAATCATTAAATACGAAACAGAACAATAACTTCTAGCCTCAAATCATTAAACACGAAACAGAACAATAACTTCTAGCCTCAAATCATTAAATACGAAACAGAACAATAACTTTTAGTTCTAGCCTCAAATCATTAAACACGAAACAGAACAATAACTTCTAGCCTCAAATCATTAAACACGAAACAGAACAATAACTTCTAGCCTCAAATCATTAAATACGAAACAGAACAATAACTTCTAGTTCTAGCCTCAAATCATTAAACACGAAACAGAACAATAACTTCTAGTTCTAGCCTCAAATCATTAAATACGAAACAGAACAATAACTTCTAGTTCTAGCCTAAAATCATTAAATACAAAACAGAACAATAACTTCTAGTTCTAGCCTCAAATCATTAAACACGAAACAGAACAATAACTTCTAGCCTCAAATCATTAAACACGAAACAGAACAATAACTTCTAGCCTCAAATCATTAAATACGAAACAGAACAATAACTTCTAGGTCTAGCCTAAAATCATTAAATACAAAACAGAACAATAACTTCTAGTTCTAGCCTCAAATCATTAAACACGAAACAAAACAATAACTTCTAGTTCTAGCCTCAAATCATTAAACACGAAACAGAACAATAACTTCTAGCCTCAAATCATTAAACACGAAACAGAACAATAACTTCTAGCCTCAAATCATTAAATACGAAACAGAACAATAACTTCTAGCCTCAAATCATTAAACACGAAACAGAACAATAACTTCTAGCCTCAAATCATTAAACACGAAACAGAACAATAACTTCTAGCCTCAAATCATTAAACACGAAACAGAACAATAACTTCTAGCCTCAAATCATTAAACACGAAACAGAACAATAACTTCTAGCCTCAAATCATTAAACACGAAACAGAACAATAACTTCTAGCCTCAAATCATTAAACACGAAACAGAACAATAACTTCTAGCCTCAAATCATTAAATACGAAACAGAACAATAACTTCTAGCCTCAAATCATTAAACACGAAACAGAACAATAACTTCTAGCCTCAAATCATTAAATACGAAACAGAACAATAACTTCTAGCCTCAAATCATTAAACACGAAACAGAACAATAACTTCTAGCCTCAAATCATTAAATACGAAACAGAACAATAACTTTTAGTTCTAGCCTCAAATCATTAAACACGAAACAGAACAATAACTTCTAGCCTCAAATCATTAAACACGAAACAGAACAATAACTTCTAGCCTCAAATCATTAAACACGAAACAGAACAATAACTTCTAGCCTCAAATCATTAAATACGAAACAGAACAATAACTTCTAGCCTCAAATCATTAAACACGAAACAGAACAATAACTTCTAGCCTCAAATCATTAAATACGAAACAGAACAATAACTTCTAGTTCTAGCCTCAAATCATTAAACACGAAACAGAACAATAACTTCTAGTTCTAGCCTCAAATCATTAAATACGAAACAGAACAATAACTTCTAGTTCTAGCCTAAAATCATTAAATACAAAACAGAACAATAACTTCTAGTTCTAGCCTCAAATCATTAAACACGAAACAGAACAATAACTTCTAGCCTCAAATCATTAAACACGAAACAGAACAATAACTTCTAGCCTCAAATCATTAAATACGAAACAGAACAATAACTTCTAGGTCTAGCCTAAAATCATTAAATACAAAACAGAACAATAACTTCTAGTTCTAGCCTCAAATCATTAAACACGAAACAAAACAATAACTTCTAGTTCTAGCCTCAAATCATTAAACACGAAACAGAACAATAACTTCTAGCCTCAAATCATTAAACACGAAACAGAACAATAACTTCTAGTTCTAGCCTCAAATCATTAAATACGAAACAGAACAATAACTTCTAGTTCTAGCCTCAAATCATTAAATACGAAACAGAACAATAACTTCTAGTTCTAGCCTAAAATCATTAAATACAAAACAGAACAATAACTTCTAGTTCTAGCCTCAAATCATTAAACACGAAACAGAACAATAACTTCTAGCCTCAAATCATTAAATACGAAACAGAACAATAACTTCTAGGTCTAGCCTAAAATCATTAAATACAAAACAGAACAATAACTTCTAGTTCTAGCCTCAAATCATTAAACACGAAACAAAACAATAACTTCTAGTTCTAGCCTCAAATCATTAAACACGAAACAGAACAATAACTTCTAGCCTCAAATCATTAAACACGAAACAGAACAATAACTTCTAGTTCTAGCCTCAAATCATTAAACACGAAACAGAACAATAACTTCTAGCCTCAAATCATTAAATACGAAACAGAACAATAACTTCTAGTTCTAGCCTCAAATCATTAAACACGAAACAGAACAATAACTTCTAGCCTCAAATCATTAAACACGAAACAGAACAATAACTTCTAGTTCTAGCCTCAAATCATTAAACACGAAACAGAACAATAACTTCTAGCCTCAAATCATTAAATACGAAACAGAACAATAACTTCTAGTTCTAGCCTCAAATCATTAAATACGAAACAGAACAATAACTTCTAGTTCTAGCCTCAAATCATTAAATACGAAACAGAACAATAATTTCTAGCCTCAAATCATTAAACACGAAACAGAACAATAACTTCTAGCCTCAAATCATTAAACACGAAACAGAACAATAACTTCTAGCCTCAAATCACTAAATACGAAACAGAACAATAACTTCTAGTTCTAGCCTCAAATCATTAAATACGAAACAGAACAATAACTTCTAGCCTCAAATCATTAAACACGAAACAGAACAATAACTTCTAGTTCTAGCCTCAAATCATTAAACACGAAACAGAACAATAACTTCTAGCCTCAAATCATTAAATACGAAACAGAACAATAACTTTTAGTTCTAGCCTCAAATCATTAAACACGAAACAGAACAATAACTTCTAGCCTCAAATCATTAAATACGAAACAGAACAATAACTTCTAGTTCTAGCCTCAAATCATTAAACACGAAACAGAACAATAACTTCTAGCCTCAAATCATTAAATACGAAACAGAACAATAACTTCTAGCCTCAAATCATTAAATACGAAACAGAACAATAACTTTTAGTTCTAGCCTCAAATCATTAAACACGAAACAGAACAATAACTTCTAGCCTCAAATCATTAAACACGAAACAGAACAATAACTTCTAGCCTCAAATCATTAAATACGAAACAGAACAATAACTTCTAGCCTCAAATCATTAAACACGAAACAGAACAATAACTTCTAGCCTCAAATCATTAAATACGAAACAGAACAATAACTTCTAGCCTCAAATCATTAAACACGAAACAGAACAATAACTTCTAGCCTCAAATCATTAAATACGAAACAGAACAATAACTTTTAGTTCTAGCCTCAAATCATTAAACACGAAATAGAACAATAACTTCTAGCCTCAAATCATTAAATACGAAACAGAACAATAACTTCTAGCCTCAAATCAATAAACACGAAACAGAACAATAACTTCTAGCCTCAAATCATTAAATACGAAACAGAACAATAACTTCTAGCCTCAAATCATTAAACACGAAACAGAACAATAACTTCTAGCCTCAAATCATTAAACACGAAACAGAACAATAACTTCTAGCCTCAAATCATTAAACACGAAACAGAACAATAACTTCTAGCCTCAAATCATTAAATACGAAACAGAACAATAACTTCTAGCCTCAAATCATTAAACACGAAACAGAACAATAACTTCTAGCCTCAAATCATTAAACACGAAACAGAACAATAGCTTCTAGCCTCAAATCATTAAACACGAAATAGAACAATAACTTCTAGCCTCAAATCATTAAATACGAAACAGAACAATAACTTCTAGCCTCAAATCATTAAACACGAAACAGAACAATAACTTCTAGCCTCAAATCATTAAATACGAAACAGAACAATAACTTCTAGCCTCAAATCATTAAACACGAAACAGAACAATAACTTCTAGCCTCAAATCATTAAACACGAAACAGAACAATAACTTCTAGCCTCAAATCATTAAACACGAAACAGAACAATAACTTCTAGCCTCAAATCATTAAACACGAAACAGAACAATAACTTCTAGCCTCAAATCATTAAACACGAAACAGAACAATAACTTCTAGCCTCAAATCATTAAACACGAAACAGAACAATAACTTCTAGCCTCAAATCATTAAATACGAAACAGAACAATAACTTCTAGCCTCAAATCATTAAACACGAAACAGAACAATAACTTCTAGCCTCAAATCATTAAATACGAAACAGAACAATAACTTCTAGCCTCAAATCATTAAACACGAAACAGAACAATAACTTCTAGCCTCAAATCATTAAATACGAAACAGAACAATAACTTTTAGTTCTAGCCTCAAATCATTAAACACGAAACAGAACAATAACTTCTAGCCTCAAATCATTAAACACGAAACAGAACAATAACTTCTAGCCTCAAATCATTAAACACGAAACAGAACAATAACTTCTAGCCTCAAATCACTAAATACGAAACAGAACAATAACTTCTAGTTCTAGCCTCAAATCATTAAATACGAAACAGAACAATAACTTCTAGCCTCAAATCATTAAACACGAAACAGAACAATAACTTCTAGTTCTAGCCTCAAATCATTAAACACGAAACAGAACAATAACTTCTAGCCTCAAATCATTAAATACGAAACAGAACAATAACTTTTAGTTCTAGCCTCAAATCATTAAACACGAAACAGAACAATAACTTCTAGCCTCAAATCATTAAATACGAAACAGAACAATAACTTCTAGTTCTAGCCTCAAATCATTAAACACGAAACAGAACAATAACTTCTAGCCTCAAATCATTAAATACGAAACAGAACAATAACTTCTAGCCTCAAATCATTAAATACGAAACAGAACAATAACTTTTAGTTCTAGCCTCAAATCATTAAACACGAAACAGAACAATAACTTCTAGCCTCAAATCATTAAACACGAAACAGAACAATAACTTCTAGCCTCAAATCATTAAATACGAAACAGAACAATAACTTCTAGCCTCAAATCATTAAAACACGAAACAGAACAATAACTTCTAGCCTCAAATCATTAAATACGAAACAGAACAATAACTTCTAGCCTCAAATCATTAAACACGAAACAGAACAATAACTTCTAGCCTCAAATCATTAAATACGAAACAGAACAATAACTTTTAGTTCTAGCCTCAAATCATTAAACACGAAATAGAACAATAACTTCTAGCCTCAAATCATTAAATACGAAACAGAACAATAACTTCTAGCCTCAAATCAATAAACACGAAACAGAACAATAACTTCTAGCCTCAAATCATTAAATACGAAACAGAACAATAACTTCTAGCCTCAAATCATTAAACACGAAACAGAACAATAACTTCTAGCCTCAAATCATTAAACACGAAACAGAACAATAACTTCTAGCCTCAAATCATTAAACACGAAACAGAACAATAACTTCTAGCCTCAAATCATTAAATACGAAACAGAACAATAACTTCTAGCCTCAAATCATTAAACACGAAACAGAACAATAACTTCTAGCCTCAAATCATTAAACACGAAACAGAACAATAGCTTCTAGCCTCAAATCATTAAACACGAAATAGAACAATAACTTCTAGCCTCAAATCATTAAATACGAAACAGAACAATAACTTCTAGCCTCAAATCATTAAACACGAAACAGAACAATAACTTCTAGCCTCAAATCATTAAATACGAAACAGAACAATAACTTCTAGCCTCAAATCATTAAACACGAAACAGAACAATAACTTCTAGCCTCAAATCATTAAACACGAAACAGAACAATAACTTCTAGCCTCAAATCATTAAACACAAAACAGAACAATAACTTCTAGCCTCAAATCATTAAACACGAAACAGAACAATAACTTCTAGCCTCAAATCATTAAACACGAAACAGAACAATAACTTCTAGTTCTAGCCTCAAATCATTAAACACGAAACAGAACAATAACTTCTAGCCTCAAATCATTAAATACGAAACAGAACAATAACTTCTAGTTCTAGCCTCAAATCATTAAACACGAAACAGAACAATAACTTCTAGCCTCAAATCATTAAACACGAAACAGAACAATAACTTCTAGTTCTAGCCTCAAATCATTAAACACGAAACAGAACAATAACTTCTAGCCTCAAATCATTAAATACGAAACAGAACAATAACTTCTAGTTCTAGCCTCAAATCATTAAATACGAAACAGAACAATAACTTCTAGTTCTAGCCTCAAATCATTAAATACGAAACAGAACAATAATTTCTAGCCACAAATCATTAAACACGAAACAGAACAATAACTTCTAGCCTCAAATCATTAAACACGAAACAGAACAATAACTTCTAGCCTCAAATCACTAAATACGAAACAGAACAATAACTTCTAGTTCTAGCCTCAAATCATTAAATACGAAACAGAACAATAACTTCTAGCCTCAAATCATTAAACACGAAACAGAACAATAACTTCTAGTTCTAGCCTCAAATCATTAAACACGAAACAGAACAATAACTTCTAGCCTCAAATCATTAAATACGAAACAGAACAATAACTTTTAGTTCTAGCCTCAAATCATTAAACACGAAACAGAACAATAACTTCTAGCCTCAAATCATTAAATACGAAACAGAACAATAACTTCTAGTTCTAGCCTCAAATCATTAAACACGAAACAGAACAATAACTTCTAGCCTCAAATCATTAAATACGAAACAGAACAATAACTTCTAGCCTCAAATCATTAAATACGAAACAGAACAATAACTTTTAGTTCTAGCCTCAAATCATTAAACACGAAACAGAACAATAACTTCTAGCCTCAAATCATTAAACACGAAACAGAACAATAACTTCTAGCCTCAAATCATTAAATACGAAACAGAACAATAACTTCTAGCCTCAAATCATTAAACACGAAACAGAACAATAACTTCTAGCCTCAAATCATTAAATACGAAACAGAACAATAACTTCTAGCCTCAAATCATTAAACACGAAACAGAACAATAACTTCTAGCCTCAAATCATTAAATACGAAACAGAACAATAACTTTTAGTTCTAGCCTCAAATCATTAAACACGAAATAGAACAATAACTTCTAGCCTCAAATCATTAAATACGAAACAGAACAATAACTTCTAGCCTCAAATCAATAAACACGAAACAGAACAATAACTTCTAGCCTCAAATCATTAAATACGAAACAGAACAATAACTTCTAGCCTCAAATCATTAAACACGAAACAGAACAATAACTTCTAGCCTCAAATCATTAAACACGAAACAGAACAATAACTTCTAGCCTCAAATCATTAAACACGAAACAGAACAATAACTTCTAGCCTCAAATCATTAAATACGAAACAGAACAATAACTTCTAGCCTCAAATCATTAAACACGAAACAGAACAATAACTTCTAGCCTCAAATCATTAAACACGAAACAGAACAATAGCTTCTAGCCTCAAATCATTAAACACGAAATAGAACAATAACTTCTAGCCTCAAATCATTAAATACGAAACAGAACAATAACTTCTAGCCTCAAATCATTAAACACGAAACAGAACAATAACTTCTAGCCTCAAATCATTAAATACGAAACAGAACAATAACTTCTAGCCTCAAATCATTAAACACGAAACAGAACAATAACTTCTAGCCTCAAATCATTAAACACGAAACAGAACAATAACTTCTAGCCTCAAATCATTAAACACGAAACAGAACAATAACTTCTAGCCTCAAATCATTAAACACGAAACAGAACAATAACTTCTAGCCTCAAATCATTAAACACGAAACAGAACAATAACTTCTAGCCTCAAATCATTAAACACGAAACAGAACAATAACTTCTAGCCTCAAATCATTAAATACGAAACAGAACAATAACTTCTAGCCTCAAATCATTAAACACGAAACAGAACAATAACTTCTAGCCTCAAATCATTAAATACGAAACAGAACAATAACTTCTAGCCTCAAATCATTAAACACGAAACAGAACAATAACTTCTAGCCTCAAATCATTAAATACGAAACAGAACAATAACTTTTAGTTCTAGCCTCAAATCATTAAACACGAAACAGAACAATAACTTCTAGCCTCAAATCATTAAACACGAAACAGAACAATAACTTCTAGCCTCAAATCATTAAACACGAAACAGAACAATAACTTCTAGCCTCAAATCACTAAATACGAAACAGAACAATAACTTCTAGTTCTAGCCTCAAATCATTAAATACGAAACAGAACAATAACTTCTAGCCTCAAATCATTAAACACGAAACAGAACAATAACTTCTAGTTCTAGCCTCAAATCATTAAACACGAAACAGAACAATAACTTCTAGCCTCAAATCATTAAATACGAAACAGAACAATAACTTTTAGTTCTAGCCTCAAATCATTAAACACGAAACAGAACAATAACTTCTAGCCTCAAATCATTAAATACGAAACAGAACAATAACTTCTAGTTCTAGCCTCAAATCATTAAACACGAAACAGAACAATAACTTCTAGCCTCAAATCATTAAATACGAAACAGAACAATAACTTCTAGCCTCAAATCATTAAATACGAAACAGAACAATAACTTTTAGTTCTAGCCTCAAATCATTAAACACGAAACAGAACAATAACTTCTAGCCTCAAATCATTAAACACGAAACAGAACAATAACTTCTAGCCTCAAATCATTAAATACGAAACAGAACAATAACTTCTAGCCTCAAATCATTAAAACACGAAACAGAACAATAACTTCTAGCCTCAAATCATTAAATACGAAACAGAACAATAACTTCTAGCCTCAAATCATTAAACACGAAACAGAACAATAACTTCTAGCCTCAAATCATTAAATACGAAACAGAACAATAACTTTTAGTTCTAGCCTCAAATCATTAAACACGAAATAGAACAATAACTTCTAGCCTCAAATCATTAAATACGAAACAGAACAATAACTTCTAGCCTCAAATCAATAAACACGAAACAGAACAATAACTTCTAGCCTCAAATCATTAAATACGAAACAGAACAATAACTTCTAGCCTCAAATCATTAAACACGAAACAGAACAATAACTTCTAGCCTCAAATCATTAAACACGAAACAGAACAATAACTTCTAGCCTCAAATCATTAAACACGAAACAGAACAATAACTTCTAGCCTCAAATCATTAAATACGAAACAGAACAATAACTTCTAGCCTCAAATCATTAAACACGAAACAGAACAATAACTTCTAGCCTCAAATCATTAAACACGAAACAGAACAATAGCTTCTAGCCTCAAATCATTAAACACGAAATAGAACAATAACTTCTAGCCTCAAATCATTAAATACGAAACAGAACAATAACTTCTAGCCTCAAATCATTAAACACGAAACAGAACAATAACTTCTAGCCTCAAATCATTAAATACGAAACAGAACAATAACTTCTAGCCTCAAATCATTAAACACGAAACAGAACAATAACTTCTAGCCTCAAATCATTAAACACGAAACAGAACAATAACTTCTAGCCTCAAATCATTAAACACGAAACAGAACAATAACTTCTAGCCTCAAATCATTAAACACGAAACAGAACAATAACTTCTAGCCTCAAATCATTAAACACGAAACAGAACAATAACTTCTAGCCTCAAATCATTAAACACGAAACAGAACAATAACTTCTAGCCTCAAATCATTAAATACGAAACAGAACAATAACTTCTAGCCTCAAATCATTAAACACGAAACAGAACAATAACTTCTAGCCTCAAATCATTAAATACGAAACAGAACAATAACTTCTAGCCTCAAATCATTAAACACGAAACAGAACAATAACTTCTAGCCTCAAATCATTAAATACGAAACAGAACAATAACTTTTAGTTCTAGCCTCAAATCATTAAACACGAAACAGAACAATAACTTCTAGCCTCAAATCATTAAACACGAAACAGAACAATAACTTCTAGCCTCAAATCATTAAACACGAAACAGAACAATAACTTCTAGCCTCAAATCATTAAATACGAAACAGAACAATAACTTCTAGTTCTAGCCTCAAATCATTAAACACGAAACAGAACAATAACTTCTAGTTCTAGCCTCAAATCATTAAATACGAAACAGAACAATAACTTCTAGTTCTAGCCTAAAATCATTAAATACAAAACAGAACAATAACTTCTAGTTCTAGCCTCAAATCATTAAACACGAAACAGAACAATAACTTCTAGCCTCAAATCATTAAACACGAAACAGAACAATAACTTCTAGCCTCAAATCATTAAATACGAAACAGAACAATAACTTCTAGGTCTAGCCTAAAATCATTAAATACAAAACAGAACAATAACTTCTAGTTCTAGCCTCAAATCATTAAACACGAAACAAAACAATAACTTCTAGTTCTAGCCTCAAATCATTAAACACGAAACAGAACAATAACTTCTAGCCTCAAATCATTAAACACGAAACAGAACAATAACTTCTAGTTCTAGCCTCAAATCATTAAATACGAAACAGAACAATAACTTCTAGTTCTAGCCTCAAATCATTAAATACGAAACAGAACAATAACTTCTAGTTCTAGCCTAAAATCATTAAATACAAAACAGAACAATAACTTCTAGTTCTAGCCTCAAATCATTAAACACGAAACAGAACAATAACTTCTAGCCTCAAATCATTAAATACGAAACAGAACAATAACTTCTAGGTCTAGCCTAAAATCATTAAATACAAAACAGAACAATAACTTCTAGTTCTAGCCTCAAATCATTAAACACGAAACAAAACAATAACTTCTAGTTCTAGCCTCAAATCATTAAACACGAAACAGAACAATAACTTCTACCCTCAAATCATTAAACACGAAACAGAACAATAACTTCTAGTTCTAGCCTCAAATCATTAAACACGAAACAGAACAATAACTTCTAGCCTCAAATCATTAAATACGAAACAGAACAATAACTTCTAGTTCTAGCCTCAAATCATTAAATACGAAACAGAACAATAACTTCTAGCCTCAAATCATTAAACACGAAACAGAACAATAACTTCTAGTTCTAGCCTCAAATCATTAAACACGAAACAGAACAATAACTTCTAGCCTCAAATCATTAAATACGAAACAGAACAATAACTTCTAGTTCTAGCCTCAAATCATTAAATACGAAACAGAACAATAACTTCTAGTTCTAGCCTCAAATCATTAAATACGAAACAGAACAATAATTTCTAGCCTCAAATCATTAAACACGAAACAGAACAATAACTTCTAGCCTCAAATCATTAAACACGAAACAGAACAATAACTTCTAGCCTCAAATCACTAAATACGAAACAGAACAATAACTTCTAGTTTTAGCCTCAAATCATTAAATACGAAACAGAACAATAACTTCTAGCCTCAAATCATTAAACACGAAACAGAACAATAACTTCTAGCCTCAAATCATTAAATACGAAACAGAACAATAACTTCTAGCCTCAAATCATTAAACACGAAACAGAACAATAACTTCTAGCCTCAAATCATTAAACACGAAACAGAACAATAACTTCTAGCCTCAAATCATTAAACACGAAACAGAACAATAACTTCTAGCCTCAAATCATTAAACACGAAACAGAACAATAACTTCTAGCCTCAAATCATTAAACACGAAACAGAACAATAACTTCTAGCCTCAAATCATTAAACACGAAACAGAACAATAACTTCTAGCCTCAAATCATTAAATACGAAACAGAACAATAACTTCTAGCCTCAAATCATTAAACACGAAACAGAACAATAACTTCTAGCCTCAAATCATTAAATACGAAACAGAACAATAACTTCTAGCCTCAAATCATTAAACACGAAACAGAACAATAACTTCTAGCCTCAAATCATTAAATACGAAACAGAACAATAACTTTAGTTCTAGCCTCAAATCATTAAACACGAAACAGAACAATAACTTCTAGCCTCAAATCATTAAACACGAAACAGAACAATAACTTCTAGCCTCAAATCATTAAACACGAAACAGAACAATAACTTCTAGCCTCAAATCATTAAATACGAAACAGAACAATAACTTCTAGTTCTAGCCTCAAATCATTAAACACGAAACAGAACAATAACTTCTAGTTCTAGCCTCAAATCATTAAATACGAAACAGAACAATAACTTCTAGTTCTAGCCTAAAATCATTAAATACAAAACAGAACAATAACTTCTAGTTCTAGCCTCAAATCATTAAACACGAAACAGAACAATAACTTCTAGCCTCAAATCATTAAACACGAAACAGAACAATAACTTCTAGCCTCAAATCATTAAATACGAAACAGAACAATAACTTCTAGGTCTAGCCTAAAATCATTAAATACAAAACAGAACAATAACTTCTAGTTCTAGCCTCAAATCATTAAACACGAAACAAAACAATAACTTCTAGTTCTAGCCTCAAATCATTAAACACGAAACAGAACAATAACTTCTAGCCTCAAATCATTAAACACGAAACAGAACAATAACTTCTAGTTCTAGCCTCAAATCATTAAATACGAAACAGAACAATAACTTCTAGTTCTAGCCTCAAATCATTAAATACGAAACAGAACAATAACTTCTAGTTCTAGCCTAAAATCATTAAATACAAAACAGAACAATAACTTCTAGTTCTAGCCTCAAATCATTAAACACGAAACAGAACAATAACTTCTAGCCTCAAATCATTAAATACGAAACAGAACAATAACTTCTAGGTCTAGCCTAAAATCATTAAATACAAAACAGAACAATAACTTCTAGTTCTAGCCTCAAATCATTAAACACGAAACAAAACAATAACTTCTAGTTCTAGCCTCAAATCATTAAACACGAAACAGAACAATAACTTCTACCCTCAAATCATTAAACACGAAACAGAACAATAACTTCTAGTTCTAGCCTCAAATCATTAAACACGAAACAGAACAATAACTTCTAGCCTCAAATCATTAAATACGAAACAGAACAATAACTTCTAGTTCTAGCCTCAAATCATTAAATACGAAACAGAACAATAACTTCTAGCCTCAAATCATTAAACACGAAACAGAACAATAACTTCTAGTTCTAGCCTCAAATCATTAAACACGAAACAGAACAATAACTTCTAGCCTCAAATCATTAAATACGAAACAGAACAATAACTTCTAGTTCTAGCCTCAAATCATTAAATACGAAACAGAACAATAACTTCTAGTTCTAGCCTCAAATCATTAAATACGAAACAGAACAATAATTTCTAGCCTCAAATCATTAAACACGAAACAGAACAATAACTTCTAGCCTCAAATCATTAAACACGAAACAGAACAATAACTTCTAGCCTCAAATCACTAAATACGAAACAGAACAATAACTTCTAGTTTTAGCCTCAAATCATTAAATACGAAACAGAACAATAACTTCTAGCCTCAAATCATTAAACACGAAACAGAACAATAACTTCTAGTTCTAGCCTCAAATCATTAAACACGAAACAGAACAATAACTTCTAGCCTCAAATCATTAAATACGAAACAGAACAATAACTTTTAGTTCTAGCCTCAAATCATTAAACACGAAACAGAACAATAACTTCTAGTTCTAGCCTCAAATCATTAAACACGAAACAGAACAATAACTTCTAGCCTCAAATCATTAAATACGAAACAGAACAATAACTTCTAGCCTCAAATCATTAAATACGAAACAGAACAATAACTTTTAGTTCTAGCCTCAAATCATTAAACACGAAACAGAACAATAACTTCTAGCCTCAAATCATTAAACACGAAACAGAACAATAACTTCTAGCCTCAAATCATTAAATACGAAACAGAACAATAACTTCTAGCCTCAAATCATTAAACACGAAACAGAACAATAACTTCTAGCCTCAAATCATTAAATACGAAACAGAACAATAACTTCTAGCCTCAAATCATTAAACACGAAACAGAACAATAACTTCTAGCCTCAAATCATTAAATACGAAACAGAACAATAACTTTTAGTTCTAGCCTCAAATCATTAAACACGAAATAAAACAATAACTTCTAGCCTCAAATCATTAAATACGAAACAGAACAATAACTTCTAGCCTCAAATCAATAAACACGAAACAGAACAATAACTTCTAGCCTCAAATCATTAAATACGAAACAGAACAATAACTTCTAGCCTCAAATCATTAAACACGAAACAGAACAATAACTTCTAGCCTCAAATCATTAAACACGAAACAGAACAATAACTTCTAGCCTCAAATCATTAAACACGAAACAGAACAATAACTTCTAGCCTCAAATCATTAAATACGAAACAGAACAATAACTTCTAGCCTCAAATCATTAAACACGAAACAGAACAATAACTTCTAGCCTCAAATCATTAAACACGAAACAGAACAATAACTTCTAGCCTCAAATCATTAAATACGAAACAGAACAATAACTTCTAGCCTCAAATCATTAAACACGAAACAGAACAATAACTTCTAGCCTCAAATCATTAAATACGAAACAGAACAATAACTTCTAGCCTCAAATCATTAAACACGAAACAGAACAATAACTTCTAACCTCAAATCATTAAATACGAAACAGAACAATAACTTTTAGTTCTAGCCTCAAATCATTAAACACGAAACAGAACAATAACTTCTAGCCTCAAATCATTAAACACGAAACAGAACAATAACTTCTAGCCTCAAATCATTAAACACGAAACAGAATAATAACTTCTAGTTCTAGCCTCAAATCATTAAACACGAAACAGAACAATAACTTCTAGTTCTAGCCTCAAATCATTAAACACGAAACAGAACAATAACTTCTAGTTCTAGCCTCAAATCATTAAACACGAAACAGAACAATAACTTCTAGCCTCAAATCACTAAATACGAAACAGAACAATAACTTCTAGTTCTAGCCTCAAATCATTAAATACGAAACAGAACAATAACTTCTAGCCTCAAATCATTAAACACGAAACAGAACAATAACTTCTAGCCTCAAATCATTAAATACGAAACAGAACAATAACTTTTAGTTCTAGCCTCAAATCATTAAACACGAAACAGAACAATAACTTCTAGCCTCAAATCATTAAATACGAAACAGAACAATAACTTCTAGTTCTAGCCTCAAATCATTAAACACGAAACAGAACAATAACTTCTAGCCTCAAATCATTAAATACGAAACAGAACAATAACTTCTAGCCTCAAATCATTAAATACGAAACAGAACAATAACTTTTAGTTCTAGCCTCAAATCATTAAACACGAAACAGAACAATAACTTCTAGCCTCAAATCATTAAACACGAAACAGAACAATAACTTCTAGCCTCAAATCATTAAATACGAAACAGAACAATAACTTCTAGCCTCAAATCATTAAACACGAAACAGAACAATAACTTCTAGCCTCAAATCATTAAATACGAAACAGAACAATAACTTCTAGCCTCAAATCATTAAACACGAAACAGAACAATAACTTCTAGCCTCAAATCATTAAATACGAAACAGAACAATAACTTTTAGTTCTAGCCTCAAATCATTAAACACGAAATAGAACAATAACTTCTAGCCTCAAATCATTAAATACGAAACAGAACAATAACTTCTAGCCTCAAATCAATAAACACGAAACAGAACAATAACTTCTAGCCTCAAATCATTAAATACGAAACAGAACAATAACTTCTAGCCTCAAATCATTAAACACGAAACAGAACAATAACTTCTAGCCTCAAATCATTAAACACGAAACAGAACAATAACTTCTAGCCTCAAATCATTAAATACGAAACAGAACAATAACTTCTAGCCTCAAATCATTAAACACGAAACAGAACAATAACTTCTAGCCTCAAATCATTAAACACGAAACAGAACAATAACTTCTAGCCTCAAATCATTAAATACGAAACAGAACAATAACTTCTAGCCTCAAATCATTAAACACGAAACAGAACAATAACTTCTAGCCTCAAATCATTAAATACGAAACAGAACAATAACTTCTAGCCTCAAATCATTAAACACGAAACAGAACAATAACTTCTAGCCTCAAATCATTAAATACGAAACAGAACAATAACTTTTAGTTCTAGCCTCAAATCATTAAACACGAAACAGAACAATAACTTCTAGCCTCAAATCATTAAACACGAAACAGAACAATAACTTCTAGCCTCAAATCATTAAACACGAAACAGAATAATAACTTCTAGTTCTAGCCTCAAATCATTAAACACGAAACAGAACAATAACTTCTAGTTCTAGCCTCAAATCATTAAACACGAAACAGAATAATAACTTCTAGTTCTAGCCTCAAATCATTAAACACGAAACAGAACAATAACTTCTAGTTCTAACCTCAAATCATTAAACACGAAACAGAACAATAACTTCTAGTTCTAGCCTCAAATCATTAAACACGAAACAGAACAATAACTTCTAGCCTCAAATCATTAAACACGAAACAGAACAATAACTTCTAGCCTCAAATCATTAAACACGAAACAGAACAATAACTTCTAGCCTCAAATCATTAAACACGAAACAGAACAATAACTTCTAGTTCTAGCCTCAAATCATTAAACACGAAACAGAACAATAACTTCTAGTTCTAGCCTCAAATCATTAAACACGAAACAGAACAATAACTTCTAGCCTCAAATCATTAAACACGAAACAGAACAATAACTTCTAGTTCTAGCCTCAAATCATTAAACACGAAACAGAACAATAACTTCTAGCCTCAAATCATTAAATACGAAACAGAACAATAACTTCTAGCCTCAAATCATTAAATACGAAACAGAACAATAACTTTTAGTTCTAGCCTCAAATCATTAAACACGAAACAGAACAATAACTTCTAGCCTCAAATCATTAAACACGAAACAGAACAATAACTTCTAGCCTCAAATCATTAAATACGAAACAGAACAATAACTTCTAGCCTCAAATCATTAAACACGAAACAGAACAATAACTTCTAGCCTCAAATCATTAAATACGAAACAGAACAATAACTTCTAGCCTCAAATCATTAAATACGAAACAGAACAATAACTTTTAGTTCTAGCCTCAAATCATTAAACACGAAATAGAACAATAACTTCTAGCCTCAAATCATTAAATACGAAACAGAACAATAACTTCTAGCCTCAAATCAATAAACACGAAACAGAACAATAACTTCTAGCCTCAAATCATTAAATACGAAACAGAACAATAACTTCTAGCCTCAAATCATTAAACACGAAACAGAACAATAACTTCTAGCCTCAAATCATTAAACACGAAACAGAACAATAACTTCTAGCCTCAAATCATTAAACACGAAACAGAACAATAACTTCTAGCCTCAAATCATTAAATACGAAACAGAACAATAACTTCTAGCCTCAAATCATTAAACACGAAACAGAACAATAACTTCTAGCCTCAAATCATTAAACACGAAACAGAACAATAACTTCTAGCCTCAAATCATTAAATACGAAACAGAACAATAACTTCTAGCCTCAAATCATTAAACACGAAACAGAACAATAACTTCTAGCCTCAAATCATTAAATACGAAACAGAACAATAACTTCTAGCCTCAAATCATTAAACACGAAACAGAACAATAACTTCTAACCTCAAATCATTAAATACGAAACAGAACAATAACTTTTAGTTCTAGCCTCAAATCATTAAACACGAAACAGAACAATAACTTCTAGCCTCAAATCATTAAACACGAAACAGAACAATAACTTCTAGCCTCAAATCATTAAACACGAAACAGAATAATAACTTCTAGTTCTAGCCTCAAATCATTAAACACGAAACAGAACAATAACTTCTAGTTCTAGCCTCAAATCATTAAACACGAAACAGAATAATAACTTCTAGTTCTAGCCTCAAATCATTAAACACGAAACAGAACAATAACTTCTAGTTCTAGCCTCAAATCATTAAACACGAAACAGAACAATAACTTCTAGTTCTAGCCTCAAATCATTAAACACGAAACAGAACAATAACTTCTAGCCTCAAATCACTAAATACGAAACAGAACAATAATTTCTAGTTCTAGCCTCAAATCATTAAATACGAAACAGAACAATAACTTCTAGCCTCAAATCATTAAACACGAAACAGAACAATAACTTCTAGTTCAAGCCTCAAATCATTAAACACGAAACAGAACAATAACTTCTAGCCTCAAATCATTAAATACGAAACAGAACAATAACTTTTAGTTCTAGCCTCAAATCATTAAACACGAAACAGAACAATAACTTCTAGCCTCAAATCATTAAATACGAAACAGAACAATAACTTCTAGTTCTAGCCTCAAATCATTAAACACGAAATAGAACAATAACTTCTAGCCTCAAATCATTAAACACGAAACAGAACAATAACTTCTAGCCTCAAATCATTAAACACGAAACAGAACAATAACTTCTAGTTCTAGCCTCAAATCATTAAACACGAAACAGAACAATAACTTCTAGTTCTAGCCTCAAATCATTAAACACGAAACAGAACAATAACTTCTAGCCTCAAATCATTAAACACGAAACAGAACAATAACTTCTAGTTCTAGCCTCAAATCATTAAACACGAAACAGAACAATAACTTCTAGCCTCAAATCATTAAATACGAAACAGAACAATAACTTCTAGCCTCAAATCATTAAATACGAAACAGAACAATAACTTTTAGTTCTAGCCTCAAATCATTAAACACGAAACAGAACAATAACTTCTAGCCTCAAATCATTAAACACGAAACAGAACAATAACTTCTAGCCTCAAATCATTAAATACGAAACAGAACAATAACTTCTAGCCTCAAATCATTAAACACGAAACAGAACAATAACTTCTAGCCTCAAATCATTAAATACGAAACAGAACAATAACTTCTAGCCTCAAATCATTAAATACGAAACAGAACAATAACTTTTAGTTCTAGCCTCAAATCATTAAACACGAAATAGAACAATAACTTCTAGCCTCAAATCATTAAATACGAAACAGAACAATAACTTCTAGCCTCAAATCAATAAACACGAAACAGAACAATAACGTCTAGCCTCAAATCATTAAATACGAAACAGAACAATAACTTCTAGCCTCAAATCATTAAACACGAAACAGAACAATAACTTCTAGCCTCAAATCATTAAACACGAAACAGAACAATAACTTCTAGCCTCAAATCATTAAACACGAAACAGAACAATAACTTCTAGCCTCAAATCATTAAATACGAAACAGAACAATAACTTCTAGCCTCAAATCATTAAACACGAAACAGAACAATAACTTCTAGCCTCAAATCATTAAACACGAAACAGAACAATAACTTCTAGCCTCAAATCATTAAATACGAAACAGAACAATAACTTCTAGCCTCAAATCATTAAACACGAAACAGAACAATAACTTCTAGCCTCAAATCATTAAATACGAAACAGAACAATAACTTCTAGCCTCAAATCATTAAACACGAAACAGAACAATAACTTCTAACCTCAAATCATTAAATACGAAACAGAACAATAACTTTTAGTTCTAGCCTCAAATCATTAAACACGAAACAGAACAATAACTTCTAGCCTCAAATCATTAAACACGAAACAGAACAATAACTTCTAGCCTCAAATCATTAAACACGAAACAGAATAATAACTTCTAGTTCTAGCCTCAAATCATTAAACACGAAACAGAACAATAACTTCTAGTTCTAGCCTCAAATCATTAAACACGAAACAGAATAATAACTTCTAGTTCTAGCCTCAAATCATTAAACACGAAACAGAACAATAACTTCTAGTTCTAGCCTCAAATCATTAAACACGAAACAGAACAATAACTTCTAGTTCTAGCCTCAAATCATTAAACACGAAACAGAACAATAACTTCTAGCCTCAAATCACTAAATACGAAACAGAACAATAATTTCTAGTTCTAGCCTCAAATCATTAAATACGAAACAGAACAATAACTTCTAGCCTCAAATCATTAAACACGAAACAGAACAATAACTTCTAGTTCTAGCCTCAAATCATTAAACACGAAACAGAACAATAACTTCTAGCCTCAAATCATTAAATACGAAACAGAACAATAACTTTTAGTTCTAGCCTCAAATCATTAAACACGAAACAGAACAATAACTTCTAGCCTCAAATCATTAAATACGAAACAGAACAATAACTTCTAGTTCTAGCCTCAAATCATTAAACACGAAACAGAACAATAACTTCTAGCCTCAAATCATTAAATACGAAACAGAACAATAACTTCTAGCCTCAAATCATTAAATACGAAACAGAACAATAACTTTTAGTTCTAGCCTCAAATCATTAAACACGAAACAGAACAATAACTTCTAGCCTCAAATCATTAAACACGAAACAGAACAATAACTTCTAGCCTCAAATCATTAAATACGAAACAGAACAATAACTTCTAGCCTCAAATCATTAAACACGAAACAGAACAATAACTTCTAGCCTCAAATCATTAAATACGAAACAGAACAATAACTTCTAGCCTCAAATCATTAAACACGAAACAGAACAATAACTTCTAGCCTCAAATCATTAAATACGAAACAGAACAATAACTTTTAGTTCTAGCCTCAAATCATTAAACACGAAATAGAACAATAACTTCTAGCCTCAAATCATTAAATACGAAACAGAACAATAACTTCTAGCCTCAAATCAATAAACACGAAACAGAACAATAACTTCTAGCCTCAAATCATTAAATACGAAACAGAACAATAACTTCTAGCCTCAAATCATTAAACACGAAACAGAACAATAACTTCTAGCCTCAAATCATTAAACACGAAACAGAACAATAACTTCTAGCCTCAAATCATTAAACACGAAACAGAACAATAACTTCTAGCCTCAAATCATTAAATACGAAACAGAACAATAACTTCTAGCCTCAAATCATTAAACACGAAACAGAACAATAACTTCTAGCCTCAAATCATTAAACACGAAACAGAACAATAACTTCTAGCCTCAAATCATTAAATACGAAACAGAACAATAACTTCTAGCCTCAAATCATTAAACACGAAACAGAACAATAACTTCTAGCCTCAAATCATTAAATACGAAACAGAACAATAACTTCTAGCCTCAAATCATTAAACACGAAACAGAACAATAACTTCTAGCCTCAAATCATTAAATACGAAATAGAACAATAACTTTTAGTTCTAGCCTCAAATCATTAAACACGAAACAGAACAATAACTTCTAGCCTCAAATCATTAAACACGAAACAGAACAATAACTTCTAGCCTCAAATCATTAAACACGAAACAGAATAATAACTTCTAGTTCTAGCCTCAAATCATTAAACACGAAACAGAACAATAACTTCTAGTTCTAGCCTCAAATCATTAAACACGAAACAGAATAATAACTTCTAGTTCTAGCCTCAAATCATTAAACACGAAACAGAACAATAACTTCTAGTTCTAGCCTCAAATCATTAAACACGAAACAGAACAATAACTTCTAGTTCTAGCCTCAAATCATTAAACACGAAACAGAACAATAACTTCTAGCCTCAAATCATTAAACACGAAACAGAACAATAACTTCTAGCCTCAAATCATTAAACACGAAACAGAACAATAACTTCTAGCCTCAAATCATTAAACACGAAACAGAACAATAACTTCTAGCCTCAAATCATTAAACACGAAACAGAACAATAACTTCTAGTTCTAGCCTCAAATCATTAAACACGAAACACAACAATAACTTCTAGTTCTAGCCTCAAATCATTAAACACGAAACAGAACAATAACTTCTAGCCTCAAATCATTAAACACGAAACAGAACAATAACTTCTAGTTCTAGCCTCAAATCATTAAACACGAAACAGAACAATAACTTCTAGTTCTAGCCTCAAATCATTAAACACGAAACAGAACAATAACTTCTAGTTCTAGCCTCAAATCATTAAACACGAAACAGAACAATAATTTCTAGTTCTAGCCTCAAATCATTAAACACGAAACAGAACAATAACTTCTAGCCTCAAATCATTAAACACGAAACAGAACAATAACTTCTAGCCTCAAATCATTAAACACGAAACAGAATAATAACTTCTAGTTCTAGCCTCAAATCATTAAATACGAAACAGAACAATAACTTCTAGCCTCAAATCATTAAACACGAAACAGAACAATAACTTCTAGCCTCAAATCATTAAACACAAAACAGAACAATAACTTCTAGCCTCAAATCATTAAACACGAAACAGAACAATAACTTCTAGCCTCAAATCATTAAATACGAAACAGAACAATAACTTCTAGCCTCAAATCATTAAACACGAAACAGAACAATAACTTCTAGCCTCAAATCATTAAATACGAAACAGAACAATAACTTCTAGCCTCAAATCATTAAATACGAAACAGAACAATAACTTCTAACCTCAAATCATTAAATACGAAACAGAACAATAAATTCTAGCCTCCAATCATTAAATACGAAACAGAACAATAACTTCTAGTTCTAGCCTCAAATCATTAAACACGAAACAGAACAATAACTTCTAGCCTCAAATCATTAAACACGAAACAGAACAATAACTTCTAGCCTCAAATCATTAAACACGAAACAGAACAATAACTTCTAGCCTCAAATCATTAAATACGAAACAGAACAATAATTTGTAGCCTCAAATCATTAAACACGAAACAGAACAATAACTTCTAGCCTCAAATCATTAAACACGAAACAGAACAATAACTTCTAGCCTCAAATCATTAAACACGAAACAGAACAATAACTTCTAGCCTCAAATCATTAAATACGAAACAGAACAATAATTTGTAGCCTCAAATCATTAAACACGAAACAGAACAATAACTTCTAGCCTCAAATCATTAAACAGGAAACAGAACAATAACTTCTAGCCTCAAATCACTAAATACGAAACAGAACAATAACTTCTAGTTCTAGCCTCAAATCATTAAATACGAAACAGAACAATAACTTCTAGCCTCAAATCATTAAACACGAAACTGAACAATGACTTCTAGTTCTAGCCTCAAATCATTAAACACGAAGCAGAACAATAACTTCTAGCCTCAAATCATTAAATACGAAACAGAACAATAACTTTTAGTTCTAGCTTCAAATCATTAAACACGAAACAGAACAATAACTTCTAGCCTCAAATCATTAAATACGAAACAGAACAATAACTTCTAGTTCTAGCCTCAAATCATTAAATACGAAACAGAACAATAACTTCTAGCCTCAAATCATTAAACACGAAACAGAATAATAACTTCTGGTTCTAGCCTCAAATCATTAAATACGAAACAGAACAATAACTTCTAGCCTCAAATCATTAAACACGAAACAGAACAATAACTTCTAGCCTCAAATCATTAAACACGAAACAGAACAATAACTTCTAGCCTCAAATCATTAAATACGAAACAGAACAATAACTTCTAGCCTCAAATCATTAAACACGAAACAGAACAATAACTTCTAGCCTCAAATCATTAAATACGAAACAGAACAATAACTTCTAGTTCTAGCCTCAAATCAATAAACACGAAACAGAACAATAACTTCTAGTTCTAGCCTCAAATCATTAAACAGGAAACAGAACGATAACTTCTAGTTCTAGACTCAAATCATTAAACACGAAACAGAACAATAACTTCTAGCCTCAAATCATTAAATACGAAACAGAACAAAAACTTCTAGTTCTAACCTCAAATCATTAAATACGAAACAGAACAAGAACTTCTAGCCTCAAATCATTAAATACGAAACAGAACAATAACTTCTAGCCTCAAATCATTAAACACAAAACAGAACAATATCTTCTAGCCTCAAATCATTAAACACGAAACAGAACAATAACTTCTAACCTCAAATCATTAAATACGAAACAGAACAATAACTTCTTGTTCTAGCCTCAAATCATTAAATACGAAACAGAACAATAAATTCTAGCCTCAAATCATTAAATACGAAACAGAACAATAACTTCTAGCCTCAAATCATTAAACACGAAACAGAACAATAACTTCTAGTTCTAGCCTCAAATCATTAAACACGAAACAGAGCAATAACTTCTAGACTCAAATCATTAAACACGAAACAGAACAATAACTTCTAGCCTCAAATCATTCAATACGAAACAGAACAATAACTTCTAGCCTCAAATCATTAAACACGAAACAGAACAATAACTTCTAGCCTCAAATCATTAAATACGAAACACTAACCTCAAATCATTAAATACGAAACAGAACAATAACTTCTAGCCTCCAATCATTAAATACGAAACAGAACAATAACTTCTAGTTCTAGCCTCAAATCATTAAACACGAAACAGAACAATAACGTCTAGCCTCAAATCATTAAACACGAAACAGAACAATAACTTCTAGCCTCAAATCATTAAATACGAAACAGAACAATAATTTGTAGCCTCAAATCATTAAACACGAAACAGAACAATAACTTCTAGCCTCAAATCATTAAACACGAAACAGAACAATAACTTCTAGCCTCAAATCACTAAATACGAAACAGAACAATAACTTCTAGTTCTAGCCTCAAATCATTAAATACGAAACAGAACAATAACTTCTAGCCTCAAATCATTAAACACGAAACAGAACAATAAGTTCTAGTTCTAGCCTCAAATCATTAAACACGAAACAGAACAATAACTTCTAGCCTCAAATCATTAAATACGAAACAGAACAATAACTTTTAGATCTAGCCTCAAATCATTAAACACGAAACAGAACAATAACTTCTAGCCTCAAATCATTAAATACGAAACAGAACAATAACTTCTAGTTCTAGCCTCAAATCATTAAATACGAAACAGAACAATAATTTCTAGCCTCAAATCATTAAACACGAAACAGAATAATAACTTCTAGTTCTAGCCTCAAATCATTAAATATGAAACAGAACAATAACTTCTAGCCTCAAATCATTAAACACGAAACAGAACAATAACTTCTAGCCTCAAATCATTATACACGAAACAGAACAATAACTTCTAGCCTCAAATCATTAAACACGAAACAGAACAATAAATTCTAGCCTCAAATCATTAAATACGAAACAGAACAATAACTTCTAGCCTCAAATCATTAAACACGAAACAGAACAATAACTTCTAGCCTCAAATCATTAAATATGAAACAGAACAATAACTTCTAGTTCTAGCCTCAAATCAATAAACACGAAACAGAACAATAACTTCTAGTTCTAGCCTCAAATCATTAAACAGGAAACAGAACGATAACTTCTAGTTCTAGACTCAAATCATTAAACACGAAACAGAACAATAACTTCTAGCCTCAAATCATTAAATACGAAACAGAACAAAAACTTCTAGTTCTAACCTCAAATCATTAAATACGAAACAGAACAAGAACTTCTAGCCTCAAATCATTAAATACGAAACAGAACAATAACTTCTAGCCTCAAATCATTAAACACAAAACAGAACAATATCTTCTAGCCTCAAATCATTAAACACGAAACAGAACAATAACTTCTAGCCTCAAATCATTAAATACGAAACAGAACAATAACTTCTTGTTCTAGCCTCAAATCATTAAATACGAAACAGAACAATAAATTCTAGCCTCAAATCATTAAATACGAAACAGAACAATAACTTCTAGCCTCAAATCATTAAACACGAAACAGAACAATAACTTCTAGTTCTAGCCTCAAATCATTAAACACGAAACAGAACAATAACTTCTAGCCTCAAATCATTAAATACGAAACAGAACAATAACTTCTAGCCTCAAATCATTAAACACGAAACAGAACAATAACTTCTAGCCTCAAATCATTAAACACGAAACAGAACAATAACTTCTAGTTCTAGTCTCAAATCATTAAACACGAAACAGAACAATAACTTCTAGTTCTAGTCTCAAATCATTAAACACGAAACAGAGCAATAACTTCTAGACTCAAATCATTAAACACGAAACAGAACAATAACTTCTAGCCTCAAATCATTAAATACGAAACAGAACAATAACTTCTAGCCTCAAATCATTAAACACGAAACAGAACAATAACTTCTAGCCTCAAATCATTAAATACGAAACACTAACCTCAAATCATTAAATACGAAACAGAACAATAACTTCTAGCCTCCAATCATTAAATACGAAACAGAACAATAACTTCTAGTTCTAGCCTCAAATCATTAAACACGAAACAGAACAATAACGTCTAGCCTCAAATCATTAAACACGAAACAGAACAATAACTTCTAGCCTCAAATCATTAAACACGAAACAGAACAATAACTTCTAGCCTCAAATCATTAAATACGAAACAGAACAATAATTTGTAGCCTCAAATCATTAAACACGAAACAGAACAATAACTTCTAGCCTCAAATCATTAAATACGAAACAGAACAATAACTTCTAGTTCTAGCCTCAAATCATTAAATACGAAACAGAACAATAACTTCTAGCCTCAAATCATTAAACACGAAACAGAATAATAACTTCTAGTTCTAGCCTCAAATCATTAAATATGAAACAGAACAATAACTTCTAGCCTCAAATCATTAAACACGAAACAGAACAATAACTTCTAGCCTCAAATCATTATACACGAAACAGAACAATAACTTCTAGCCTCAAATCATTAAACACGAAACAGAACAATAACTTCTAGCCTCAAATCATTAAATACGAAACAGAACAATAACTTCTAGCCTCAAATCATTAAATATGAAACAGAACAATAACTTCTAGTTCTAGCCTCAAATCAATAAACACGAAACAGAACAATAACTTCTAGTTCTAGCCTCAAATCATTAAACACGAAACAGAACGATAACTTCTAGTTCTAGACTCAAATCATTAAACACGAAACAGAACAATAACTTCTAGCCTCAAATCATTAAATACGAAACAGAACAATAACTTCTAGCCTCAAATCATTAAACACGAAACAGAACAATAACTTCTAGTTCTAGCCTCAAATCATTAAACACGAAACAGAACAATAACTTCTAGCCTCAAATCATTAAATACGAAACAGAACAATAACTTTTAGTTCTAGCCTCAAATCATTAAACACGAAACAGAACAATAACTTCTAGCCTCAAATCATTAAATACGAAACAGAACAATAACTTCTAGTTCTAGCCTCAAATCATTAAATACGAAACAGAACAATAACTTCTAGCCTCAAATCATTAAACACGAAACAGAATAATAACTTCTAGTTCTAGCCTCAAATCATTAAATATGAAACAGAACAATAACTTCTAGCCTCAAATCATTATACACGAAACAGAACAATAACTTCTAGCCTCAAATCATTAAACACGAAACAGAACAATAACTTCTAGCCTCAAATCATTAAATACGAAACAGAACAATAACTTCTAGCCTCAAATCATTAAATACGAAACAGAACAATAACGTCTAGCCTCAAATCATTAAATATGAAACAGAACAATAACTTCTAGTTCTAGCCTCAAATCAATAAACACGAAACAGAACAATAACTTCTAGTTCTAGCCTCAAATCATTAAACACGAAACAGAACGATAACTTCTAGTTCTAGACTCAAATCATTAAACACGAAACAGAACAATAACTTCTAGCCTCAAATCATTAAATACGAAACAGAACAAAATCTTCTAGTTCTAGCCTCAAATCATTAAATACGAAACAGAACAAGAACTTCTAGCCTCAAATCATTAAATACGAAACAGAACAATAACTTCTAGCCTCAAATCATTAAACACAAAACAGAACAATATCTTCTAGCCTCAAATCATTAAACACGAAACAGAACAATAACTTCTAGCCTCAAATCATTAAATACGAAACAGAACAATAACTTCTATCTTCAAATCATTAAACACGAAACAGAATAATAACTTCTAGTTCTAGCCTCAAATCATTAAATACGAAACAGAACAATAACTTCTAGCCTCAAATCATTAAACACGAAACAGAACAATAACTTCTAGCCTCAAATCATTATACACGAAACAGAACAATAACTTCTAGCCTCAAATCATTAAACACGAAACAGAACAATAACTTCTAGCCTCAAATCATTAAATACGAAACAGAACAATAACTTCTAGTTCTAGCCTCAAATCAATAAACACGAAACAGAACAATAACTTCTAGTTCTAGCCTCAAATCATTAAACACGAAACAGAACGATAACTTCTAGTTCTAGACTCAAATCATTAAACACAAAACAGAACAATAACTTCTAGCCTCAAATCATTAAATACGAAACAGAACAAAAACTTCTAGTTCTAGCCTCAAATCATTAAATACGAAACAGAATAAGAACTTCTAGCCTCAAATCATTAAATACGAAACAGAACAATAACTTCTAGCCTCAAATCATTAAACACAAAACAGAACAATATCTTCTAGCCTCAAATCATTAAACACGAAACAGAACAATAACTTCTAGCCTCAAATCATTAAATACGAAACAGAACAATAACTTCTTGTTCTAGCCTCAAATCATTAAATACGAAACAGAACAATAAATTCTAGCCTCAAATCATTAAATACGAAACAGAACAATAACTTCTAGCCTCAAATCATTAAACACGAAACAGAACAATAACTTCTAGTTCTAGCCTCAAATTATTAAATACGAAACAGAACAATAAATTCTAGCCTCAAATCATTAAATACGAAACAGAACAATAACTTCTAGCCTCAAATCATTAAACACGAAACAGAGCAATAACTTCTAGCCTCAAATCATTAAACACGAAACAGAACAATAACTTCTAGCCTCAAATCATTAAATACGAAACAGAACAATAACTTCTAGCCTCAAATCATTAAACACGAAACAGAACAATAACTTCTAGCCTCAAATCATTAAATACGAAACAGAACAATAACTTCTAGCCTCAAATCATTAAATACGAAACAGAACAATAACTTCTAACCTCAAATCATTAAATACGAAACAGAACAATAACTTCTAGCCTCCAATCATTAAATACGAAACAGAATAATAACTTCTAGTTCTAGCCTCAAATCATTAAACACGAAACAGAACAATAACTTCTAGCCTCAAATCATTAAACACGAAACAGAACAATAACTTCTAGCCTCAAATCATTAAACACGAAACAGAACAATAACTTCTAGCCTCAAATCATTAAATACGAAACAGAACAATAATTTGTAGCCTCAAATCATTAAACACGAAACAGAACAATAACTTCTAGCCTCAAATCATTAAACACGAAACAGAACAATAACTTCTAGCCTCAAATCACTAAATACGAAACAGAACAATAACTTCTAGTTCTAGCCTCAAATCATTAAACACGAAACAGAACAATAACTTCTAGCCTCAAATCATTAAATACGAAACAGAACATTAACTTCTAGTTCTAGCCTCAAATCATTAAACACGAAACAGAACAATAACTTCTAGCCTCAAATCATTAAATACGAAACAGAACAATAACTTCTAGTTCTAGCCTCAAATCATTAAATACGAAACAGAACAATAACTTCTAGCCTCAAATCATTAAACACGAAACAGGACAATAACTTCTAGCCTCAAATCATTATACACGAAACAGAACAATAACTTCTAGCCTCAAATCATTAAACACGAAACAGAACAATAACTTCTAGCCTCAAATCATTAAATACGAAACAGAACAATAACTTCTAGCCTCAAATCATTAAACACGAAACAGAACAATAACTTCTAGCCTCAAATCATTAAATACGAAACAGAACAATAACTTCTAGTTCTAGCCTCAAATCAATAAACACGAAACAGAACAATAACTTCTAGTTCTAGCCTCAAATCATTAAACACGAAACAGAACGATAACTTCTAGTTCTAGACTCAAAATCATTAAACACGAAACAGAACAATAACTTCTAGCCTCAAATCATTAAATACGAAACAGAACAAAAACTTCTAGTTCTAGCCTCAAATCATTAAATACGAAACAGAACAAGAACTTCTAGCCTCAAATCATTAAATACGAAACAGAACAATAACTTCTAGCCTCAAATCATTTAACACAAAACAGAACAATATCTTCTAGCCTCAAATCATTAAACACGAAACAGAACAATAACTTCTAGCCTCAAATCATTAAATACGAAACAGAACAATAACTTCTTGTTCTAGCCTCAAATCATTAAATACGAAACAGAACAATAAATTCTAGCCTCAAATCATTAAATACGAAACAGAACAATAACTTCTAGCCTCAAATCATTAAACACGAAACAGAACAATAACTTCTAGTTCTAGCCTCAAATCATTAAACACGAAACAGAGCAATAACTTCTAGCCTCAAATCATTAAACATGAAACAGAACAATAACTTCTAGTTCTAGCCTCAAATCATTAAACACGAAACAGAACAATAACTTCTAGTTCTAGCCTCAAATCATTAAACACGAAACAGAACAATAACTTCTAGCCTCAAATCATTAAATACGAAACAGAACAATAACTTCTAGCCTCAAATCATTAAACACGAAACAGAACAATAACTTATAGCCTGAAATCATTAAATACGAAACAGAACAATAACTTCTAGCCTCAAATCATTAAACACGAAACAGAATAATAACTTCTAGCCTCAAATCATTAAATACGAAACAGAACAATAATTTCTAGCCTCAAATCATTAAACACGAAACAGAACAATAACTTCTAGCCTAAAATCATTAAACACGAAACAGAACAATAACTTCTAGCCTCAAATCAATAAATACGAAACATAACAATAACTTCTAGTTCTATCCTCAAATCATTAAATACGAAACAGAACAATAACTTCTAGCCTCAAATCATTAAACACGAAACAGAACAATAACTTCTAGCCTCAAATCATTAAATACGAAACAGAACAATAATTTCTAACCTCAAATCATTAAACACGAAACAGAACAATAACTTCTAGTTCTAGCCTCAAATCATTAAACACGAAACAGAGCAATAACTTCTAGCCTCAAATCATTAAACACGAAACAGAACAATAACTTCTAGTTCTAGCCTCAAATCATTAAACACGAAACAGAACAATAACTTCTAGTTCTAGCCTCAAATCATTAAACACGAAACAGAACAATAACTTCTAGCCTCAAATCATTAAATACGAAACAGAACAATAACTTCTAGCCTCAAATCATTAAACACGAAACAGGACAATAACTTCTAGCCTCAAATCATTAAATACGAAACAGAACAATAACTTCTAGCCTCAAATCATTAAACACGAAACAGAATAATAACTTCTAGCCTCAAATCATTAAATACGAAACAGAACAATAATTTCTAGCCTCAAATCATTAAACACGAAACAGAACAATAACTTCTAGCCTCAAATCATTAAACACGAAACAGAACAATAACTTCTAGCCTCAAATCAATAAATACGAAACATAACAATAACTTCTAGTTCTAGCCTCAAATCATTAAATACGAAACAGAACAATAACTTCTAGCCTCAAATCATTAAACACGAAACAGAACAATAACTTCTAGCCTCAAATCATTAAACACGAAACAGAACAATAACTTCTAGTTCTAGCATCAAATCATTAAACACGAAACAGAACAATAACTTCTAGTTCTAGCCTCAAGTCATTATACACGAAACAGAACAATTACTTCTAGCCTCAAATCATTAAACACGAAACAGAACAATAACTTCTAGCCTCAAATCATTAAACACGAAACAGAACAATAACTTCTAGCCTCAAATCATTAAACACGAAACAGAACAATAACTTCTAGCCTCAAATCATTAAACACGAAACAGAACAATAACTTCTAGCCTCACATCATTAAATACAAAACAGAACAATAACTTCTAGTTCTAGCCTCAAATCATTAAACACGAAACAGAACAATAACTTCTAGTTCTAGCCTCAAATCATTAAATACGAAACAAAACACTAACTTCTAGCCTCAAATCATTAAACACGAAACAGAACAATAACTTCTAGCCTCAAATCATTAAATACGAAACAGAACAATAATTTCTAGCCTCAAATCATTAAACACGAAACAGAACAATAACTTCTAGCCTCAAATCATTAAACACGAAACAGAACAATAACTTCTAGCCTCAAATCATTAAATACGAAACAGAACAATAACTTCTAGTTCTAGCCTCAAATCATTAAATACGAAACAGAACAATAACTTCTAGTTCTAGCCTCAAATCATTAAATACGAAACAGAACAATAACTTCTAGCCTCAAATCATTAAACACGAAACAGAACAATAACTTCTAGCCTCAAATCATTAAATACGAAACAGAACAATAACTTCTTGTTCTAGCCTCAAATCATTAAATACGAAACAGAACAATAAATTCTAGCCTCAAATCATTAAATACGAAACAGAACAATAACTTCTAGCCTCAAATCATTAAACACGAAACAGAACAATAACTTCTAGTTCTAGCCTCAAATCATTAAACACGAAACAGAACAATAACTTCTAGCCTCAAATCATTAAATACGAAACAGAACAATAACTTCTAGCCTCAAATCATTAAACACGAAACAGAACAATAACTTCTAGCCTCAAATCATTAAACACGAAACAGAACAATAACTTCTAGTTCTAGTCTCAAATCATTAAACACGAAACAGAACAATAACTTCTAGTTCTAGTCTCAAATCATTAAACACGAAACAGAGCAATAACTTCTAGACTCAAATCATTAAACACGAAACAGAACAATAACTTCTAGCCTCAAATCATTAAATACGAAACAGAACAATAACTTCTAGCCTCAAATCATTAAACACGAAACAGAACAATAACTTCTAGCCTCAAATCATTAAATACGTAACACTAACCTCAAATCATTAAATACGAAACAGAACAATAACTTCTAGCCTCCAATCATTAAATACGAAACAGAACAATAAGTTCTAGTTCTAGCCTCAAATCATTAAACACGAAACAGAACAATAACGTCTAGCCTCAAATCATTAAACACGAAACAGAACAATAACTTCTAGCCTCAAATCATTAAACACGAAACAGAACAATAACTTCTAGCCTCAAATCATTAAATACGAAACAGAACAATAATTTGTAGCCTCAAATCATTAAACACGAAACAGAACAATAACTTCTAGCCTCAAATCATTAAATACGAAACAGAACAATAACTTCTAGTTCTAGCCTCAAATCATTAAATACGAAACAGAACAATAACTTCTAGCCTCAAATCATTAAACACGAAACAGAATAATAACTTCTAGTTCTAGCCTCAAATCATTAAATATGAAACAGAACAATAACTTCTAGCCTCAAATCATTAAACACGAAACAGAACAATAACTTCTAGCCTCAAATCATTATACACGAAACAGAACAATAACTTCTAGCCTCAAATCATTAAACACGAAACAGAACAATAACTTCTAGCCTCAAATCATTAAATACGAAACAGAACAATAACTTCTAGCCTCAAATCATTAAATATGAAACAGAACAATAACTTCTAGTTCTAGCCTCAAATCAATAAACACGAAACAGAACAATAACTTCTAGTTCTAGCCTCAAATCATTAAACACGAAACAGAACGATAACTTCTAGTTCTAGACTCAAATCATTAAACACGAAACAGAACAATAACTTCTAGCCTCAAATCATTAAATACGAAACAGAACAATAACTTCTAGCCTCAAATCATTAAACACGAAACAGAACAATAACTTCTAGTTCTAGCCTCAAATCATTAAACACGAAACAGAACAATAACTTCTAGCCTCAAATCATTAAATACGAAACAGAACAATAACTTTTAGTTCTAGCCTCAAATCATTAAACACGAAACAGAACAATAACTTCTAGCCTCAAATCATTAAATACGAAACAGAACAATAACTTCTAGTTCTAGCCTCAAATCATTAAATACGAAACAGAACAATAACTTCTAGCCTCAAATCATTAAACACGAAACAGAATAATAACTTCTAGTTCTAGCCTCAAATCATTAAATATGAAACAGAACAATAACTTCTAGCCTCAAATCATTATACACGAAACAGAACAATAACTTCTAGCCTCAAATCATTAAACACGAAACAGAACAATAACTTCTAGCCTCAAATCATTAAATACGAAACAGAACAATAACTTCTAGCCTCAAATCATTAAATACGAAACAGAACAATAACGTCTAGCCTCAAATCATTAAATATGAAACAGAACAATAACTTCTAGTTCTAGCCTCAAATCAATAAACACGAAACAGAACAATAACTTCTAGTTCTAGCCTCAAATCATTAAACACGAAACAGAACGATAACTTCTAGTTCTAGACTCAAATCATTAAACACGAAACAGAACAATAACTTCTAGCCTCAAATCATTAAATACGAAACAGAACAAAATCTTCTAGTTCTAGCCTCAAATCATTAAATACGAAACAGAACAAGAACTTCTAGCCTCAAATCATTAAATACGAAACAGAACAATAACTTCTAGCCTCAAATCATTAAACACAAAACAGAACAATATCTTCTAGCCTCAAATCATTAAACACGAAACAGAACAATAACTTCTAGCCTCAAATCATTAAATACGAAACAGAACAATAACTTCTATCTTCAAATCATTAAACACGAAACAGAATAATAACTTCTAGTTCTAGCCTCAAATCATTAAATACGAAACAGAACAATAACTTCTAGCCTCAAATCATTAAACACGAAACAGAACAATAACTTCTAGCCTCAAATCATTATACACGAAACAGAACAATAACTTCTAGCCTCAAATCATTAAACACGAAACAGAACAATAACTTCTAGCCTCAAATCATTAAATACGAAACAGAACAATAACTTCTAGTTCTAGCCTCAAATCAATAAACACGAAACAGAACAATAACTTCTAGTTCTAGCCTCAAATCATTAAACACGAAACAGAACGATAACTTCTAGTTCTAGACTCAAATCATTAAACACAAAACAGAACAATAACTTCTAGCCTCAAATCATTAAATACGAAACAGAACAAAAACTTCTAGTTCTAGCCTCAAATCATTAAATACGAAACAGAATAAGAACTTCTAGCCTCAAATCATTAAATACGAAACAGAACAATAACTTCTAGCCTCAAATCATTAAACACAAAACAGAACAATATCTTCTAGCCTCAAATCATTAAACACGAAACAGAACAATAACTTCTAGCCTCAAATCATTAAATACGAAACAGAACAATAACTTCTTGTTCTAGCCTCAAATCATTAAATACGAAACAGAACAATAAATTCTAGCCTCAAATCATTAAATACGAAACAGAACAATAACTTCTAGCCTCAAATCATTAAACACGAAACAGAACAATAACTTCTAGTTCTAGCCTCAAATTATTAAATACGAAACAGAACAATAAATTCTAGCCTCAAATCATTAAATACGAAACAGAACAATAACTTCTAGCCTCAAATCATTAAACACGAAACAGAGCAATAACTTCTAGCCTCAAATCATTAAACACGAAACAGAACAATAACTTCTAGCCTCAAATCATTAAATACGAAACAGAACAATAACTTCTAGCCTCAAATCATTAAACACGAAACAGAACAATAACTTCTAGCCTCAAATCATTAAATACGAAACAGAACAATAACTTCTAGCCTCAAATCATTAAATACGAAACAGAACAATAACTTCTAACCTCAAATCATTAAATACGAAACAGAACAATAACTTCTAGCCTCCAATCATTAAATACGAAACAGAATAATAACTTCTAGTTCTAGCCTCAAATCATTAAACACGAAACAGAACAATAACTTCTAGCCTCAAATCATTAAACACGAAACAGAACAATAACTTCTAGCCTCAAATCATTAAACACGAAACAGAACAATAACTTCTAGCCTCAAATCATTAAATACGAAACAGAACAATAATTTGTAGCCTCAAATCATTAAACACGAAACAGAACAATAACTTCTAGCCTCAAATCATTAAACACGAAACAGAACAATAACTTCTAGCCTCAAATCACTAAATACGAAACAGAACAATAACTTCTAGTTCTAGCCTCAAATCATTAAATACGAAACAGAACAATAACTTCTAGCCTCAAATCATTAAACACGAAACAGAACAATAACTTCTAGTTCTAGCCTCAAATCATTAAACACGAAACAGAACAATAACTTCTAGCCTCAAATCATTAAATGCGAAACAGAATAATAACTTCTAGTTCTAGCCTCAAATCATTAAACACGATACAGAACAATAACTTCTAGCCTCAAATCATTAAATACGAAACAGAACAATAACTTCTAGTTCTAGCCTCAAATCATTAAATACGAAACAGAACAATAACTTCTAGCCTCAAATCATTAAACACGAAACAGGACAATAACTTCTAGCCTCAAATCATTATACACGAAACAGAACAATAACTTCTAGCCTCAAATCATTAAACACGAAACAGAACAATAACTTCTAGCCTCAAATCATTAAATACGAAACAGAACAATAACTTCTAGCCTCAAATCATTAAACACGAAACAGAACAATAACTTCTAGCCTCAAATCATTAAATACGAAACAGAACAATAACTTCTAGTTCTAGCCTCAAATCAATAAACACGAAACAGAACAATAACTTCTAGTTCTAGCCTCAAATCATTAAACACGAAACAGAACGATAACTTCTAGTTCTAGACTCAAAATCATTAAACACGAAACAGAACAATAACTTCTAGCCTCAAATCATTAAATACGAAACAGAACAAAAACTTCTAGTTCTAGCCTCAAATCATTAAATACGAAACAGAACAAGAACTTCTAGCCTCAAATCATTAAATACGAAACAGAACAATAACTTCTAGCCTCAAATCATTTAACACAAAACAGAACAATATCTTCTAGCCTCAAATCATTAAACACGAAACAGAACAATAACTTCTAGCCTCAAATCATTAAATACGAAACAGAACAATAACTTCTTGTTCTAGCCTCAAATCATTAAATACGAAACAGAACAATAAATTCTAGCCTCAAATCATTAAATACGAAACAGAACAATAACTTCTAGCCTCAAATCATTAAACACGAAACAGAACAATAACTTCTAGTTCTAGCCTCAAATCATTAAACACGAAACAGAGCAATAACTTCTAGCCTCAAATCATTAAACATGAAACAGAACAATAACTTCTAGTTCTAGCCTCAAATTATTAAATACGAAACAGAACAATAAATTCTAGCCTCAAATCATTAAATACGAAACAGAACAATAACTTCTAGCCTCAAATCATTAAACACGAAACAGAGCAATAACTTCTAGCCTCAAATCATTAAACACGAAACAGAACAATAACTTCTAGCCTCAAATCATTAAATACGAAACAGAACAATAACTTCTAGCCTCAAATCATTAAACACGAAACAGAACAATAACTTCTAGCCTCAAATCATTAAATACGAAACAGAACAATAACTTCTAGCCTCAAATCATTAAATACGAAACAGAACAATAACTTCTAACCTCAAATCATTAAATACGAAACAGAACAATAACTTCTAGCCTCCAATCATTAAATACGAAACAGAATAATAACTTCTAGTTCTAGCCTCAAATCATTAAACACGAAACAGAACAATAACTTCTAGCCTCAAATCATTAAACACGAAACAGAACAATAACTTCTAGCCTCAAATCATTAAACACGAAACAGAACAATAACTTCTAGCCTCAAATCATTAAATACGAAACAGAACAATAATTTGTAGCCTCAAATCATTAAACACGAAACAGAACAATAACTTCTAGCCTCAAATCATTAAACACGAAACAGAACAATAACTTCTAGCCTCAAATCACTAAATACGAAACAGAACAATAACTTCTAGTTCTAGCCTCAAATCATTAAATACGAAACAGAACAATAACTTCTAGCCTCAAATCATTAAACACGAAACAGAACAATAACTTCTAGTTCTAGCCTCAAATCATTAAACACGAAACAGAACAATAACTTCTAGCCTCAAATCATTAAATGCGAAACAGAATAATAACTTCTAGTTCTAGCCTCAAATCATTAAACACGATACAGAACAATAACTTCTAGCCTCAAATCATTAAATACGAAACAGAACAATAACTTCTAGTTCTAGCCTCAAATCATTAAATACGAAACAGAACAATAACTTCTAGCCTCAAATCATTAAACACGAAACAGGACAATAACTTCTAGCCTCAAATCATTATACACGAAACAGAACAATAACTTCTAGCCTCAAATCATTAAACACGAAACAGAACAATAACTTCTAGCCTCAAATCATTAAATACGAAACAGAACAATAACTTCTAGCCTCAAATCATTAAACACGAAACAGAACAATAACTTCTAGCCTCAAATCATTAAATACGAAACAGAACAATAACTTCTAGTTCTAGCCTCAAATCAATAAACACGAAACAGAACAATAACTTCTAGTTCTAGCCTCAAATCATTAAACACGAAACAGAACGATAACTTCTAGTTCTAGACTCAAAATCATTAAACACGAAACAGAACAATAACTTCTAGCCTCAAATCATTAAATACGAAACAGAACAAAAACTTCTAGTTCTAGCCTCAAATCATTAAATACGAAACAGAACAAGAACTTCTAGCCTCAAATCATTAAATACGAAACAGAACAATAACTTCTAGCCTCAAATCATTTAACACAAAACAGAACAATATCTTCTAGCCTCAAATCATTAAACACGAAACAGAACAATAACTTCTAGCCTCAAATCATTAAATACGAAACAGAACAATAACTTCTTGTTCTAGCCTCAAATCATTAAATACGAAACAGAACAATAAATTCTAGCCTCAAATCATTAAATACGAAACAGAACAATAACTTCTAGCCTCAAATCATTAAACACGAAACAGAACAATAACTTCTAGTTCTAGCCTCAAATCATTAAACACGAAACAGAGCAATAACTTCTAGCCTCAAATCATTAAACATGAAACAGAACAATAACTTCTAGTTCTAGCCTCAAATCATTAAACACGAAACAGAACAATAACTTCTAGTTCTAGCCTCAAATCATTAAACACGAAACAGAACAATAACTTCTAGCCTCAAATCATTAAATACGAAACAGAACAATAACTTCTAGCCTCAAATCATTAAACACGAAACAGAACAATAACTTATAGCCTGAAATCATTAAATACGAAACAGAACAATAACTTCTAGCCTCAAATCATTAAACACGAAACAGAATAATAACTTCTAGCCTCAAATCATTAAATACGAAACAGAACAATAATTTCTAGCCTCAAATCATTAAACACGAAACAGAACAATAACTTCTAGCCTAAAATCATTAAACACGAAACAGAACAATAACTTCTAGCCTCAAATCAATAAATACGAAACATAACAATAACTTCTAGTTCTATCCTCAAATCATTAAATACGAAACAGAACAATAACTTCTAGCCTCAAATCATTAAACACGAAACAGAACAATAACTTCTAGCCTCAAATCATTAAATACGAAACAGAACAATAATTTCTAACCTCAAATCATTAAACACGAAACAGAACAATAACTTCTAGTTCTAGCCTCAAATCATTAAACACGAAACAGAGCAATAACTTCTAGCCTCAAATCATTAAACACGAAACAGAACAATAACTTCTAGTTCTAGCCTCAAATCATTAAACACGAAACAGAACAATAACTTCTAGTTCTAGCCTCAAATCATTAAACACGAAACAGAACAATAACTTCTAGCCTCAAATCATTAAATACGAAACAGAACAATAACTTCTAGCCTCAAATCATTAAACACGAAACAGGACAATAACTTCTAGCCTCAAATCATTAAATACGAAACAGAACAATAACTTCTAGCCTCAAATCATTAAACACGAAACAGAATAATAACTTCTAGCCTCAAATCATTAAATACGAAACAGAACAATAATTTCTAGCCTCAAATCATTAAACACGAAACAGAGCAATAACTTCTAGCCTCAAATCATTAAACACGAAACAGAACAATAACTTCTAGCCTCAAATCAATAAATACGAAACATAACAATAACTTCTAGTTCTAGCCTCAAATCATTAAATACGAAACAGAACAATAACTTCTAGCCTCAAATCATTAAACACGAAACAGAACAATAACTTCTAGCCTCAAATCATTAAACACGAAACAGAACAATAACTTCTAGTTCTAGCATCAAATCATTAAACACGAAACAGAACAATAACTTCTAGTTCTAGCCTCAAGTCATTATACACGAAACAGAACAATTACTTCTAGCCTCAAATCATTAAACACGAAACAGAACAATAACTTCTAGCCTCAAATCATTAAACACGAAACAGAACAATAACTTCTAGCCTCAAATCATTAAACACGAAACAGAACAATAACTTCTAGCCTCAAATCATTAAACACGAAACAGAACAATAACTTCTAGCCTCACATCATTAAATACAAAACAGAACAATAACTTCTAGTTCTAGCCTCAAATCATTAAACACGAAACAGAACAATAACTTCTAGTTCTAGCCTCAAATCATTAAATACGAAACAAAACACTAACTTCTAGCCTCAAATCATTAAACACGAAACAGAACAATAACTTCTAGCCTCAAATCATTAAATACGAAACAGAACAATAATTTCTAGCCTCAAATCATTAAACACGAAACAGAACAATAACTTCTAGCCTCAAATCATTAAACACGAAACAGAACAATAACTTCTAGCCTCAAATCATTAAATACGAAACAGAACAATAACTTCTAGTTCTAGCCTCAAATCATTAAATACGAAACAGAACAATAACTTCTAGTTCTAGCCTCAAATCATTAAATACGAAACAGAACAATAACTTCTAGCCTCAAATCATTAAACACGAAACAGAACAATAACTTCTAGCCTCAAATCATTAAATACGAAACAGAACAATAATTTCTAACCTCAAATCATTAAACACGAAACAGAACAATAACTTCTAGTTCTAGCCTCAAATCATTAAACACGAAACAGAACAATAACTTCTAGCCTCAAATCATTAAACACGAAACAGAACAATAACTTCTAGTTCTAGCCTCAAATCATTAAACACGAAACAGAACAATAACTTCTAGTTCTAGCCTCAAGTCATTAAGCATGAAACAGAACAATAACTTCTAGTTCTAGCCTGAAGTCATTAAACACGAAACAGAACAATAACTTCTATCCTCAAATTATTAAACACGAAACAGAACAATAACTTCTAGCCTCAAATCATTAAACACGAAACAGAACAATAACTTCTAGCCTCAAATCATTAAACACAAAACAGAACAATAACTTCTAGCCTCAAATCATTAAACACGAAACAGAATAATAACTTCTAGTTCTAGCCTCAAATCATTAAATACGAAACAGAACAATAACTTCTAGCCTCAAATCATTAAACACGAAACAGAACAATAACTTCTAGCCTCAAATCATTAAACACGAAACAGAACAATAACTTCTAGCCTCAAATCATTAAATACGAAACAGAACAATAATTTCTAACCTCAAATCATTAAACACGAAACAGAACAATAACTTCTAGTTCTAGCCTCAAATCATTAAACACGAAACAGAACAATAACTTCTAGTTCTAGCCTCAAGTCATTAAACACGAAACAGAACAATAACTTCTAATTCTAGCCTCAAATCATTAAACACGAAACAGAACAATAACTTCTAGTTCTAGCCTCAAATCATTAAATACGAAACAGAACAATAACTTCTAGCCTCAAATCATTAAATACGAAACAGAACAATAATTTCTAGCCTCAAATCATTAAATACAAAACAGAACACAACAGATGACATTGGAAATCCTGGCATGGGACAGGCTCATATGTGTGGCAAGGTTAACCTCCCCTTCTTGACAATTGGATCTTCAATAGCAATACAAATATAAAAAGACGATCAAAAAAAACTTGCACATATTAGCCTCCACTAAAAGACACCACATACATTACTATCACAGAAATGAAAAACAACATAGACATGAACAGTACAATAACAAGGTCAATGAATGCTCATAGTTAAATGGCCACTAGCTAGGAAGGTAGAATTTGTCACTTTAAGCTTGAAAAAATTTGTAGTACAGGTATATCTTACTTCTCCTTTAGAAAAGAATATTTGTCTTCTTAATTAAAAGTTGGGTTATTAGAGCTTATTTGGTGATGTCAGTCACAGAAAAAAAAATCATGGCACCACAACAATATTTCTGTTATATCATGGCGGTCAGAAAAACAGTGACCTGCCGCAAGTTGCTTACAAACTTTATAGCATAAAGTTGTATTGGGTACACCTTGCCACGAGGGGGAATATAACTCACAACTTAAGTTGTCATAGGGATAGGCACTGACTGCATAGATATTGGTAAATCATACTACCACAACATAAACACCAGAACACCTTGTATATTTCTGATATCACATACAGATTTTTAGAATTGTAATGCATAAAAGGGTAAGCAAAATATTCTTCTGCAAGTTCTGGATTAAAAAAAAATTGTGGTTTTTTAATTTTTAATTTGTTTAAATTCTCCTAAATGTCACAATAAGTAATATTTTTTCCTATTATTTCTTACTATATTTTATCCTTTTTAATAGTAATTGTTTAATTTTCAGATTTTCTGTGGCTCATATTCAGTTTGCTCATGCTGAGACCATAATTCCACTCTACACAGCTTTTGGTCTTTTTAATGATACCATTCCACTAAAGGCAGCTGATTTTGGATCTAATAGCAACAGACTTTTTCAAACAAGCAAGATTGTTCCTATGTCGGCTAATATGGGCATAGGGTTGTACCAATGTGAAGCAAGTGAATTTGACCCAGAAGAAATGTATGTTGTGCGATTGTTTGTAAATGAGGAACCAGTTGTTATACCTGCATGTGGGAAAGATATATGTAAATACTCAGATTTTGTGAAACATTACGAAAAATTTGTAGACTGTAATTATTCTGATATATGTCAAAACAAGAAAGAACATGATGAGTTGTAACAAAGGGGTTGTTTGATTATTTTGTGTTTATATTGATGACCTTTAAACATAGCTGCAATAATGTAGCTCCTGTGACAAACTTGTGTCTCAGCAGAGCTACAACGCGGTCCCATTCGTCACAATGGAGCAGAAAAAAAGTTGCAGTTGAAACATAAAAACTCACTATTTACGCTTTAAACATTTCATTATAACAATTACTGATGATCCCAGTCCTTGTTAAATCGGTTTGGCTGAGAAATATATGATTTTCAAAGTTAGCAACAACCTTGTTCAAATTTATCGATCGTTTTCCATAACTGGAAACTACGGAAGGCGGAGCTTTTCTAAATATGGTATTTCTTATTACAAATAGTGAGGCCGGAAATGACGAAATTCAAAATTTTCAAAGAGAAGTTTTTATTTTGTGGGAATTGCATTCTAAAATACTGGTAGGTGATAAAAACTTGTTATAATAATGGACAAAAGGAAAGGTTATGTCTTATTATTGATAAATGCAGGCGTCAGAAGCTCTGTAAGCGAGCGCAAAAAATCTCCTGAGTGAATTTCTGTGACAATGTCATTTATAAATATTATAAAAAAAATAGAGGCCCTAGAATAGATCCCTGGTGAACCCCGGCTTTGATAGTGCGCCATTTAGAATGTGCGCTTTCTATAACCACTCGTTGTTTTCTGTCTGTAAGATAATTTTTTATCCATAACAATAAAGACCCTTGTATCCCAATATTTTCTAATTTTTTAAGTAAACCCTTATGCCAAACCCTGTCAAAAGCTTTACTTATATCACAAAAAACTACGCGTATTTCTTTTCCTTCGTCTAAAGCTTTTCCGAATTCGTTTGTGAGACTTAGAAGTTGGTTAATTGCAGAGTCTCCAGGAGTGACTGGTGTGGGGTAATAATACTATTTTTGAGTAAAAAATTATAGACATGTTTATAAATACATCTTTCCATTACCTTGCCCAAGACACTAATTAGAGAAATAGGTCTGTAATTATTTACCTTACTCGGATTATCTTTCTTAAAGACTGGAGTGACATTTGCCAGCTTCCACTGTGTCGGGAATCTACAAGTTGACGGAGACAAGTTAAATAACAGACACAATGGAAGCTTCATTATAAGTCGTGGGTTTATTAAATCTGGTCCAGTTGCTTTTGTAGTGTCAAGCAATTGTAGAACATCTTCTATGTCAGTTTCTGTAATATGTAGTTGTGTCAGTTTGTCATAAAGTGGATCAATAGGTTCCGGAACTGTCAAATTAGAGTCGTCCAGGTTTGATTGTTCACTGAAAAAGTCGTTAATTAACTCACATTTTGCAAAATTGTCACATATTAAGTCATCGTCTGTTTGTAAGGGGGGTATTGAATGATTTTTACTTGAACCAAGTAGTCTTTTAACAAGATTCCACCAATTTTTACTACCAGATGATTCTGCTATAATTTTTTCGGATATTGTAGAAAAATAATCATTCTTTGCCATTCTTATCAAATTATTGCATTTGTTCCTGGTTATACGATACTTTTCCCAATGGTTTATAGAATTTGTATGTTTTGCTTTTTTATGGATTCGATTTTTCCTACGTATGAATTTCTTGATACTTGTAGTAATCCATGGTCGGCTATCTTTCTGTACCGTTATAAATCTGTTAGGAATAGTATTATCTGCTATATTTAAAATCGTGTTTGTTATGATGTCTACAATTGTGTCTACGTCGTTATGTCCAAACAAAGTCTCCCAGTCAACATCTGTAAGTTGTTGTCTATACGAGTCAAAATCACCCTTGTCGTAAAGAAATATTTTCCTTTTATAAGATGTCGATGGTTTACTAGAATGGTGTAGTAAACCAATCACAGGTAACTGATACCTAACCTATTCGAGGAGTGGAGCACCTACATCTGTGAAAAGTACACTTAATGGGTTACTTACGAGAATCAAATCCAATAAAGATGAACTGTGTTCAGTTACATATGTAGGTTCAGTTATAAGTTGATGCAGACTAAATTGGGTCATTAGTGATCCAATCGTATCATTTATATTGTTATTAAGTTGATCAATATTGAAGTCTCCTGTCAAAATTATATCATAGTTACAATTTAGAGCTAGATCAATAGAATGTTCAATATTTCTCCAGGTTTGCAGATCACTATTTGGTGGGATATAGAATGTGCCGTACAAGTATTTTTTATTATTTAGCTTTATTTCTAACCATATACACTCAAGACTACCTACATGAAGATCAGGTAAAAAGCTCCTGAGAGCTTGTGTTTATTGTTATACAAAAACCGAATTCAAATAAAGTTTTCTTATCTTTTTATCTTAGGTCTAATTGTGCAGTTGACAGTATTCTTAACATATACGATGACACCACCGCCTACTTTATTAGATCTATCTCGTCGAAATGGGGGGAATTTATAATCGGGAATTTCCAAACATTGTTGGTCGGTAGATGTATTTTCGTTTAACCAGCTCTCAGTGAACGAAAGTATATCGTGGCAAGAATGCTCAGCTGAGTTCATATCTATCTAGCCCCGTTCTCATGACAAAAAATTACATACGTGAGCAAATTTGCACATGTGTAAATTTACCTGAGATTTACTCACGTGTGTAAAAGTTAATTTGCTAAGCGTTCATAAGAATTTTTTTATATCTACACATATGATGGTGAAACATGGACGCTTTCGTTCGTTATCGATGCCAAAGAAGGAGATTGTTTCCATACTTTGTGGGAGCGGGTTTGGTCATTGGACTGAGTCATGAAAACAGGACATGGAAAAAAGAACGTTCTACGGACTGGTTTGAACATATTGTTCTTGAGACATTTGACGATGACCAGTGGATTGAAAACTTTCGAATGAAGAGAGAAACCTTTGCATCTTTGTGTCTGGAAGCAAGTCTAGCGCCAAGTAACCACGCAGTGAGAGACGTAGTAGATATTCAAAAACAGGTTGCTATAACTTTGTATTGGCTTGCCCCTTCAGCAGAATACAGAACGATCGGCAATTTATCTGGAGTAGGAAAGTCGACGGTTTGCAGTATTGTTCATAAAGTATGTGAAGCCATATATGAAGATCTGTTAAATGTATATGTTAAACTTCCGACTGGAGACGAGTTGAAAAATGTCGTAAGAGGTTATGAAGAATCTTGGGGATTCCCGAACTGTGGAGGTGCAATCGATGGTACCCATATACCAATAATCGCTCCATCCGAATCACACGGTGACTATTTAAATAGAAAAGGCTACTATTCACTTATCATGCAAGGTGTTTGTAATATCAAGTATATTTTCCGAGACATTAATATAGGGTGGCCGGGACGGGTTCACGATGCACGTGTATTCGTGAACTCCGAAATTTTTCATAAAGGAGAAACAAGTACTCTGTTCCCGAAGTCTAGTCTCATCATCAGACCATGCAGCACCCCGTTTTTGACCAGCTTTCCTCTTTAGCGGCATTTTAATAACTGACCAAATACTGTTACAAGTGTAGCCAATCAATAGGTCAAGGTTAAATACGTTGCATGCGTTAATCCAAGCGGAATAATGACATTAATTGTCCATAGCCAGAAATCATGGGTGATTTTGCTCATGAATATTCATAAACCAAATCGCGTCATGTATGACGTCAGCAAATAAACGTTGAACCATATTTGGAAGACGCTGATGAAAACTCGTATCTATTTTTAAAAAATAAAATTTCATCACAGTTTTGATCACATAAATAACTTCATAATTATTTGTGATCGTATCAAAATTAATTTTCATCATATGTTCATTAGGAACCCGGTGATGTGTGTAAAAGATCGAAAATATATGTAATGCACTGCCCCCTTTTTTTCCACGAAATAAAAATATATGAATAAAAAATATATTGTGCATTTGTTTTCAATTTCTGCCCCACATTTATAAGTATTAGTATGTCATTGAAATCGTTTAGTATAGGATATATATTGTTAAATTTTTTGAACTTTATATATCGGCAGTATTGTAACCAATTGTATTATAGCTACTTGTTCTTTGGTTTTGTCGAAATAAAAAAATACCCTTGTGGAGCCTTTTTTTAATTGTTTATATTTACATTTACAATGGAATGCGGTGCTTACTCAAATAATGCTATATCTAGCAGAAGCAGTTTTACGAAATAGTAGATTTTTTTGCGTGAAGCCCTATTGAATTTCTACTAGAAAGGTAAAAAAAACTTGTGAAGCCCTCTTTTAAATTATCGTGGGAACCTTTAATTTGTCAGCAAAATATTTATCGAAGAAAGGTTCCTCAACAATGTTAACGGAATTGACGGAATTTGTCCCGGCAATTAGAATGGGGATTGTAAGAAAAGTGCTTTTAGGTCTTGAAAACCGTGCAGGATGCATTTTTTCACTTCTTCTCAATGCTTTTGAATGGCGCATACGCTTCAAAATTTGAAACTGGGTGGGAACCTTGAATTTTCATGGTACAGCTGTAATATTTTGAGATATTGTTCAAACCGGTGCATAGTTTGATTTTTTTATCCCGGAAAATTGTCCGGCCCAAGCTAACAGAAAGTTTCCCGTTCAACTATATGTTAAAATCCAAATTCTCTTTGAGCCGCCATTTTGAATATGCAAATGAGCAAATCACCTATCATTTCTGGCTATGCGAAAATTAGAAGTGTGTAAATTTTGCTATCCGTTCACATGGAAATCAATTTACAGAAATACTCGCCCAAATACATTTGCACGTGTGTAAACATTAATTTGCACTTGGTCCCTACCAAGTGTAAATTTACATATGGTGTAAATTTACATACGTGAGTAAATGCGTACACATGGACGAATTTGCACCCGTGTGTAAATTTACATATATGCAAAAATAATTTACACATGTGTAAATTTGGTCATGAGAACGGGGATTTAGATACAATACTTTGAATATTTAAATGAAGGAATGAAAATGTATTGTTTATGAGCTCGCTTACTGCAGATATATTATCTAAATCACTGCTAGAACTACTAGAGATGTCCGAATCAAACGGGCCTGGATTAATTTCAATTCCCGATATAATTAGCAAAATGCAAAGAACAATGAAGAAATTGAGACCTTTAAGAACAAAAATGCTGTTATTAGTTTTCACCTGTAACTTGTGTATTTCAGGACAGCAAAGTGATTTATTTACCTTGCTTGTATTTTTTCTAGTCTCTGCTGCTTTGCAAAAGAAATGCACTAATATTAATAATGGTGTAATTTTGGTTCCGTACAACAAAAGTAGATTAAAACAAGCAATATCAGTAATGCTTAACAGCTTACCAAAGTAACCTTTTTTCACAGAGCATGCAACAGTGTAATTACTTACCGATGTTTTCTCTATATTGATCTATTTCGATACCCATCAGGTTATACCAGTGCTTTGAATGTATAGGGAAGAAATCGGTAAATAAATCAAGTAGCCTAAAGAAAACAGCACGATTCATCAGCAGTACCTTAAAAATGTGCAAAAGGAATTTACAAAAAACAACACGTTCGTGGTGAAAGGTGCGATGCAAAACTAAAGTGCGAATTAAATACAGAAATATGTAGACAATAAACATGGGAAAATAGGAGGAGGTATATGGAGGGGTTTATTTATATGATACTAAACACATCATGATAAATATCTAGTATTTCTATATTATATTGAATGGAACGGGTGAATCAATATTATATTTAGAACAAATAAAGTTTAATTATATGTGCGTTCCAAGCTAATTGTACCACAGTGATAATTAGGGGAAAGATTGAGCGGCAATGGTTTTTTTTAACTTATTTACTAAGCTATAATCCAATTGAATGCAAAACAACATATATATATATATATATATATATCTCAGAGGCAAAATGATTGTGTCTTTTTCTCGTAAATATACCCTTTATGTATGAGATAAATTATCAATATCTGACACAACAATGTGGTGTTAAATAATATTAATAATATAAAATAAATTAACAAATACAGAATTAAATTAAATTAAACAGATAAACACAAACAAGTAGAAGTAAGAAAATCAACAACAAAAACAGAACAAACTCAGTGGCGGATTTAGAGGGGGGCGTGCGGGGCGTGCGCCTCCCCCCTAAAATTCGCAAAGCAAATGTTATACAACGTTAATTAAGCAGTTCAATAAATAACTTTTTCATGAATGGTTAACTCGTGACCTGTAGTAAAATATTCTTACACATTGTAAATACACGTTGGATGCGTTCGCTGATTCATATATGTATTCGCCGTCAGTAGTTCAAAGGTATCTGCACAAGAAAGTGTGAACAAATCCTTTGTCCGGGTACGTTTATATTGTTTTATCTACCAATGGATGTCTGTACAATTTTTTTGCTCATTTTTAACAAAAAATTCTGACTACAATTTATTTGCAATAAATTAATATCTACAACTGCACATGAAAGTGTGAAAATAATCTCGACAACATGGTTTATGCATATCTCGCACATGATTTCCGTAAACATATTTCTCGAGAACTTTGATACCTTTTTTTTGTTTGATCTTTTAGTGTAATGAGGTTTTTACGCCCGTTGCTCAAACACTTGATGTCCGTCCGTCCGTCTGTAAGATTTCTGCAATCCGCAACTTCCCTGACTGTAACCACGCAATTGATTGACGTTAAACTATATAATGTACTTGAAATACATTGTAGTTGTGCACAATGGTTTTTAGATTTTTCATCGAAGGCCGGGTGGAGGGGCTAGGAGGAGGATTATGCAACCCGCAACTCCTAAATAACACTCAATGGATTGAAGTGAAACTTAAACTACAAATTTGACATACAATGTAGTTTAGCTCACCACGGTTTTAATTTTAGAATTGGAGGTTAAGGGTAGGAGGGAGATTCTGTAATCTGCTTTTTTCGCGTAAAATCGTGAATTTTCACACGAAATACCCCAAAAATTTTCGTGCCTCCCTCCGCTCGGCGCAATTTTTTAAGTGCGCCCCCCCCCCTAACTTGAAATCCTGGATCCGCCCCTGAAACTAATGAAAGAAGTTAAATATATAAACATATACTGTACAACAAAGTATTACTCTCTCCCTCATACACACACACCCACACCAACACACGGGTCAAAGGTTCCTCCGCATCAAGACACCCTGGATACAAAGGTCACCCCCGGACCCTCTTACGTTTTACACTTGAAAGCAGTTTTAATAAGAAGTTATTTCAATAATCTCATATAATTCTTTATATATAATTCACAGGCATTTATAATTTAATCATAAAAGTAAATCTCAATGTCATAATTTTCATCAAATATATAGTAATTTTTGGTGAGGGAGATTAAACTTTGGCTAAATAATGTTTCAAGAAAAGGTAGAAGCAAAATCATGTGAATATTACAAATTGAAACAAAACCATATTATTTTCTGCCTTCAGTGCTGTAACTTTATGATTATCGAGTAAGAAGCGACCGGAAAAGAAACCCTTTAAACTTAAGGTTTTCCTTGAAATATATAGGAAGCTGCGGAAAGACCCCGACCATTTAATATTTATGAATGACTAGGTACTGTAAGGTTTGTTCGATTGACTTAATTATTTTGCTTTTATTGAAGATTACAACAAACATGATGAAAAAACGACAAAGAAAATAATTATATTCATATGTATGAGAATGTGCGTGTGTTAATACATATATTCAACAACAACAAAATATAAATATAAATAAAGGGAATACAATAGTACTTACAGTAATGTTGCTTTACAATTGTGACCTTACGGCAATCTAAAGGTGTGTTGAGAACAGATATTTGATTGGACGAGGACAACCTTGTCCCCAATCGGAATGTTACTACAATTTGGTTATAGTAAAAGTCACGTGGATATAAAATATATACCTATATTTACGAATGACAAAATACTGGAGGTCTGTTCGATTGACAGAATTCTTTTGCTTTCATTGTGATTACAACAAACATGTTGAAAAATCGACAAAGAAAATAATTATTTACGTATAAATATGAGTGTGCATGTGTTAATACATACTTTCAACAACAACAAAAAATCAAAAAAAAAATATAAATATGGTAATACAACAGTATTTACAGTTGTGTTGCCTTTTACAAATGTGACCTTACGGCAATAAAGGTGTGTTGGCAATATCTATTTGATTGGACGAGGATAACCTTGACCACAATCGGAATGTTACTTCAATTTGGTTATAGTAAAACCATGTGATTATGAAAGGCAATTGAAAAACAACAGAACATTTTTATATTTTTACAAGTTAATATGGTTAAGTGATAATTGCATGGGAATGCAGGTAATACAGATTTTAACACAATTTTTGATTATGCAAAACATTTTAGGTATTTTTGTTTATTTTTATTTGGTAAATATATATTAGAACATTATTAAAGCATTTATACCTGTGTTTGATATGTAAATTATGACAACAGCAAGCTAGATGAAAGTAATTAATTAAAAGACAATACAATAGAGTTTTGATGAATTAAAGTTTATTATTTCTGCATTGTTGATTGTTGAATTTATTTACTGTTTAAAGTTATCATAGGCCAATGAATAAATATATATAGATATTTCTTTCTCATTTATGCCAGATATTAACATTTATTCTATGTTATTATGAAAATTACAGATTAAAGAAATTAAAGATACACAGACAGATGAAAGTACAAGCTCAACAAGGCATACTTAATTTGAAATAATTTTCAATTTTTTTATTGAAATTTTCATTTATATTAAAATTAATTTAAAAAAAAAGGAAAAAAAAAGAACAAATTCCTGTCCAATTCTGTTTACTTGACAAAAGGAGATATTGAAGATTATATGTTTTTCTTAATGAAAATTGTTAATATTTTTACAGTTTGTTAAAATTTACAATAAAGATTTTAAAACCTATTTTGCTTATGTATACTTGAATAACTGTATGGCACATGTATATTCAACAATGAACTGTATTTTCTTCACTTTAATCTGCTTTATTTTAATATTCAACAATGAACTGTATTTTCTTCACTTTAATCTGCTTTATTTTAATATTCAACAATGAACTGTATTTTCTTCACTTTAATCTGCTTTATTTTAATATTTAACAATGAACTGTATTTTCTTCACTTTAATCTGCTTTATTTTAATATTCAACAATGAACTGTATTTTCTTCCTACTTTAATCTGCTTTATTTTAATATTCAACAATGAACTGTATTTTCTTCACTTTAATCTGCTTTATTTTAATATTCAACAATGAACTGTATTTTCTTCCTACTTTAATCTGCTTTATTTTAATATTCAACAATGAACTGTATTTTCTTCACTTTAATCTGCTTTATTTTAATATTCAACAATGAACTGTATTTTCTTCCTACTTTAATCTGCTTTATTTTAATATTCAACAATGAACTGTATTTTCTTCACTTTAATCTGCTTTATTTTAATATTCAACAATGAACTGTATTTTCTTCCTACTTTAATCTGCTTTTTTTTAATATTCAACAATGAACTGTATTTTCTTCCTACTTTAATCTGCTTTATTTTAATATTCAACAATGAACTGTATTTTCTTCTTACTTTAATCTGCTTTATTTTAATATCCAACAATGAACTGTATTTTCTTCACTTTAATCTGCTTTATTTTAATATTCAACAATGAACTGTATTTTCTTCCTACTTTAATCTGCTTTATTTTAATATTCAACAATGAACTGTATTTTCTTCCTACTTTAATCTGCTTTATTTTAATATTCAACAATGAACTGTATTTTCTTCACTTTAATCTGCTTTATTTTAATATTCAACAATGAACTGTATTTTCTTCCTACTTTAATCTGCTTTATTTTAATATTCAACAATGAACTGTATTTTCTTCACTTTAATCTGCTTTATTTTAATATTCAACAATGAACTGTATTTTCTTCCTACTTTAATCTGCTTTATTTTAATATTCAACAATGAACTGTATTTTCTTCACTTTAATCTGCTTTATTTTAATATTCAACAATGAACTGTATTTTCTTCCTACTTTAATCTGCTTTATTTTAATATTCAACAATGAACTGTATTTTCTTCCTACTTTAATCTGCTTTATTTTAATATTCAACAATGAACTGTATTTTCTTCTTACTTTAATCTGCTTTATTTTAATATTCAACAATGAACTGTATTTTCTTCACTTTAATCTGCTTTATTTTAATATTCAACAATGAACTGTATTTTCTTCCTACTTTAATCTGCTTTATTTTAATATTCAACAATGAACTGTATTTTCTTCACTTTAATCTGCTTTATTTTAATATTCAACAATGAACTGTATTTTCTTCCTACTTTAATCTGCTTTATTTTAATATTCAACAATGAACTGTATTTTCTTCACTTTAATCTGCTTTATTTTAATATTCAACAATGAACTGTATTTTCTTCCTACTTTAATCTGCTTTATTTTAATATTCAACAATGAACTGTATTTTCTTCACTTTAATCTGCTTTATTTTAATATTCAACAATGAACTGTATTTTCTTCCTACTTTAATCTGCTTTATTTTAATATTCAACAATGAACTGTATTTTCTTCCTACTTTAATCTGCTTTATTTTAATATTCAACAATGAACTGTATTTTCTTCTTACTTTAATCTGCTTTATTTTAATATTCAACAATGAACTGTATTTTCTTCACTTTAATCTGCTTTATTTTAATATTCAACAATGAACTGTATTTTCTTCCTACTTTAATCTGCTTTATTTTAATATTCAACAATGAACTGTATTTTCTTCCTACTTTAATCTGCTTTATTTTAATATTCAACAATGAACTGTATTTTCTTCACTTTAATCTGCTTTATTTTAATATTCAACAATGAACTGTATTTTCTTCCTACTTTAATCTGCTTTATTTTAATATTCAACAATGAACTGTATTTTCTTCTTACTTTAATCTGCTTTATTTTAATATTCAACAATGAACTGTATTTTCTTCACTTTAATCTGCTTTATTTTAATATTCAACAATGAACTGTATTTTCTTCCTACTTTAATCTGCTTTATTTTAATATTCAACAATGAACTGTATTTTCTTCACTTTAATCTGCTTTATTTTAATATTCAACAATGAACTGTATTTTCTTCCTACTTTAATCTGCTTTATTTTAATATTCAACAATGAACTGTATTTTCTTCACTTTAATCTGCTTTATTTTAATATTCAACAATGAACTGTATTTTCTTCCTACTTTAATCTGCTTTATTTTAATATTCAACAATGAACTGTATTTTCTTCCTACTTTAATCTGCTTTATTTTAATATTCAACAATGAACTGTATTTTCTTCCTACTTTAATCTGCTTTATTTTAATATTCAACAATGAACTGTATTTTCTTCCTACTTTAATCTGCTTTATTTTAATATTCAACAATGAACTGTATTTTCTTCTTACTTTAATCTGCTTTATTTTAATATTCAACAATGAACTGTATTTTCTTCACTTTAATCTGCTTTATTTTAATATTCAACAATGAACTGTATTTTCTTCCTACTTTAATCTGCTTTATTTTAATATTCAACAATGAACTGTATTTTCTTCACTTTAATCTGCTTTATTTTAATATTCAACAATGAACTGTATTTTCTTCCTACTTTAATCTGCTTTATTTTAATATTCAACAATGAACTGTATTTTCTTCACTTTAATCTGCTTTATTTTAATATTCAACAATGAACTGTATTTTCTTCCTACTTTAATCTGCTTTATTTTAATATTCAACAATGAACTGTATTTTCTTCCTACTTTAATCTGCTTTATTTTAATATTCAACAATGAAGTGTATTTTCTTCCTACTTTAATCTGCTTTATTTTAATATTCAACAATGAACTGTATTTTCTTCACTTTAATCTGCTTTATTTTAATATTCAACAATGAACTGTATTTTCTTCACTTTAATCTGCTTTATTTTAATATTCAACAATGAACTGTATTTTCTTCCTACTTTAATCTGCTTTATTTTAATATTCAACAATGAACTGTATTTTCTTCCTACTTTAATCTGCTTTATTTTAATATTCAACAATGAACTGTATTTTCTTCACTTTAATCTGCTTTATTTTAATATTCAACAATGAACTGTATTTTCTTTCTACTTTAATCTGCTTTATTTTAATATTCAACAATGAACTGTATTTTCTTCTTACTTTAATCTGCTTTATTTTAATATTCAACAATGAACTGTATTTTCTTCACTTTAATCTGCTTTATTTTAATATTCAACAATGAACTGTATTTTCTTCCTACTTTAATCTGCTTTATTTTAATATTCAACAATGAACTGTATTTTCTTCCTACTTTAATCTGCTTTATTTTAATATTCAACAATGAACTGTATTTTCTTCACTTTAATCTGCTTTATTTTAATATTCAACAATGAACTGTATTTTCTTCCTACTTTAATCTGCTTTATTTTAATATTCAACAATGAACTGTATTTTCTTCACTTTAATCTGCTTTATTTTAATATTCAACAATGAACTGTATTTTCTTCACTTTAATCTGCTTTATTTTAATATTCAACAATGAACTGTATTTTCTTCCTACTTTAATCTGCTTTATTTTAATATTCAACAATGAACTGTATTTTCTTCACTTTAATCTGCTTTATTTTAATATTCAACAATGAACTGTATTTTCTTCCTACTTTAATCTGCTTTATTTTAATATTCAACAATGAACTGTATTTTCTTCCTACTTTAATCTGCTTTATTTTAATATTCAACAATGAACTGTATTTTCTTCACTTTAATCTGCTTTATTTTAATATTCAACAATGAACTGTATTTTCTTCCTACTTTAATCTGCTTTATTTTAATATTCAACAATGAACTGTATTTTCTTCTTACTTTAATCTGCTTTATTTTAATATTCAACAATGAACTGTATTTTCTTCACTTTAATCTGCTTTATTTTAATATTCAACAATGAACTGTATTTTCTTCCTACTTTAATCTGCTTTATTTTAATATTCAACAATGAACTGTATTTTCTTCCTACTTTAATCTGCTTTATTTTAATATTCAACAATGAACTGTATTTTCTTCACTTTAATCTGCTTTATTTTAATATTCAACAATGAACTGTATTTTCTTCCTACTTTAATCTGCTTTATTTTAATATTCAACAATGAACTGTATTTTCTTCACTTTAATCTGCTTTATTTTAATATTCAACAATGAACTGTATTTTCTTCCTACTTTAATCTGCTTTATTTTAATATTCAACAATGAACTGTATTTTCTTCCTACTTTAATCTGCTTTATTTTAATATTCAACAATGAACTGTATTTTCTTCACTTTAATCTGCTTTATTTTAATATTCAACAATGAACTGTATTTTCTTCACTTTAATCTGCTTTATTTTAATATTCAACAATGAACTGTATTTTCTTCCTACTTTAATCTGCTTTATTTTAATATTCAACAATGAACTGTATTTTCTTCCTACTTTAATCTGCTTTATTTTAATATTCAACAATGAACTGTATTTTCTTCACTTTAATCTGCTTTATTTTAATATTCAACAATGAACTGTATTTTCTTCCTACTTTAATCTGCTTTATTTTAATATTCAACAATGAACTGTATTTTCTTCTTACTTTAATCTGCTTTATTTTAATATTCAACAATGAACTGTATTTTCTTCACTTTAATCTGCTTTATTTTAATATTCAACAATGAACTGTATTTTCTTCCTACTTTAATCTGCTTTATTTTAATATTCAACAATGAACTGTATTTTCTTCACTTTAATCTGCTTTATTTTAATATTCAACAATGAACTGTATTTTCTTCCTACTTTAATCTGCTTTATTTTAATATTCAACAATGAACTGTATTTTCTTCACTTTAATCTGCTTTATTTTAATATTCAACAATGAACTGTATTTTCTTCCTACTTTAATCTGCTTTATTTTAATATTCAACAATGAACTGTATTTTCTTCCTACTTTAATCTGCTTTATTTTAATATTCAACCATGAACTGTATTTTCTTCATGTTAATCTGCTTTATTTTAATATTCAACAATGAACTGTATTTTCTTCACTTTAATCTGCTTTATTTTAATATTCAACAATGAACTGTATTTTCTTCCTACTTTAATCTGCTTCATTTTAATATTCAACAATGAACTGTATTTTCTTCCTACTTTAATCTGCTTTATTTTAATATTCAACAATGAACTGTATTTTCTTCCTACTTTAATCTGCTTTATTTTAATATTCAACAATGAACTGTATTTTCTTCCTACTTTAATCTGCTTTATTTTAATATTCAACAATGAACTGTATTTTCTTCACTTTAATCTGCTTTATTTTAATATTCAACAATGAACTGTATTTTCTTCACTTTAATCTGCTTTATTTTAATATTCAACAATGAACTGTATTTTCTTCCTACTTTAATCTGCTTTATTTTAATATTCAACAATGAACTGTATTTTCTTCACTTTAATCTGCTTTATTTTAATATTCAACAATGAACTGTATTTTCTTCCTACTTTAATCTGCTTTATTTTAATATTCAACAATGAACTGTATTTTCTTCCTACTTTAATCTGCTTTATTTTAATATTCAACAATGAACTGTATTTTCTTCACTTTAATCTGCTTTATTTTAATATTCAACAATGAACTGTATTTTCTTCCTACTTTAATCTGCTTTATTTTAATATTCAACAATGAACTGTATTTTCTTCTTACTTTAATCTGCTTTATTTTAATATTCAACAATGAACTGTATTTTCTTCACTTTAATCTGCTTTATTTTAATATTCAACAATGAACTGTATTTTCTTCCTACTTTAATCTGCTTTATTTTAATATTCAACAATGAACTGTATTTTCTTCCTACTTTAATCTGCTTTATTTTAATATTCAACAATGAACTGTATTTTCTTCACTTTAATCTGCTTTATTTTAATATTCAACAATGAACTGTATTTTCTTCCTACTTTAATCTGCTTTATTTTAATATTCAACAATGAACTGTATTTTCTTCACTTTAATCTGCTTTATTTTAATATTCAACAATGAACTGTATTTTCTTCCTACTTTAATCTGCCTTTATTTTAATATTCAACAATGAACTGTATTTTCTTCCTACTTTAATCTGCTTTATTTTAATATTCAACAATGAACTGTATTTTCTTCACTTTAATCTGCTTTATTTTAATATTCAACAATGAACTGTATTTTCTTCACTTTAATCTGCTTTATTTTAATATTCAACAATGAACTGTATTTTCTTCCTACTTTAATCTGCTTTATTTTAATATTCAACAATGAACTGTATTTTCTTCCTACTTTAATCTGCTTTATTTTAATATTCAACAATGAACTGTATTTTCTTCACTTTAATCTGCTTTATTTTAATATTCAACAATGAACTGTATTTTCTTCCTACTTTAATCTGCTTTATTTTAATATTCAACAATGAACTGTATTTTCTTCTTACTTTAATCTGCTTTATTTTAATATTCAACAATGAACTGTATTTTCTTCACTTTAATCTGCTTTATTTTAATATTCAACAATGAACTGTATTTTCTTCCTACTTTAATCTGCTTTATTTTAATATTCAACAATGAACTGTATTTTCTTCACTTTAATCTGCTTTATTTTAATATTCAACAATGAACTGTATTTTCTTCACTTTAATCTGCTTTATTTTAATATTCAACAATGAACTGTATTTTCTTCCTACTTTAATCTGCTTTATTTTAATATTCAACAATGAACTGTATTTTCTTCACTTTAATCTGCTTTATTTTAATATTCAACAATGAACTGTATTTTCTTCCTACTTTAATCTGCTTTATTTTAATATTCAACAATGAACTGTATTTTCTTCACTTTAATCTGCTTTATTTTAATATTCAACAATGAACTGTATTTTCTTCCTACTTTAATCTGCTTTATTTTAATATTCAACAATGAACTGTATTTTCTTCCTACTTTAATCTGCTTTATTTTAATATTCAACCATGAACTGTATTTTCTTCATGTTAATCTGCTTTATTTTAATATTCAACAATGAACTGTATTTTCTTCACTTTAATCTGCTTTATTTTAATATTCAACAATGAACTGTATTTTCTTCCTACTTTAATCTGCTTCATTTTAATATTCAACAATGAACTGTATTTTCTTCCTACTTTAATCTGCTTTATTTTAATATTCAACAATGAACTGTATTTTCTTCCTACTTTAATCTGCTTTATTTTAATATTCAACAATGAACTGTATTTTCTTCACTTTAATCTGCTTTATTTTAATATTCAACAATGAACTGTATTTTCTTCACTTTAATCTGCTTTATTTTAATATTCAACAATGAACTGTATTTTCTTCCTACTTTAATCTGCTTTATTTTAATATTCAACAATGAACTGTATTTTCTTCCTACTTTAATCTGCTTTATTTTAATATTCAACAATGAACTGTATTTTCTTCACTTTAATCTGCTTTATTTTAATATTCAACAATGAACTGTATTTTCTTCCTACTTTAATCTGCTTTATTTTAATATTCAACAATGAACTGTATTTTCTTCACTTTAATCTGCTTTATTTTAATATTCAACAATGAACTGTATTTTCTTCTTACTTTAATCTGCTTTATTTTAATATTCAACAATGAACTGTATTTTCTTCACTTTAATCTGCTTTATTTTAATATTCAACAATGAACTGTATTTTCTTCCTACTTTAATCTGCTTTATTTTAATATTCAACAATGAACTGTATTTTCTTCACTTTAATCTGCTTTATTTTAATATTCAACAATGAACTGTATTTTCTTCACTTTAATCTGCTTTATTTTAATATTCAACAATGAACTGTATTTTCTTCCTAATTTAATCTGCTTTATGTTAATATTCAACAATGAACTGTATTTTCTTCCTACTTTAATCTGCTTTATTTTAATATTCAACAATGAACTGTATTTTCTTCCTACTTTAATCTGCTTTATTTTAATATTCAACAATGAACTGTATTTTCTTCACTTTAATCTGCTTTATTTTAATATTCAACAATGAACTGTATTTTCTTCTTACTTTAATCTGCTTTATTTTAATATTCAACAATGAACTGTATTTTCTTCACTTTAATCTGCTTTATTTTAATATTCAACAATGAACTGTATTTTCTTCCTACTTTAATCTGCTTTATTTTAATATTCAACAATGAACTGTATTTTCTTCACTTTAATCTGCTTTATTTTAATATTCAACAATGAACTGTATTTTCTTCACTTTAATCTGCTTTATTTTAATATTCAACAATGAACTGTATTTTCTTCCTACTTTAATCTGCTTTATTTTAATATTCAACAATGAACTGTATTTTCTTCCTACTTTAATCTGCTTTATTTTAATATTCAACAATGAACTGTATTTTCTTCACTTTAATCTGCTTTATTTTAATATTCAACAATGAACTGTATTTTCTTCCTACTTTAATCTGCTTTATTTTAATATTCAACAATGAACTGTATTTTCTTCTTACTTTAATCTGCTTTATTTTAATATTCAACAATGAACTGTATTTTCTTCACTTTAATCTGCTTTATTTTAATATTCAACAATGAACTGTATTTTCTTCCTACTTTAATCTGCTTTATTTTAATATTCAACAATGAACTGTATTTTCTTCACTTTAATCTGCTTTATTTTAATATTCAACAATGAACTGTATTTTCTTCACTTTAATCTGCTTTATTTTAATATTCAACAATGAACTGTATTTTCTTCCTACTTTAATCTGCTTTATTTTAATATTCAACAATGAACTGTATTTTCTTCTTACTTTAATCTGCTTTATTTTAATATTCAACAATGAACTGTATTTTCTTCACTTTAATCTGCTTTATTTTAATATTCAACAATGAACTGTATTTTCTTCCTACTTTAATCTGCTTTATTTTAATATTCAACAATGAACTGTATTTTCTTCACTTTAATCTGCTTTATTTTAATATTCAACAATGAACTGTATTTTCTTCACTTTAATCTGCTTTATTTTAATATTCAACAATGAACTGTATTTTCTTCCTACTTTAATCTGCTTTATTTTAATATTCAACAATGAACTGTATTTTCTTCCTACTTTAATCTGCTTTATTTTAATATTCAACAATGAACTGTATTTTCTTCACTTTAATCTGCTTTATTTTAATATTCAACAATGAACTGTATTTTCTTCCTACTTTAATCTGCTTTATTTTAATATTCAACAATGAACTGTATTTTCTTCTTACTTTAATCTGCTTTATTTTAATATTCAACAATGAACTGTATTTTCTTCACTTTAATCTGCTTTATTTTAATATTCAACAATGAACTGTATTTTCTTCCTACTTTAATCTGCTTTATTTTAATATTCAACAATGAACTGTATTTTCTTCACTTTAATCTGCTTTATTTTAATATTCAACAATGAACTGTATTTCTTCACTTTAATCTGCTTTATTTTAATATTCAACAATGAACTGTATTTTCTTCCTACTTTAATCTGCTTTATTTTAATATTCAACAATGAACTGTATTTTCTTCCTACTTTAATCTGCTTTATTTTAATATTCAACAATGAACTGTATTTTCTTCACGTTAATCTGCTTTATTTTAATATTCAACAATGAACTGTATTTTCTTCACTTTAATCTGCTTTATTTTAATATTCAACAATGAACTGTATTTTCTTCCTACTTTAATCTGCTTCATTTTAATATTCAACAATGAACTGTATTTTCTTCACTTTAATCTGCTTTATTTTAATATTCAACAATGAACTGTATTTTCTTCCTACTTTAATCTGCTTTATTTTAATATTCAACAATGAACTGTATTTTCTTCACTTTAATCTGCTTTATTTT
>OY726522.1:0-5000 GCA_963383655.1 Bathymodiolus septemdierum | reverse complement strand
TAGGGTTAGGGTTAGGGTTAGGCTTAGGCTGTGGCGTTAAGCTTAGGGTTAGGGTTAGGGTTAGGGTTAGGGTTAGGGTTAGGGTTAGGGTTAGGGTTAGGGTTAGGGTTAGGGTTAGGGTTAGGGTTTAGGGTTAGGGTTAGGGTTAGGGTTAGGGTTAGGGTTAGGGTTAGGGTTAGGGTTAGGGTTAGGGTTAGGGTTAGGGTTAGGGTTAGGGTTAGGGTTAGGGTTAGGGTTAGGGTTAGGGTTAGGGTTAGGGTTAGGGTTAGGGTTAGGGTTAGGGTTAGGGTTAGGGTTAGGGTTAGGGTTAGGGTTAGGGTTAGGGTTAGGGTTAGGGTTAGGGTTAGGGTTAGGGTTAGGGTTAGGGTTAGGGTTAGGGTTAGGGTTAGGGTTAGGGTTAGGGTTAGGGTTAGGGTTAGGGTTAGGGTTAGGGTTAGGGTTAGGGTTAGGGTTAGGGTTAGGGTTAGGGTTAGGGTTAGGGTTAGGGTTAGGGTTAGGGTTAGGGTTAGGGTTAGGGTTAGGGTTAGGGTTAGGGTTAGGGTTAGGGTTAGGGTTAGGGTTAGGGTTAGGGTTAGGGTTAGGGTTAGGGTTAGGGTTAGGGTTAGGGTTAGGGTTAGGGTTAGGGTTAGGGTTAGGGTTAGGGTTAGGGTTAGGGTTAGGGTTAGGGTTAGGGTTAGGGTTAGGGTTAGGGTTAGGGTTAGGGTTAGGGTTAGGGTTAGGGTTAGGGTTAGGGTTAGGGTTAGGGTTAGGGTTAGGTTAGGGTTAGGGTTAGGGTTAGGGTTAGGGTTAGGGTTAGGGTTAGGGTTAGGGTTAGGGTTAGGGTTAGGGTTAGGGTTAGGGTTAGGGTTAGGGTTAGGGTTAGGGTTAGGGTTAGGGTTAGGGTTAGGGTTAGGGTTAGGGTTAGGGTTAGGGTTAGGGTTAGGGTTAGGGTTAGGGTTAGGGTTAGGGTTAGGGTTAGGGTTAGGGTTAGGGTTAGGGTTAGGGTTAGGGTTAGGGTTAGGGTTAGGGTTAGGGTTAGGGTTAGGGTTAGGGTTAGGGTTAGGGTTAGGGTTAGGGTTAGGGTTAGGGTTAGGGTTAGGGTTAGGGTTAGGGTTAGGGTTAGGGTTAGGGTTAGGGTTAGGGTTAGGGTTAGGGTTAGGGTTAGGGTTAGGGTTAGGGTTAGGGTTAGGGTTAGGGTTAGGGTTAGGGTTAGGGTTAGGGTTAGGGTTAGGGTTAGGGTTAGGGTTAGGGTTAGGGTTAGGGTTAGGGTTAGGGTTAGGGTTAGGGTTAGGGTTAGGGTTAGGGTTAGGGTTAGGGTTAGGGTTAGGGTTAGGGTTAGGGTTAGGGTTAGGGTTAGGGTTAGGGTTAGGGTTAGGGTTAGGGTTAGGGTTAGGGTTAGGGTTAGGGTTAGGGTTAGGGTTAGGGTTAGGGTTAGGGTTAGGGTTAGGGTTAGGGTTAGGGTTAGGGTTAGGGTTAGGGTTAGGGTTAGGGTTAGGGTTAGGGTTAGGGTTAGGGTTAGGGTTAGGGTTAGGGTTAGGGTTAGGGTTAGGGTTAGGGTTAGGGTTAGGGTTAGGGTTAGGGTTAGGGTTAGGGTTAGGGTTAGGGTTAGGGTTAGGGTTAGGGTTAGGGTTAGGGTTAGGGTTAGGGTTAGGGTTAGGGTTAGGGTTAGGGTTAGGGTTAGGGTTAGGGTTAGGGTTAGGGTTAGGGTTAGGGTTAGGGTTAGGGTTAGGGTTAGGGTTAGGGTTAGGGTTAGGGTTAGGGTTAGGGTTAGGGTTAGGGTTAGGGTTAGGGTTAGGGTTAGGGTTAGGGTTAGGGTTAGGGTTAGGGTTAGGGTTAGGGTTAGGGTTAGGGTTAGGGTTAGGGTTAGGGTTAGGGTTAGGGTTAGGGTTAGGGTTAGGGTTAGGGTTAGGGTTAGGGTTAGGGTTAGGGTTAGGGTTAGGGTTAGGGTTAGGGTTAGGGTTAGGGTTAGGGTTAGGGTTAGGGTTAGGGTTAGGGTTAGGGTTAGGGTTAGGGTTAGGGTTAGGGTTAGGGTTAGGGTTAGGGTTAGGGTTAGGGTTAGGGTTAGGGTTAGGGTTAGGGTTAGGGTTAGGGTTAGGGTTAGGGTTAGGGTTAGGGTTAGGGTTAGGGTTAGGGTTAGGGTTAGGGTTAGGGTTAGGGTTAGGGTTAGGGTTAGGGTTAGGGTTAGGGTTAGGGTTAGGGTTAGGGTTAGGGTTAGGGTTAGGGTTAGGGTTAGGGTTAGGGTTAGGGTTAGGGTTAGGGTTAGGGTTAGGGTTAGGGTTAGGGTTAGGGTTAGGGTTAGGGTTAGGGTTAGGGTTAGGGTTAGGGTTAGGGTTAGGGTTAGGGTTAGGGTTAGGGTTAGGGTTAGGGTTAGGGTTAGGGTTAGGGTTAGGGTTAGGGTTAGGGTTAGGGTTAGGGTTAGGGTTAGGGTTAGGGTTAGGGTTAGGGTTAGGGTTAGGGTTAGGGTTAGGGTTAGGGTTAGGGTTAGGGTTAGGGTTAGGGTTAGGGTTAGGGTTAGGGTTAGGGTTAGGGTTAGGGTTAGGGTTAGGGTTAGGGTTAGGGTTAGGGTTAGGGTTAGGGTTAGGGTTAGGGTTAGGGTTAGGGTTAGGGTTAGGGTTAGGGTTAGGGTTAGGGTTAGGGTTAGGGTTAGGGTTAGGGTTAGGGTTAGGGTTAGGGTTAGGGTTAGGGTTAGGGTTAGGGTTAGGGTTAGGGTTAGGGTTAGGGTTAGGGTTAGGGTTAGGGTTAGGGTTAGGGTTAGGGTTAGGGTTAGGGTTAGGGTTAGGGTTAGGGTTAGGGTTAGGGTTAGGGTTAGGGTTAGGGTTAGGGTTAGGGTTAGGGTTAGGGTTAGGGTTAGGGTTAGGGTTAGGGTTAGGGTTAGGGTTAGGGTTAGGGTTAGGGTTAGGGTTAGGGTTAGGGTTAGGGTTAGGGTTAGGGTTAGGGTTAGGGTTAGGGTTAGGGTTAGGGTTAGGGTTAGGGTTAGGGTTAGGGTTAGGGTTAGGGTTAGGGTTAGGGTTAGGGTTAGGGTTAGGGTTAGGGTTAGGGTTAGGGTTAGGGTTAGGGTTAGGGTTAGGGTTAGGGTTAGGGTTAGGGTTAGGGTTAGGGTTAGGGTTAGGGTTAGGGTTAGGGTTAGGGTTAGGGTTAGGGTTAGGGTTAGGGTTAGGGTTAGGGTTAGGGTTAGGGTTAGGGTTAGGGTTAGGGTTAGGGTTAGGGTTAGGGTTAGGGTTAGGGTTAGGGTTAGGGTTAGGGTTAGGGTTAGGGTTAGGGTTAGGGTTAGGGTTAGGGTTAGGGTTAGGGTTAGGGTTAGGGTTAGGGTTAGGGTTAGGGTTAGGGTTAGGGTTAGGGTTAGGGTTAGGGTTAGGGTTAGGGTTAGGGTTAGGGTTAGGGTTAGGGTTAGGGTTAGGGTTAGGGTTAGGGTTAGGGTTAGGGTTAGGGTTAGGGTTAGGGTTAGGGTTAGGGTTAGGGTTAGGGTTAGGGTTAGGGTTAGGGTTAGGGTTAGGGTTAGGGTTAGGGTTAGGGTTAGGGTTAGGGTTAGGGTTAGGGTTAGGGTTAGGGTTAGGGTTAGGGTTAGGGTTAGGGTTAGGGTTAGGGTTAGGGTTAGGGTTAGGGTTAGGGTTAGGGTTAGGGTTAGGGTTAGGGTTAGGGTTAGGGTTAGGGTTAGGGTTAGGGTTAGGGTTAGGGTTAGGGTTAGGGTTAGGGTTAGGGTTAGGGTTAGGGTTAGGGTTAGGGTTAGGGTTAGGGTTAGGGTTAGGGTTAGGGTTAGGGTTAGGGTTAGGGTTAGGGTTAGAGGGTTAGGGTTAGGGTTAGGGTTAGGGTTAGGGTTAGGGTTAGGGTTAGGGTTAGGGTTAGGGTTAGGGTTAGGGTTAGGGTTAGGGTTAGGGTTAGGGTTAGGGTTAGGGTTAGGGTTAGGGTTAGGGTTAGGGTTAGGGTTAGGGTTAGGGTTAGGGTTAGGGTTAGGGTTAGGGTTAGGGTTAGGGTTAGGGTTAGGGTTAGGGTTAGGGTTAGGGTTAGGGTTAGGGTTAGGGTTAGGGTTAGGGTTAGGGTTAGGGTTAGGGTTAGGGTTAGGGTTAGGGTTAGGGTTAGGGTTAGGGTTAGGGTTAGGGTTAGGGTTAGGGTTAGGGTTAGGGTTAGGGTTAGGGTTAGGGTTAGGGTTAGGGTTAGGGTTAGGGTTAGGGTTAGGGTTAGGGTTAGGGTTAGGGTTAGGGTTAGGGTTAGGGTTAGGGTTAGGGTTAGGGTTAGGGTTAGGGTTAGGGTTAGGGTTAGGGTTAGGGTTAGGGTTAGGGTTAGGGTTAGGGTTAGGGTTAGGGTTAGGGTTAGGGTTAGGGTTAGGGTTAGGGTTAGGGTTAGGGTTAGGGTTAGGGTTAGGGTTAGGGTTAGGGTTAGGGTTAGGGTTAGGGTTAGGGTTAGGGTTAGGGTTAGGGTTAGGGTTAGGGTTAGGGGTTAGGGTTAGGGTTAGGGTTAGGGTTAGGGTTAGGGTTAGGGTTAGGGTTAGGGTTAGGGTTAGGGTTAGGGTTAGGGTTAGGGTTAGGGTTAGGGTTAGGGTTAGGGTTAGGGTTAGGGTTAGGGTTAGGGTTAGGGTTAGGGTTAGGGTTAGGGTTAGGGTTAGGGTTAGGGTTAGGGTTAGGGTTAGGGTTAGGGTTAGGGTTAGGGTTAGGGTTAGGGTTAGGGTTAGGGTTAGGGTTAGGGTTAGGGTTAGGGTTAGGGTTAGGGTTAGGGTTAGGGTTAGGGTTAGGGTTAGGGTTAGGGTTAGGGTTAGGGTTAGGGTTAGGGTTAGGGTTAGGGTTAGGGTTAGGGTTAGGGTTAGGGTTAGGGTTAGGGTTAGGGTTAGGGTTAGGGTTAGGGTTAGGGTTAGGGTTAGGGTTAGGGTTAGGGTTAGGGTTAGGGTTAGGGTTAGGGTTAGGGTTAGGGTTAGGGTTAGGGTTAGGGTTAGGGTTAGGGTTAGGGTTAGGGTTAGGGTTAGGGTTAGGGTTAGGGTTAGGGTTAGGGTTAGGGTTAGGGTTAGGGTTAGGGTTAGGGTTAGGGTTAGG